>CM052322.1:3744822-3780972 GCA_028455615.1 Lasioglossum zephyrum | reverse complement strand
ACGTCGTGTTTGGACTCATTTTAATCGGAGCAATCTCAGCAATCTGATGCCGCGACATTCGAGAAGATAAGACAAAAATGGCTGAATGGTTGAATTAGGCTCGTATCGTTGTCGCATCTATTCGCTTGCTTAGTCGTGTCGTGGTCGAATCGATGTCCGTCAAGGACACGCCACCCTGTAACGCAAGAATTTTACTTCCGGGAACTTTGGAAAGTTAAGTGAGCACTATCGTAACGGGGTTCGATAAGCTCGGCACGGGACAATGTTTCAGAAAATTAGGGTTACGGAGGAAGCGTCGGACAGTTTTGGATACCGGTTTACGTAACTTCTCCGTTCGGGCTTCCTATTGTCAGGGCGAAAAGGGATGGAGCGAGATCACACCTGTCGCGATTAACAAAAGCGGAATCGTGCCGCTAACGACGCTGACCACCGGCGACCTACATGGAGGAGCGGCCGCCATTGACGGGCATTTTTCATCCCCCTATGTATATTCGTGACCTCGATAAAACGATGGAAACGGCAGGAACAGGCCGTAAGCCCTACCACCCAACAAAACCCTATCAACGCCCCGCGAGCAACGCCTAATCGATCTTTAACTCTGTGCCTTTTGTCGGACGTTTCGCCGGCGTTCGCGGATATTTGTCCGAATTATGAAGGGATAAACGCATTGTACGGCCGATATTTTTAGCACGCTGATTCATAGGACAGAAATACACCTGTAATCGCATCGACGAGCGAAATATCGAACAGTTTTTCATGCGAGCATGGTATTCGCTACCTGCTGCACGCTCCGGAATGATTCTTGCCGCTCGCCACGGAACGTGTTGCACGAACGCTGGCAACAATTTATTGCTGCGACCTGAGTTCTCGAATGCCGCGGAGAAACTGCCAGATTCCTCAGCGACAGCTTGCTGTAAGCGAATGTTCTCGCCCGCGAACCATCCTCCCTGTAGATTGCATCCGACGATTTTATAAAACGATGCATTTCGGCGGGGAGGTAAGAGGAATTGCAAACATGAAAATTTTAATATAATTATTGGAACAATTTTTTAAAATTATTCAGCTAGACTCGAGATTTCATGCACGCATTACAACAACGAACAGATCAAATGCGAAAGTGAAAAGACAGTATAAAGATGTAAGGATGTTATTCTATTATTTTTTATTTCTTGATTTTTTCATTTCACTTTGGTTCGTTATGATTAACTTGGACAATTTCACGCTCTCGATGAACTAAAATCATCAAATATATTGGGTCTATAACTTATAAACCGGAATTTGACACTAGATGCCAACACTTGTGTATGCGCTGTAGCAAATCATTGACATACACGTAATTTTGAAGCTCTATTCACAACCTGCAAAATCAGTCAACAGTGTTTGATTCGCTTGTGCGCATCATATTTTTTTCAATTATGGAAAATTGCCGAAAGAAACAGCATTCGCGGGAACTTTTGCTGAATAATTTTTTTGCAAAGAAAACTGCAGCAGAAAGTTATCGTTTGCTCGTGGAATTGTATGGTGAACATGCTCTTGCGAAAACACGGTGTTTCAAGTGGTTTCAACGCTTTAAAAGTGGCGATTTTGACATCAAAGACAAAGAGCGGCCTGGACAGTCGAAAAAGTTTGAAGATGAAGAATTGGAAGCGTTACTCGATCAAAACTCGTGTCAAACACAAGAAGAGCTTGCGGAATCAATCACCGAAAACAAATGATTCGTTTAAAGAGAGTATTGAAGGAAAAACGGCCAGAATGGGAGATCAGACACGAGACAGTGATTTTCCAACATGACAATGCTCGGCCACATGTTGCTAAATCCGTTAAAAACTATTTGGAAAATAGCGGATGGGAAGTTCTGCCCCACCCGCCATATAGTCCACACTTGGCGCCTTCTGACTACCATTTGTTTCGGTCGATGCAGAATGCACTTCGGTTTTTTTGGGATGGCATCCACAAATTGCCAGAAAGATGGGGAAATGTTGTAACTTCCGATGGACAATACTTTGAATAACAGAATTATACCAGATTTTCTTTAATAAACGTTCAAATTTCCTAAAAGTTTTTAAGTTATAGACCCAATAGCCTAATGATAATCTTTGTTAGAGTCAATGGTAAATTTCATTTAAATTGACAGCGAGTTATAATTGACGAGAAATGCGACGGACGCGAGGAATGTCACGTTCAGAGATCCCGAACCACGTGCGTGCAAATATTTCGGGGATTTGCGCTTGATCAGGGTGCTCTCGCGATGACGTTCGAAGGTTTCAGCGATCGGGATGAATGAGAGTTTAACGTGTGCTTTATCCGCCCCACGATGCTAATTGAGTTAACGCCGTGAACGCTGTGTGCGGAATGTAATCTGCAACTTGAGGCTTTGCGAACGTTGCAACAGATTTCAGCGTGATCAAGATCAAGTAACGTTTCAAGTGTATGTGTATCTTCCTTATCCCTTTGAACTCAGAGCAATTTTAATTCTAAAATGAAGACATTTCTTTCAAACCAGATCATTTTTATTCTAGACAATTCTTTTTACACTGTGCAGATTGAATTGAGTCTGTTTTATAGAATACGAACTAATTTAGTAACATTAAAACTGTTTTGAACAATGGCAACTTTTACTGGCGCCTAATGATTAAAAACGTTACTCTTCTTCTCAGAAATAAATCCACTTTTCTCAGATTAAATTAACATTCAGCTTGTTAAAATCGACGAAGGTGGAAACTCATAATTTTCTGTCCACGCAAATCGTATAAAAAATTCGTTAGTTTAAATGGAATGAACGAATCGACGACAATTAAGCATTCTATAATAGCAAGAAAGAGGAATTCCAGGTTAACTAGAAGTATAAAATAAATAAACGAAAATAACCTAAGGAAAATCGTGTCCGGTTTTCATTCCAGTCGGGAAAATCTCGACACGCGAATGCCGCTATAGTTCTATATCTCCGTAATGGATTGACGGTGTTGAAAGACTCTTGAACCCTAGGAACTTGCGATTTCCATCGAAGTGGAGTAACGGGGGCAACGTAACGTTGCGGGAAGTGTATGTAATCGGCCGGAAATTATATCGATCGAATACAGCGAGTTTTTCAAGAAATTATGTGTCTTGGAAGTTCGACCGCCTCCCAACCTCTGTACACAGCGAGGGGACTGCTGTATTAAAAGTCGTGAGCTTTTACGACAAATAATAGCAAGGCTCTAAAGCGTCCTTATGACAACCACGTATTACGCACGTCACGCATTCTGACGTCTAACTTTCAACGCGTTTTATATATAGAACAGAAATCTGAAACATCTATTTTCCTGAATAATTATTCTAGAATAATTTTCACAGTAAATCTGTCGAGCGCTGAAAATAAAAACGACATCACACTGTGTGCTCGAATAAAAATATAATAATTTCTCACGAGACCTTTTTAATTGCTATACTTGTGAAATGAAATGATCTTATATATTTTATTTTACAGTTATTGAAACTAAGAGATCTTTTACCACGTTTTTATTAGCTCGCTTTCTTGTTTGTCTGTTTGTTTGTTTGTTTGTTTGTTTGTTTTTTGCTATTTGATCAGCGGTGGTGGGCTTGATGTTAATTTAATATTGCATGTTTATGCTTGAAGTTTGATTGAAAATTAGTAGACAGTGAATCTTTATGCAAAACAAACATTTTCTACCTGCACAAAGTGAAGTGGAATAGATATTTTCTTTTAAAATACGGTTAACAGGTTGAAAATAATATAACAGTGGTTTTAAATTCTTCAACATAAAGTCACATGGAAATTGATATTTTCTGTCTGGTTGTAAGATGGATGTTAAAAAAAACGTGTGTTTGTTGCACGTGTGTCATCAGTATCGCACGCAAGGGAAATGTGATCGATAACAAATGTTTCTCCCTTCGGCTGATCAATTATTCGGAATTACACGCGAAACGACACGGTTTACGGGCTAACGATAAATCGATTGAGTTTTGACACGTCGGCCAACATGATGTACGACTGGACTCAGTTTATCTGATTATACAAGACGGTTCTGATAAGATATTCCGGATATTGAGAATACATTGATTCACAGAGGATCTAACATTATCGGGTTCGTCATCTGTTAATGTTCGCTACTCTGCTGGGGAATAACAGTGAAAATTTAGCGCTTTCTTCTCCGAAGCTACTTTTCGCGGAAAAATTCACTTTGAAATTGTAATTAACGCGCGTGCAAAAAGCGAACGGGGCGAACAAATGTCAATGAAATGCCAGTGCTTTTTATTTCGCGTGGAAAGAAACCAATAAACGAGTACGAGGTAGGTGTACTTCAGTCGCATTACGTACCACGTGTAAAAAAGATTGCGCAACACTGATCCATATTTTAACTGGAAAATGTCATGCGTTGGAGACACGAACTCTTCGGGTGATCTAATGGAGCAGACTATACCAGGGTTGGGCACGTCTAATTTGAAATAATGAATTAATTTAAATACTTTACTACTTGTACTTTACGAATAACGTAACAAATTTATTTTCATTTGATGTTTCGATCGAACGAATTATTTCACTTGATTGGTCGAATGAATTACTTCCAAATATTCCATTTCAATTCCATTGGTCTCAAATGGCATGTAGCTAGACAAAATAATGAATTAATTTAAATACTTTACTATTGGTACTTTACGAATAACGTAACAAATTTATTTTCATTCGATGTTTCGATCAAACGAATTATTTCACTTGATTGGTCGAATGAATTACTTCCAAATATTCCATTTCAATTCCATTTGTCTCAAATGGCATGTAGCAAGACAAAATAATGAATTAATTTAAATACTTTACTATTGGTACTTTACGAATAACGTAACAAATTTATTTTCATTCGATGTTTCAATCAAACGAATTATTTCACTTGATTGGTCGAATGAATTACTTCCAAATATTCCATTTCGATTCCATTGGTCGCAAACTATTATCTCAAACGGCATGTAGCAAAACAAAATAATGATTTTATTTTTCAAGTAATTTATTTCAATAACATCCGAGCCTAGCCTATTCATAGATCCTCGAGCAACACACGCGATCAAACATCAGACTGAATTTTCCCGGAAGCCGAGAAAATGTTTTTCCTATAACGAGAAATAAGAGGAGAAAAATTCGAATGCAACATGTTTTACGAATGTCATTAAGTGAACGTGTATCCTGTACATTGTATAATGATATAAATATTGTATCCGTCAACGCTATTGAATCGAATATGCATTCCGCAGGGGACAATAATAATTTACTGTTTCGCCGTGAAGTAATTGCTCGATGTTGCGTAACAGAATGATAGAGAGGAATCGGTAGACAGATCGTTCGAAGATCTTCAGATACTTGGCGGCATTATGACGCTGCAGATTTGTGGCATTCCATTCTGACCGTATCTCGAATCGTCTCATTTTATTAAACGTTTGTTCCTGATAAGAGGCGAGCAATTATGTAAATACTATACACCGGGTCTCGTAAACTAAACGGCGAGAAGGAAACGTGTAACCGATCGCACTTCAAAGACGTTACCATTCAAGATGGCGACAACGGGGAACAAAAGTGTTGCGACGAGGTCGACGATAAAAGAAGAGCAAACAGCGGTAGATTCGAGCAATTGCGGGAAATATTAATTGTTCCCATGGCGGGAATCGTCGGGGAGATTGAGACCGAGCGAGTTAATTTCTGATACGCGGCAAATGGCCACTCAAGGTGATCTGGTTTGTTTAAAAAGAAACCGGGGGACGTGGGCTCGGCACGGACGAGGAATAAGTCGATGCTTTTTTTTTTATTTCGTCGCCGTTTATGAAACTCGATTTGAATAATCGAGATTTATCGATTCACCGTTGCCAGTCGGACAGAACAAAGCCACTCGAAAGTGTTCCCATTTTTTCCCCTTACGACGACGAGACGTCAAAGTAGAATTGTGGTTGTTGCTCATCCCAATGTTAACTGTATGTTCTTTTGTGCAATTTAATATAGTATAAATATTAGAAGAATTTAATAATACTGTTGTATTATTTTCAACCTACAAAAACATATTCAGAAAGAGGATGAATTTCTATTTCACTTCGGATTGTTGCAATTCAGTTGGAAAATATTTTTTCAATTTTCAATTGTTGTAGTAAAATATTGAAACAGTGGTGTCAAATAAAATCTGATCTTCAGTGGCAATAGCCTTTACAGATTTGAACTATGTGAAATTTTATATTCTAGTATTTTTTGAAAATTTCTAGAAGCCGTTAAAACACGTTAAAACAAACTGTAAATAAATAATAGAATATACAGCGAATAATATACAACATGTAACGTTTCCAAACAGCGGAGTAGCCTCGTTTACTTATTACCAATGTTTAAAAAAATTATGCTTTAAACTTGAAAGTTCCGTCAACTCTTGGAGTCCTTAATCTTTTGTTACGTCCAAGTTTTTCTTGTTGTAAGTACCAGAAAGTTGACGTAATGAAAAGCATCATGCAACCGGGTGCAGCGTTGCAAAATCTTCAACAAACTTCTTCTATACCCACCTGCAACCTTGAAACTTGGTTTAATCATCGTAATATCGTTGCTACATCGCTTCCTAGTCCTTCTCACGTGAAACGAAAGACCTGCACCTTTTTCTCGTTACGAAATTTTGAAGGCGTAACTTCTTCTATTTGATTTCTACGCGTCTACCACGAGGAACATTGCTACAACATTGGGAACACCGTGTATATAACACTTATCCGGATAAATACGTTCCTAGAATCAATATTTGAGAAATCATTCGCGTAATCGTTGATAGTCCCAACCCTGTACAAATTGCCGTGGCAAATAACAGATAAAATTGCTTCGCGCTAAATATATTATTCGCTGCGCGAACTACTGTTCGACGCAGTTTTCGCCTATCATCGTTCAACAGTGTGATGATCCAAATATTTATTTAATTAGCTGGCAAACATGAATATTTTTCTCGTAGGAATCGCCGATCAGGAATTTTCTTTCTTGTCCAGATTTAGAGATACCCCGCCACTAGTGAATGCTGAGAACCATTCGAGAGAGTACTTAATTTTAAACAATTGGAATACTTCATTTTAAATACTCCATTTTAAACAGAGGAATATGAACAAAATTTACAAGAGAAAACGAAAATTTTCATTATTTCATTCTGCTTGCCGCGACTATTTCGAATTGTTCAGCGAAAACATAATACGAGTAGACTGCGGATCTTTATGAATGATTTTAACCCTTTGTATTCTGAACTAGTTCAACTCAAAAATTGAACATTCCTTCTGACTTAGAATACTTATAGGCTATATGAAATTGATACAATACCTCGTACAATATATAAATGTTTAGTAATTGGTTAGCTCGCAATATGTTTAACCCTCCGCTGCATAGTGTATCATATCTGATACGGTTAACAAATCTGGTATACAGTAAACTAAGAATGTTTTTTATGCTACGTTTATTTATGTTCATTTTTCTGAAATTGTTTTAATTTTTTAAAAATATTTTTCCCTTAAATAAAACACAAAAACTTTCAATTGTTTCATTCCAATTCAAAAAGTCATGTGGTGAAGGATTAATGGCCCCGTTACATTAAAAAAATAATGTGTTTTTATGCTATACGTTTATTTATGTTCATTTTTCTGAAAATGTTTTAATTTTTTAAAAATATTTTTCCCTTAAATAAAACACAAAAACTTTCAATTGTTTCATTCCAATTAAAAAAGTCATGTAGTGAAGGATTAATGACCCCGTTACATTAAAAAAGAATGTGTTTTTATGCTACGTTTATTTAAATAACATTCAATAAAATTTTCATATTTCAAAAAAAGTTATAACAAAAATTAGAAACTATGAATATTACTTTCTGTGCACTGCTTGAGGGAATATTCCATTTTATCTTCGAAAGGACTTTATTACAATTAAGAAATTTTTATATAATATAGGAAATAGATACTTGGTCCCCTCAGGGTTTCAAGTCCATACACCACTGTCCTTCTCTTTCCAATTTCACCTATCGCCTAATTGCAACCAATTCCAGCGGGACCTACTGTTTATAAGTTGGGTTCCGAACCACCAGAAATTTTTATATTATATTATATAATTTCTGATATTACATAAAGATTTATTTTATAATAAGAAGAAAAATATTTTTCTCGTAACATGAAATAGATATTTCCTGCATATTTAAAAAGAAATATTTGTTACTTAATATTAAATAAATATTGTATGTATATTTAAATATTAAGAAGAGATTGAATTTCTTTTTAATATTATATGAATATGTATACAATATTTTGTGCTACTAGGGTTTTGCCTAAGGACACCAAGTTGAATGTTTCTTCGCACGTTCAACAGGGATGTAGGCGAACGTGGCCGACGCGTTCGAAAGAAAGTGTATTTCTGTACCGCATCATCGTGGCAAATGTTTGACGAAGATAAGGAGCAAACGCGGTTCAAGCTGGTGCATATATCAACGCCAAACATCCCGCGTTGTAAAGCAGTCGAGATAATGAAATTCACGCGGTATATTACCCGGCAAGCGCCAGGGAAGAGGGAGAGAGAGAGTCACCGTTTGTCGTCTGAAAGCTGACCAATATAATTCCTATCCGGCTCGTGTCGGCGAGCACGTTTTCCACACCTTAACGATTTCCCACCTCCTCTCGAACGATCGTGTGCTTACGAACGGCTGCACGTTACACAAGCCACTTCATTCGCGACGAACTCACGAGCCTCACACCCTTTTCAGTTTCTCTTTCACGTCCACTGGTCAGCTCGGAACGCGAGCTCTTACTACGGCAGGGTCATGATGGTTCTCTTGCAATGTCGTACGTGTTCTAGCGTTTTCAAGCCTGATACACCATTTTACAAACGATCGTGGACACGCTGGTTCGTTTAGGCGAAAGTCTCACTTTTCAATCCTTTCAAGGGGCAACACCGTTTCACGAAAATCGTCGAGTTAACCCACCTTGTTCTACGATTCATTGCACGGTTTTAGTGATTAGAACATTTCAAGTGAAACTTCTTTGCTGAGGGGGCGACAATTTTCCGCGAGGGGAATAGTCAGGTACGTGGTGCGGGAATGCCTATAGAAGATGAGTGCACGTTAGCGGCTTAGACCATATCGCCGTCTCAATTTAAGAACTAGGTAACTTACAATTCCTTATTTTTAAGAAATCGATTAAACACACAACACACACAGTATATATTTTAATATTATTAAAATATTATTTAATATTATTTTAATATTATTATTTTAGGTTTTAAGATTATGGTAGAGAGACCGTTATTTTAAACATAATGCCAATATCTGCTCGTATTTCTTTAGTTTAAGTGGAACAATACATGAAGTTGCCTACTTTTTAGATTAACATGACCTCAAAACAAATCTAGGAGAGGACAACATTAGAAATCGATTTGTATGAACTATTATAAATTCACCTTTGTATAAAACACTTTTGATTGTAAATTATGTGGTCACTAATGACCTAGCTGTTAATGCGACCACATTAAAATAAATAATAAATAAATAAATAAGATTAAACTAAATTATGATTCACTAGATGTTGTAGATTACTTTGATAGGTTACCCATTAAATTTTTTTACTTGATTTCCTCTTTAATACGAAGTAGATAACTCGAAACGTCCAAATTTCAAGTTACCTAGTTCTTCCTTCAGACGGTGGTATACAGGGTGTCTCAAAATTCTTGAGATCATTTGAAGCAACATTTTCGTTTGTAAAAATGGCGTCCGTGATTTCTTAAAAAAGGAGACAATTTATATCTGGTGTATGCCTATATATGAGTACTCGAGTGCTACGGTTTAATATTGTACGGAAATGGAAATTTCCAGGAAAACCGCGGTAATATGCACCAGCCAAGAGGAAAAAGAACACATGTCGCGTGCGTATGACGAAACTTCCTCTTTTCGCAACTAAATATAGTATATCTCGGAGTTGGCATCATTTCATAGCATCTTACAAGGAAGGTTAGGGAACCCGGAAGTTCCGAAGATTATGAAACTCCGTATATATAACTAGAGCAAGCATTCGTAACACAATCCTTTTTTTCGTCTGCACCACAACGCGTTTTTAGAGGGTGAAATCAACCCTCAAAAATACTACTACCGGTCTAAGCATCAAGTTATAAATATTTTAATTAATCTTGACACTTTTATAAGATTCGCTAAAATTGTGAAAGAATTGGAAGCAGTTCCAACAAAGATTCCAGCTGTTTTTAACTTCGTTAAAATAATGTTAACGAATATTCAACAATCCCTGTTATGCTTTCGAGTAAAAACACTGTGCAACGAACACACGCGGAACACACGTTCGCGCGAATAATTTCGCAGCAGGCGTGCGGAATTAATATTCAAACTCGTTTCCCCGAAATCCAAGCCTTGTATGAAAAACGAAATATTCTTTTGCACAAAGGATTACGTAATTTAAAAATGTGAAACAGCTCCCCTGTTCATCGACTTTGTACCACATGATTTATATAGAATATGAAAAACGCGAATTTACATAAATATCTGCGGTGGAAACATCTGCTCTTAAAATTGAAAAAGAACAGAATCAGTGACACTCGAGAATTTCGAATGTGCTCTATGAGCTTCACACTCATAAATATTCTTTCCTTTAATCTGTGTAAAATTAAATTTCAATTACCCTTATGCTTAGAAATGTCAGATGCCCGACCCAACATTAAAGTTCTTATATTTTATTTCCTAAAAATTGTAAACTACGAGTTTAATTTGATTTAATATTGTCTATGTATGTATGAATATGTATTTACTGTAATTCACATTTGTACAGCAGATATAGATCTCAGTAGAGATTCGAAATGCTTAATAAAAAAAATTGTGAAGTTGAGGATGACGAAAATGTTACTAGCTTCAATCCTACTATTATTATAACAGGATTAAAAATGAAAATATCCACTTGAATTCCAACAAACTGAAGTGAAGCAAAAATTAATTTTCTTTGTTAATATGTTTAATAAATCAAAAATAATGTGTTCACTGTTTCAATGACTACTCATTTTCGTCACGAATGCATAAAATCCGCTGTCTAATGATGTACAATAATTGTTTCGTTATTAAATTATTTTATACTAGATAAGTTACGAAACATTTTCGTATTGCACGAGTAAATTGCATTAGTTTAATATATGCATAAAATGGATGAAAATATTCTGGTCAGAAGAAATGGTTAGTTTTCATGTTAAAATAAGCTCCGAGCGCAAAGGGTGAAGAATCGTGAAGAAAAATAATTTATTCTGCAACGTACAGTGGATTAAGCCGCCTAAGAGATTCTTCAAGAAAATTTATTCGACGATGTTTGATTTCTCATATCAAACATCGTATTAAATAAAATATTAAAATAATAATATTAATTAATTATAAATATATATTTTATTATTATTACATCGTTTTTATTTGTATCTATTTTACATCGTTTTTATTTGTATCGTTTAGGGTAGTTCCAATGTTAAAAAGACTGACATTTATTATCTGATGAGCGAACATACTAAACATCATTGTAGTTGACACTCGGCTTCTTCAAATAAAATTGTCCCTGTCTCAACTCTTCCACGGGCTGGCACCAGTCGCATGAGCGACTAATAAGTGTTCAACGACCATGATCCCGAGTTAATATTGCTCGATTGTACAACTATTGACCCAGAGCTAATTCGTAGCTGGAATAGGCCTCGGACCAATCTCTGATCTGACGGTTTCGCTCGGCTTTCGTGGAGACCGGTCGTGCTTCGAGAAACACAATAGTCGTCGGAGGGGAGTAAATAAGACAGTAAAGACAAGTATCTTCGGGGTATTTTCGTAGCCGGTGTTCCTGGCTATCCTGTGGGGGATCAGAGGGAAAACTCTCAAGAAAAACGAACCCGTGGCTAATGGCGGTACCGTCTCCGTTGCGGCGCGGTAGCTCGGGGGATAGTCAACGAAGAGAACGGGACTTTTGGTAGACGTCTTGATTGCGCGCATTAAAAGCTCGATGACTCACTTCCCTCTGATATACGAATAACCAATTCTAAAATTATCGACTAATAAAAGTCGGTTTTACGAGACCGTTCCCGATCTAGCGTGCACGACAGCTTGCTTGAAATAATTAGGCCACTAGGTGTCGACAAGCCGCCTCTTAGCAATCACTTGCTCGATCGTCCATAGAAAATCTGAGAAACCTCTGACAGAACCTGCTAGTCAGACGTCTATGCTCCGGACATAGGAAAGTATCGCCTTTCAAAAAGTTCAGGCGTGTTGAGACACATTATTTCGAGTAATCATCGTTTTGATTGTTAGCCCCATTCAAACGCAAGATATTTCTTAATTACATTAAATAATAGGTACATTGTAAGCAAACTTATTGAAATCTTGTACGAGGGGTAATTTTCATTATTCGGCAGCGTGTAGCTGTCGCATCTTTATGCTTCTGAATAGACTGCGGATGTTTATGCGGTTTGCAATTTCTGTAGACGAATTATAAGACAGTGGAATAAAATAAAATCTTATTTTCAATGGTAGTAGTCAATGTAGACCGGAAATGAATAAAAATGGTACTAAGTTCTGTCGAATTTGTATTGTACCATTTTTTGAAAATTTTCAGAAGTCATAAATGCATAATGATCCGCAGTCTACTTCTAAATAATGCAAATTACGCCTCGTAATCGCGAAAATAGGACTTTCGAGGACGATTGCAGCCTGAGGTGAACTTTTATCTAGCGCTTTTGACTACTGAAAACCCAAGACATGAGAAGACGCATCACGCACCCTTAGAATCCTGGAAACTAACCTCCTAAATGGAGCATCTGTGGCGTGCGCGCCGAATACAGTTACTTGACCGGGCAGCGAGGATCAAAATAGGAGGACAATCGATTCGGCGGCGTGATAGAATTGTATAGTGGTCGATGATATCAGCGATCGGATAAGACGCTTTCCGGGGACAGGTCGTTGGACAGGTGATAGATGAGAGTACAACCTGTTTCGAGTTCCCGCGTAACGCGTTTCGTCTGTTCCGTGGTCTAACGAAAGTTACCATTGCATTATACCGGTGTCCGCCATCAATGGCGGAAGCCGACTTAGAAAACAGACGGCACGCATGATGCATACATTCATGATATCACGATTGGCCGGCTGCCAACTGTATCCGTGCACCCGAAACGCTTTTACCACGGACCTATCGTATCTTCTGCGAACATTCCGCACGATAATTCCGTCCCGATCGTTTTTAACTTTAACCTCTCGTTGATCGAGCCCGAAACAGCTCGATCATCTGCGTACGGTCTCTCGAGTTAACCCTTTGCACTTGGATCTATTTTAACTGGAGAATTAAACATTTCTTTCGACCCAGAATATTTCCATTCACTGTGATCTTTTTTGACTTGATAGATGTGACATGTTTCATTTTAAATACTTGTCTAGAACGTCGTACGTTATTGTTATGAAACAATTCTGCGAGATAAATTTAGATCATTCACAAACTCTATTTATTTGCTTGTATTAACTCTTTGCACTCGGAGCTATTTTAACTGGAAAATTATGATCTCTGTGATCTTTTAAATTTGATGGATTAAACTTTTAGTAATTAATTAGATACCAACATATATTCAATAATTAATTATGTCGATCGTAAATGTTAAATATTTAATTTGTTGCTGTTTTCGGCGCACGGTTTCGATCTATTAATAACTATTTAATTAGCAATTTTGCAATTTAAACTTTTTCTGCCCTAACGTTTCGGTCCTGGTGTGGACCCTTTTTAAAGGAATTTTGTGTCTAAATTTAAATTTCAATTCCAAAATTGCTAATTAAATGGTTATTATTTGACAGAAACTGTGCGCCGAAAACAGCAACAAATAAACTATTTTCGATAATGGTACAGCAATTTTTAGTGGCGCCTTAGAACGTCACTCGCGTGCTAATGGTACTTATTCAATAATAATACTTATTGAAACAGTTCACTTCTGAATTGATAGCGCTCTTTATTTTGATTTCGCGAGATAATAATGTCATACGTCTCGATCCGTGCATCGCATCATGCACTTGACCTACTCTTCGTCGTAAAAACGATGTTGACTACATGTTTCTCTACATTTAATTGTTTCCGCGTAAATTTCCATTCGAACAGCTTACGAATAATTTCGCCGTCTGTATATCAGTTGTTGCTTATCGTTGCTTATTGCATACGATCATCTCGACGATTTGTTAGGATCAATATACGAGACCTGGGAGCACTGAAAAGAGTTCATTGTATCGCACGATCGATCAGAGTAACGTTAACATTCTGCATGCTCGGTTGTCATACGATATCGGCGCGATTAAATACACGTCATTTATTTTCATTCTCTACTCATAATGCTATTGAAACTCATTGCTCGGCAAGCTATGCGCTGGCAATCTCGCAACAAAGATCCTATAGTTCTAATTACTGAAATTCTTAGGCTTTTTCCTGTTCAATTATTATATATAACATGATTTTTGTTCAACAGATCATTCACAACCTCCAGACTATTTATGTGCTCGAACTGGAAAATTAAACATTTCCTCCGACATAGAATATTTCCATTCTGTATGATTATTTAAATTTCGTGGATACGAAATGTGTTTCATTTTTAATGCTTAAAGTTCAATTAACGCTTCAATGAAAAGGATTGAGTCCAGAATCTCGCAGATTTATGAATTCATGGTATTTGCGAATTTTTTAAATATAAAGAATGTCGTGAAAAATTAATATTTTTCCTGTGGAGGATATTTTACCGAAACAAATCCGTGAAGTAAATCTTTCTAATGAATATGCAACAAACTGAAGCGAGGTAGAAATTAATTATTTTTATTAATATATTTAGTAGGTTGAAAATAATATAACAGCATTTCACTGTTTTAAATTACACCTTATAATTCTTGTCACAAACGCATAAAATCCGCTACCCACTAATGACAGAGGAGTTGGAAACAATTAGTACGAATTGGAAGTACTTGTGCTAAGGATTTCGTCATCGAAAGTGATGACGTTTGTGTGTTTGTGAAACGTTACTGAACCGAGTCACGCACATTCGTTCCGTACCAATTGAACGTGCAATTCACGGTCGAGTGAGAAAGATTTTTTTCCTCGGTATCCATCACTGTCTCCGACACCCGAAACAAGAGCAGCAACTTCTACGTCACTAGAATACAGGACAAGGAGGTATTGCCACCAAGTAGCACAACCATGAAGAAGACCATCCTTATTCGTGTCGCTCGTTGCACGGTAAAGGCTTCGAGCGAGGATCGCGTGTTTCGTCACTTGAAATTTATGCGTTCACCGACACTGAACCCTATTCATCAATAATCGCTGAAGTCGTGTCTCGAGACCACAGTAACATCCTACCGAACCGCGGAGAGGATCGTGCGCAGTGATTCACGGGTAACAGTAAATACACGTCCGTATAATGGAAACGTGAGTCAGGAAAGAACCGATAAGTCGTAAAAGAAGCCGTGATTCAATCAAGCAGTACGTTTAAAATAAAAAAAACTGTACCGGATACTTCCATTTTTCTTTTTAATATTTCTTCGAAAATTTCAATGCTACACTATTTTAGTTCATTCAGCATCAAGAAAACTGTGCACGATATTTCTGCCATTTTTATTGTTTTTTTTGAAATTTTCAATGTTACAGAATTTTAGTTTATTCAACATCCGAATTAACGGGTTAACAACTTCAAATTAAAAAACTGTACAAAATACTTGTGCCATCTAATTGCCACTGGAACCTCTAATTTTTCTTTTTAATATTTCTTCGAAAATTTCAATGCTACAAAATTTTATTTTATTCAGCATCAAGATTAACGGGCTAACTTCAAACTAGAAAACTGTGCACGATATTTCTGCCATTTTTAATATTTCTTTGAAAATTTCAATGTTACAGAATTTTACTTTATTCAGCATGCGAATTAACGGGTCAACAACTTCAAATTAAAAAACTGTACAAAATACTTCTGCCATTTAATCGCCAATGAGACTCCCCATTTTTCTTTTCACAGTTTCTTCATTTTCCACACCTTCCAATTTTCTTTCCACTGCTTCTTAAAAAAATTCAATAAATTCCAGCTGTTAAAAATTTATACTGTTTCTTCGAAAATTTCAATGTTATAGGATTGTAGTTTATTCAACATCACTCTTAAAAATGATTCTACCGTCAAAGATATAAACTACAATTTTTAATTATCGAGTTCTCGTCAGTGAACAATAATCTTGACTTATTTAACAAGTGAAACAGAGATTTTGTCGATTACCCAACTTCATTCAAGTAACCATTGTATCACGTAAATGGGATCATCCCTTGTAACGTTCGGAACACTCAATAACGAAACTCCGATTGTTCGAAAGCGGACACGCAGATTCTGTTTCGCGTCTCTGAAACTTCGTTAATCTTGTGTCGAGCTAACTTCGAACTAATTCCACTTCCTGTAGAAACCTTTCGCGCGCGTAACATTCCAGTAAATTGATTCTTCTCCGAAGGGTTGTAACACGTCTTCTTATGCAACCTTAAACTGTCCCGGACGTTCCAATAGGTGCGGGTAGGCGGGAAGAATATCGAAAAACTTGCAACGCAAATTAATTTGTTCCGAGAGGTTGATACGTATCTCGAACGGCACAAGTTAAATACAGAAGCAAAGTCACATAACAAAGCTAGATAACGCTTGTTTATAAATTTACAGCTCGTGCGACTGCGTTAATCGAACGACTCGATAAGATTTCGAGCACCGACCATTCGAGATTTACTATAAACATAATTCATCAATCTCCCTCGAGACTTTCAATACAGAAGCAAAATAAATATAAGGATATTCCTTTTTCTAATCATTCGGAGGAGTTGAAAATAATATATCGATATTCCTGAATTTTGTTAATCGATCTTGTATTTTCAATCACAGGTACCCAATGTTGTAAATGCATCAAATCCGTAGTAAGTTATACATTTCCATCAAATTAAAACGCTATTTCGTTGTTTTCGATACACGTCCCTTGAAGAACAGGGAAAACCACGAAACGTTATCAGTACAGATTACTCTGTTATTAGAATAATTCCCGTTGAAGAATTTCCGAAATAAAAATACATTGGTGTACCTTTTGTGCTACCGGCTACTTATGTACAAAGTTTCAACTTTCTACGTCTTACAGATAGAACCAAGAATTAACCAATTTTATTTTATCAATAAAACCCGAAGGATTTCCAGAATAAAAACACATTGGTGTACCCTTCGTCATACCGGCTACTTATGCACCAAATTTCAACTTTCTGTGTCTTACAGAGAGAACCGAGAATTAACTAACTTAATTTTAGCAATTAATCCTGGAGTATCTCCGGAATAAAAACACATTGGTGCACCCTTTGGCTACCGGCTGTCTGTGTACCATCTCCCCGCAATGCTTCGGTAACGATGAAAACCATAAACACCCCCGATCAGCTGTTAAGGAGCGTGCAAGTACCTTGAGAACCACCAGAAGTCATCTCTTCGCATATTAGAAGCTTCATCCGACGCAATCTCGCGTGCAACCGGAAACTTCGCGCTTGTTCACCGTGTTTCCATCCGTGGGATTCCGGATCGTTGTCCCATCGGTTCCCGAAATCACTGATAAAATCGGTCGCGCGTTGTCCGAGTATTTCCCTGTGTGTATCGTACCTAATCAGACGGTGTAATCAGTTTTTGAGCGTCGACCAGCCTACGAGGTTCCGGTTCGAGGCATTGCTCTGGTTCGGACAGGCCCGCGATCGTAACAGCGAATTGGTCCCAGTGGGTCAAGGCTACGAGAAATCCTTCGCAGCGATCGACCACCTTCACTGGGGAAATACCAAGGTGTCGAGAGAAAGAGGGAGAGAGATCGCGCAACGAAATCACGGTTTACGAAACGGATCCCCCTCGAGCACTCCCGGAGCTGCGGTAACCGTTGATCCACGTCGATCCTTATCACCTGATGAACCGAACAAGAGAACATGGATCTCGGACAAGCCGAGAAAACTCATTCACAGCGAGCCACGAGGTTCAACGACCCTCGACAACGCTCGTCGAGATACAAAACCAAGGATTTCGATTGGAACGAACTTTGTCTTCAACTTTCACTGGGTCTCGAAACACGGACGATTCCTTTTTATCACAGACACTCCGGAGAACACCCGATAAACTCTTTCCTCGGTTCTGTCGCGATTCGAACTGTATTCTCGATGGTTCAGCGAAGGAAGATGCACTTGGCACGTCGCGCTGGCCGGTTCGCTGCTCGTCTCTCTTTCTCTCTTGGTTTTTCCCAGCGAGCGTTCCGAGCGGGAATGGAACCGGATTGCGTGAGCGCGTGTTAAGTCGCGTCGCCGGGTGCGATCCTCGTGCACCACGAATGGAATGGAGCGTTACTGGCGGCGGGCACCGATCGGAAAGGCCGTCCGGTCGGAAGCTTACGCCATTCTCGACTGCCGGGTAAAACCGCGAGCTGGCATTTCCCCTTTGAGTCGCGTCGAATCGCGTCGCGACGTCTCGTGCGCGCCCTCCACGAGTCGGCGGAAAGCAAACCTAGGCCGCCGCACCGGCAACCACGTCCACCTGGTGGGGTGCGAATCATGTGCACCTCGTTTCAACACACAGAAAACCGCGTACTCTCCGACCGCACGCGTCGCTTTTAATTCGAGCAACGTGAACCGCATTGGTCAACATCTTGGGCATCATTGGCTTTCGTAAATTCGACGCTTTGTAGATCTTTATAGAGTACATTTTTTGCTCTGCGATAGGGGTTGATTGATTTTGCATTGCTTCAAAATATTAATATAGGAAATAGATACTTGGTCCCCTCAGGGTTTCAAGTCCATACACCACTCTCCTTCTCTTTCCAATTTCACCTATCGCCTAATTGCAACCAATTCCAGCAGGACCCAATACTGTTTTTAAGGTGGGTTCCGAACCACCTTTGCCAACAACACGTGAAAAGTACCTGGGAGTCACTTCCCGGGTTTTTACCAGGCGGTCACCCATCCAAGTCCGTTCCACGCTCCACATTGTTTAACTTCGGTAATCGAATGAGAACCGGTGCTTTCAACGGGACCACGGTCGTTGGCAATATATTATTAATATATATATTATTATTATTAATATATATTATTATTAATATATATATTATTATTATTAATATATATTATTATTAATATATATATAATATATTAATCATAATATTATATTATTATTTTCATTCCAATTACAAAAATCATGCAGTGAATGGTTAAATTGGAGCAACCTGGACTACATTGATCATTATACTGCGGATCTTTATGCAAAATAAAAGTTGTCTGCGTCGATTGCAAGGAATAGAAACTTTTCTTACTATTGGAATCATGTTTATTTTTCTGAAAATATTGTTTTATTTTTTTCCCCTTATACAAAACACAAAAACTGTCCTTTTTTCAATTTTTTCGTCCCAATTACAAAAATTATGCAGCGAAGAGTTAAATTGGAGCAACCTGGACTACATTGGCCATTATACTGCGGATCTTTATGCAAAATAAAAGTTGTCTGCGTCGATTGCAAGGAATAGAATCTAAATTCAATGTTACCTCTTCCCTTAATGATTTTAATAGAGAAAAAATTTTAAAAATTATCAAACCGTTTTCAACTTCGTCTCTACTCAATTTTGTTGTAAATGCATAAAGATCCACAGTCTAGTCTTCATTGATGTTGCAAATTCGACTTTCTGCAGTCTTTTACAGAAGAGATTTTTTGGCCCGGGGAAAGGGTTAGTCGATTTTGATAGTGGGGAAATTATTGGCCAGGTCGTACTGTTGTAAGGTCAAGTACAAGAGGGTAATTACAACCCTTACTTTCAGTATGCACTGTTCTACAGGTTGCAGAGGACGAGAGTACCCCCTTTATTGTTATTAATTTAAGTAACGTGGACTAGGGTTGGTCGTCACTGGTCATTGACAAATTGGATTTTTTACAACCCTCTCTAAATAGATTTTTCGAATAGTTGTAAAGGTTCGTTGTACGGTGGACAATTTAAATTTGGTTTTAGTAGTTTGTTCATTGAACTACGTTTCGTAAACCGTTTCCTGGTTCAGTTTCATGAAATTGTTAACTTATGTACAAATGAAATAGCTGTACAAGGATACCCAACATACCCTCTGTTCAAGTCAGATACTTCCTAGTAGTACTACATAAATTTAGCCGTCTATAATGCCTTACATCTTACCTGTCACACATTCATTATTAGCACGCTTTAGCATGATTTCGTTTCGTCGTTACAATTTAATGCAACCTCTTATTATTCTTCAAGGTGTATCTTAGGAACTGTTTATAACTTTTTTCGGATCGAATTACTCAAAGTTCAGAGATAATTGTCCATGTTTTACTTCCGTTTCCTATAGCCATGTTTGTTAGTGGACTATAATTTACCGTATTATTAATTCTATTTAAGAATTCTACTTTCACGATAACTTCGCGGATTGAGACGACGAAACAATGTCGTTCGTTGATATGGGGACTAATTCGAATCGATTTATTCTAATTGAATGTAAATAATTCATGAGCAGGGGAATGAAAATGAAAGAACGGATAAGCGTCGAATGTGACCCTAATGCTCGCGGCAGAAACGTATTTCGATTAAGTTCTCCGTGGGACTTCAAAAGCGTAATCGTTGCTACTTTCGGTCCAACCCAGCGAGCGATCTAATGAGGATGTGCTTCCGCAAAAGATGTCGTGTATTATGTACAATAACACACATTGCGCTCGGCGAATTCAATATTCGAGAAGACCCTTGCCCTACATATACTAATTGTTATACACAAACAAATATAAATCAACGCCTGAACGTGTATTAAGAACTGGAGATGGAATTCAAACAAAAAAGCAAGATCTATATAATAATAATAACAACACGAATCAGAAAGATAAATCAATGTTGTTTGTGTTCAAACAAAAAAGTAAGATCTACTTATGGATTAATTAATCCAATCAATCGCATGCAGACTCGAGCACTATCTATAATCAAATCAATTTTTTTGAGTCTTTACAAAATTTGATGCATGTCCCTTCCTTGTTACTAGACGAGTAGTCTTTTATCTTTCTCTTTTTTTCTATTGTAAACAGTTATGTAAAAAGGCTTCAGTCCGTCTATAATAAATAATAACAACACGAATCAGAAAGATAAATCAATGTTGTTTGTGTTGACACATTCAAACGACTCTAGCAAGTTAAACAAATTTTGTGTGAGCTTACGGTGAACAGTCTCCTCTTAAAAGTTGATCTGCAATTTTTGTAAAGTTTCAACAGAAAGAAATTCAACTTCAATCTCTCGCTTCGTTTCAATAATAAAATAGAGTTTGTCAAAGTTCAAGGGCGTGAAAATATAGACTTCACCCTTGAAAATAAGTACACGTAAGGAACATGTGGAACGTTGTGAGATTGTTGTGTATCAAATCACAGTATGGAAATTAAATAAAATCGACTGGTCAGACTTCGATTGTGTGAAAGTACTTTGCAGTACAGTTTCGTTCGTTCTAATTGTTATCCAGAATCGTACTATAAATAGGAAAAATTGGGGCGCATAATTTCATTCGGTGTAGTTTTCAGGGAACAAGGTTTCGGAATGCTCATGAGACTGCTCCGAAACATGGATGTTAATGGCGTCGTCACTGACATTTGACAAATGCCAGTCTGCGACATTTTCAACATCTATTGTCCCAAATCGTTGGGATATGTCAATGTTACGTCGATAACTATTGGTCGCTTGTAATTTCTTATTAGCGTGAGACGGAATGGTGGAACGAGCAGTAAAAAATTGCAGTAAATGTCATGCGTCACTATTACGACGACTTAAAAGCGTTTTCGCTGAATATGCGAATAGTAGTACTAGGAAAATGCAGGTATTATCGCTCGAACGACTTGGGTAAGCGATCTTTTATTGTTATTGCAAAATGTCTTCGTAAATGGCGTTACATAGTGTTAGTCCAATTACTATTTAATTAGATCAATCCAAAAGAAGAGAGATAAACAGCTTTGAAACTAACAAATAATTCAGTTCCTAAAAGAACAATCTGAAAAATGTGACTACAATAATTCGTGTAAATTCCTATTGTCGTTAACAATTCATGGTGACGGAGTAAATGAAAGTTGCAATTTACATACTGAACTGCATTCATGAATAGATGGAATTTTACCAATAAATATGATCCGTTTACTACTGTGACACTTATAATAACGATTTTCATCCACTGCTATTATTTCTTTCGCACGATCATATCATGTTCGTCCATAGTAAAATGGCATTATCGAAGGAGGGGTGTTCCCCAGATTAAGTGAGATAAAAATGTAATCGAACATCAGACCTGCCTTAAACACTTTGCAGTCGAGTGGTTATTCAAAATAATTAAATTTCTATTCAATAAATTACTAAACGTATTTAATGTTTCAATAAACTACGGTTTTATACTGATCAAATGAAGAAAATCATATAAAATGGAAATGTTTCAGGTGCAATTTCTTTTCTTACATGATACTTACTGAATTCGTCTTGAAATCCTCTAACAGATAGGTGTGAAAAATTAAAGGTGTATTTTCAAAAAACTAAAGGTGCCCTTAACAAATCATGAAAAAGAAAAAATTAATAACAGAGTAATCTCTACTGATAACGTGGTTCACCCTGTACAATGAACACTATTTTTCTTCTAGAATATCATGAACGATAAAGCAGCTCCACCAAAGCCGTGAAATAAATCGCAGTGAAAGGACTTAACAACACCGGTCGCTTCAATGAATGAAAACCGCGTGAAAGTAAATAAACAAAATAAAGGTGTACGGTTGGACGACGCAGCCGGTTGAATCGACGAACAATGGCACCGCGGACACGTCTCCTTGGCACGATTCAGCTGCACGGTATCAGCTGTTGCGGATCTCAGAGGAGATCCAGGACCGTGCTCGCAGTCCGGCCGATATTAAACAATATTTATGAATAATACGAAGCGACGAGCCGCGTGGTCGCGTGACAAGCAAACTGATGAAAACTTTAGCGAAACGTGCTATCGTTGACGTGGCCCTCGCTTCTGACTGTACGCTCGTGATTACGTCAGGCGTGGACACGCCAAACCCAATAATACATCATCGTAAGACGACACACAATTCCGTTTCCCCCCTCTCCTTCGACGGCGTAACATTATTTCATCCAATCGAAGGTCGAAAATATGCATATCGGATGTTCGCCAGTTCTCGTTGCATGAAGCTCGCCATTTAGGTCGTTTCCACGGCGCAAATTCCATTTAATTTATTTATTTAATTTATTTATTTAATAATATTCGCGATGACCGAGGCAACAAGATTGCAAACAACAATCCATTTACACAAATTAAAATTTAATCGTAGCACGGCCAATGATACTCTTTTAACTACTTTATTGAACTTAGCTGAGACGAAATGAATTTGATTATTATTATTTATCCTATCATTTGTCACCTTAACAACACGTGAGCAAAAATTCAACGATAAGTATAATGATGCAATGACAAGAACTGTGTCCCTACTCTACCTTCCCCTTCCACGACTCTGTTCCGCCCCGCCCCGGTCACGTGACACGCTTCGTTTCTGTCACGTGTCCGCTATTGGCAGAGAGAGAGAGAGAGGGTAACTTTCTCCCTCAATTCGTGTTCCCTATCTCTCGTATAGCGAAACTGCTGCCAGCTCGCAGGAAGAAAATTAATTAACTCGATTAATTCTTTGAATAACATCCGATCGAGGGTGTTCTACGAAAACTAGTGCGTAAGCGTTTTCTGCTTTCAGTGTAATTACTCATCAGGGAATTGATTAGGCTAATGCTCCACCGTGATACATACTAACCCACCAAGCACACGTGTCGTGTGTTTAGTATTTCTTCACAAGTCACGTGCAGCACTTGCTCGAACTGTTAACTAATATCAATATTCGACGATCGATGAAATAAAAGGGGGAATTTAAATAAATGTTTGCATTCGCGTCGCACGTGATGGAAGTTATTACGTGGCACCTTAAAACAGAACATTTTCCAGATTTTTTCTTCCAACGATACCGTCTGTTGTCACCAACGGATGATTTATTGAAATGGAACCGAGCTGTCATGTATGGACACATTCGTATAGACAGAGATTACCCATTGTTACGTCAATCTAATATATCACTCTCGCCCGTCTTTAGATCATTTGTCAGTTTAGACGTAATCGCTATCTTCCACTAATCTCTTTCTTTCCGCTCCGCGACATTACTTGCGTCGCGTGGAACAAATTTGTGAACACTTTATCAGCGCAACCCTATTTATCGATTCGATTGCACTTCTTAAACATTTATTTACAGTCGATCACTTTGGATAATGGAGAAACTATTCCTTTATAATAACAGTATTAAAGTTACTCAAATTTCCTAGGATATCTACGGTGACGTGTACTTGGATAAAGGAACACAGTAGATAATTTCTCAAGAAAATATTTCTACAACTTCAGAAATTGTGAAAGAAACAAAGATTTACCGAACAGCGTTTCACTTCGGAGCGTGACTATTTATCGATTCGATTGCACTTCTTAAACATTTATTTACAGTCGATCACTTTGGATAATGGAGAAACTATTCCTTTATAATAACAGTATTAAAGTTACTCAAATTTCCTAGGATATCTACGGTGACGTGTACTTGGATAAAGGAGCACAGTAAATAACTTCTCAAGAAAATATTTCTACAACTTCAAAAATTGTGAAAGAAACAAAAGTTTACCGAACAACGTTTCACTTCGGAGCGTGACGGTCCAGACGCATTCACTTTCCAGCAATTGTGTACGCGGTGCACCTAAAGAAGTTTTCACTTAAAAAATCTAAAATCACACGCAACATTTTTAGGAAACGTCCCCACTTCGCCTAATTAAGCTTGCCTGTCTTCGACGATGGAAAAAAGAAACGGACGAAATAATATGAAATCTCTCAACCTCTGACGCACGTAGACGTCGAGAAGAACCAGCCTCTGGCGATAACGACACGCGGTTTGTTTAAGCAGATTCTTCCCGATAAAAAGAAGAGCGGTGAAGTGAAAATGAGCGAAATGAAAAAGGCAAAGATGACGGAAGAA
This sequence comes from Lasioglossum zephyrum, assembly GCA_028455615.1. Classification (NCBI taxonomy): domain Eukaryota; kingdom Metazoa; phylum Arthropoda; class Insecta; order Hymenoptera; family Halictidae; genus Lasioglossum; species Lasioglossum zephyrum. Next base: position 3,755,882 of record CM052322.1, on the reverse strand, counting down.
TATTTTGACGAGTGGCCATCAGCTGATGGGTCGCTCGAGTTTGTGTTTACGTCACTTTTACACGGTAACGCAAGCTCCGGGCTGTCAAACGGTTAATAAAACCTGGTGCAGGCCTAGATATGTATCCATTGTGCGAGAGCATAATGGAAGCCTGTCTCTACCCCTTTAGACATTCATAATACAGCGCGGCCTTGCGAAACGGCACGGTCTCTCGACGTTGGCAACGTTAGCGTAATCGACGCGCGACGCCTCGCGAAACTCCTCCGATTTCCAAAAAAAAAACCTAACACATCCGACTTGTCACTTTGCGGAACCAAGCAAAAATTCAATAATAATGTAATTTCGTTTCGAAGACTCAACAAACCTGGCTGTATCGCTTTCAGTTGATTAAAATAATTTGGAAAACGTACGTTGCAATGAATGGAGATAATATTTAATCTTGCATAAAAATCCTCAATGTATTAATTATATGAGAAGTCAAACATTTTTTACATCTCATAATTTATTTTTATCGCGTATCCATAAAATTCGTAGTCTAATCGTCGTAAACGTATAATGGTCATTAAATTTGTTAATATCGATGGCGTAATATGTTCGGCTTGATTAATCAAGTTTGTATTTTACGAAACTCCGCTGATTATGAGAGTCTACCAATAGATAAGCTTCCACAGGTGACTTTATCCCCGAATGCTTCATGATTGCGAGAGAAGATCAACATTTGTATTAGGAAAGATTTTTGGGAACAGGAGCAACTATTACGTAATTGTCTTTCCAAGATAGGCCTTTGACTGTTTACTTAAAGAATTTACCATTTTTCAAGTAAAGCGAACATCCGACATCGTTAAAATACAAGTGTCCATTCATCAGAGTTTCAGATTAACAACGATCTAGATTAATCTAAGTTTCCCTTTGTAATCTATATAAATAAAAATTAAATGCTGTTCGGCTGGACGGATTAGGCTAATTTAAAAAAAATATGGTCGTAATAGTCCGAATAAGGTTATTAGGGAAAGAAACTTTGGAAAAGTTCTCCGAAAAAATGGAAAATTCGGGAAAAAATGAAAGTGTTTTTTCTATGGAATTTTCGTGTGAACTCATAATCATAATTCACGATTCGAACGATGGACATGCGTAATTCTTTATCTGTTTTGTTCACAAAACGATCAAATTTATTGAAATTTGGACAAGACAACGTATGTCGGATCGGCTAGTCATAAATACATACAAACAAGTGTAGAGACGATCCGTGACTATACCTCTCTAACTATAGACCTGAGACTATCCACCTCGGGCGTTGATGATGATCAATTCCGTAAAAAAAGGTTCAAAGTAATACCGCAACACATGACATGGCAAGTCGCTCCCCTATTCCAGTATTTCTACCATAAGTTTTTATTCTCGGAAAAGTATGGGCGAGCATAAAACTTTTCCGGTCGCATGCGCAATATCGCTAATGATTAGGCTACCAGCAAAGTATAGCTGAGCGCGTTAGCTCTAATACAGTTTAACGCAGACTTCATTCTCCTCTTTACGCGGCGAAACTGCTCGTTCGAGTAACAAGTTTCTACTTAAATCCTCTGCTGATAAAGTGCTCCGCCAAATCCGAATTTGCATAAACATTCGCGGCTTGCCGATTACGCGTTTGTGAATTTCTACGCGCGATCAAAACTTCTCCAAACTTTTTTTAACCCTCTATTTACACGTACGACAAAAACTAGGAATATTGTTCAATCCTTAGAAATGGATAAGTCAGAATTGATTAGACATATTAGATATTTGTATTATATTTAATGTGATTGATCTATGCCTCGGAATCAATTCAGAGATTCCCAAAGTATCTAGGAATATTGTTCAATCTTTAGAAATGGATAAGTCAAAATTGATTAGACAGATTAGATATTTGTATTTTATTTAATGTGATTGATCTAGGCCTCGGAATCAATTCAGAGATTCCCAAAGTATCTAGGAATATTGTTCAATCCTTAGAATTGGATAAGTCAGAATTGATTAGACATATTAGATATTTGTATTTTATTTAATATGATTGATCTAGGCCTCGGATTCAATTCAGAGATTCCCAAAGTATCTAGGAATATTGTTCAATCTTTAGAAATGGATAAGTCAAAATTGATTAGACATATTAGATATTTGTATTATATTTAATGTGATTGATCTAGGCCTCGGAATCAATTCAGAGATTCCCAAAGTATCTAGGAATATTGCTCAATCTTTAGAAATGGATAAGTCAAAATTGATTAGACATATTAGATATTTGTATTATATTTAATGTGATTGATCTAGGCCTCGGATTCAATTCAGAGATTCCCAAAGTATCTAGGAATATTGTTCAATCTTTAGAAATGGATAAGTCAAAATTGATTAGACATATTAGATATTTGTATTATATTTAATGTGATTGATCTAGGCCTCGGATTCAATTCAAAGATTCCCAAAGTATCTAGGAATATTGTTCAATCTTTAGAAATGGATAAGTCAAAATTGATTAGACAGATTAGATATTTGTATTTTATTTAATGTGATTGATCTAGGCCTCGGATTCAATTCAAAGATTCCCAAAATGACCTATGGAATAGATTGTTTAAATTTTTGTGAATTCACCACAACTTACAACGGACTGAGAACGATGGATGTGAATTTTGGGGAAACGGAGGAAAGTTGGGTTCCTCTGGGTTACAAAATGGCCGCGTTCGAAGGCCGCTGGCCGAGAAATGGACACTGTGGGTTGGCGAATCTCGGACGCGTTCACGGCGAGGCGGTTCGCTTGTGAACACCGATTACTTTCGTCGGTACGGTCGAACGCTTTCGATTGGGAATTGGGATCGAATAATGGAAGTGTATGTGTATGTATACACACGGTATCGGGCAACATAGCCGCTCTATTCAGACTGCCATTGTACGATGGACGCGAGAAATTGGTATACTAGCTTACTGTTTTCCACTAATATCGTTAGGCTTCTAAAGGTGTCAGTAGATTTTACAAAATATAACGAAACATTAACGACAAGTTAAATTCCCGAGGAATCGGGACACGAAGATATTCCTCATCTCACGAGGGAGTACGTTCAATTTGTAATAATATTCTTTTTTTAATTTATTTTTTGCGAGTTAAGGAATACAAGCTTACAGCTTGATTTTATTGTTTTATTTTGATTAGATGTAGCTATTGTACGATAATGTTTGAATGCAATATTAAATAAATACATATAGTATTTGAATAAATGTTGGAGAATAGAGATTGTGAAATTGTGGAATGATGTTGAACAGCTTCAGAAGCGAAATTGTAAAACGATATTTTAGTCAGATATGATGTACATGTTCTCTACATTAAAAGAAATCAGTAAGTACAATTTTTATTTCATAATACAGGTTCTTCAACAACAAAAAATTGTCTGCATCCAAATTTTACTGGACTGTATAAAATCGAATAAAGTAAATGATTGCATCAGATTAGCCAACGTAACAGAATTCCAGTTGACAACTCGAGGGAGCCAGTACAATCTCAAACAGTTATGAACTATCAACGCGTGGGGCACATTAACAGGAGGAATTATTTTGATTAAAGTGGGGATGGTTAATAATGAACGCGTCGGTTCTCGTTAGCGGGGCTCGATTAGATGTTATTTCTGGTAGTTTCAATCAGTAATGAAACATTAGATTAATATACGCGTGGTGCGGATAGCACGGATGGCCGAGGAACAGTGAAATAAGTAAATAATATATGAACTGGCGCGCAGTCGAGTCCGGCACACGACGCCTATAAGTTTGCAAAAAAGGATTGCGAGCGACAATGTCGAAGACGACCGGGCACAGGTTGTAACCGGGGCAACCCCCTACGGTGACCAAAAGGGTAGGGCCGGAGATAGAAATGGGCGCGGCAGGCAATCATAGATACTGTTCCATTTAGCTTAGCCTCCTGTGTTTATTCGATCTAAGCGTGACCTAATCCTGACGTCCTCTATTAGACCTGCAGTCGTAAAAGATTATCAGCGGCCCGATAAGAAAAAAAATCAGAAAAATGCACTGCTCCTTTTTTCAACAAAATCTACTCCCCTGGGAGTGCGCACAGCGAAACGTGTCGCCTGAGCTTATCGTCCGTGATATTCCTGCTCGACCCAGAGCCGGAGGTCATTGCTAATCTCACGGATGCACGCGAAATATATTTTTACGAATCTCCAGTCTTATACCGAGTATTTCACCTAACTTGACCACCTTAAATACATTGCTTATTTACGATTTAACTGTTTCCCACCAGCAAGCAAGTTACCGACAAACATTTCATAATTTTCTCGCTAAATGTCACGTGAAGGTCAACATATTGCACCTCGTTGAATTCGTTTTTTCACAAGCTGTAACACTGTTGTAGTGAAAATTTGCAGTACCATTTTTTTAAAAATACGATGATCTTAAAATCTCGAAAAAATGACATTGTGTGAGAAAAAAATTCGATCCATCACCGTATTGGCGCCTTCGAACAGAATAGTTTCTACCGCTGACATTTTTCCTATCATACAAAATAAGCGATATATTCAAGGTGGTCACGTTAGGTGAAATACCCGGTAAATGGACATTTAATTTGAATTCAATTCGTCGAATCGATGAGCATCTAACACAGCCTGACAAGAATTTTACGGAACAGAAGTTCCGAAAAAATGATCACCGCCAAATAGCCACAATTTTCCCGGAGAACAACGTTTGATAAGTAGAATGAATTTCTGATTAATTTCAGACGTTGGAAACAACCGTTGAAATTCTATCAGAGAGCGAGATATAAAAGATTAATGGAACCGTCCAAGTTCGATTTAGATCGATGTAGGTTTGTCGCGTGAAAACAAAGAATATTTTAGCTACCTTTGACTGTTTCCGATAAAGCTACTCGACCTCGCGCGCGTTCACTTCCTTGCTTTTCGTTAATCGGTTGCCTATCACGCTGCCACCGTTACCCAGAAACACAATCAATCACGATATCACCGACGGAGTGGTTCGTAAATAAAAAGAAACCAGCACAGACACCGCACAGTGGTCCCGGAGCCCGCTTTTTGTGGTCAAAATTCAATTTTTCGACTTTCAAATTTCAACAAAAATTTTTTTCCCTTAATAAGACTTTTAAAACCTCGAAATTCTAAATCTTCCGGATAGCTTTCCGAGCAGATATAGCGTTTGAAGTTCACAATTATGAAATTGGAGGAACAAGTAAATAGTTGAATTATTCTTTACACACTGCTAAAATGAAAATTTGTACTATATTATCATTACTATATATGTAACAGTGAAACGCATAACTTCATGAGCCCAAAAGACACCGGAGAACATTGATAAAAGAGTTTAACGTGACGCGATACACTAGCCGGAAACATTTCACCGGTTTCGCCGTGATGAGATCATGAAATCGCCGTGCCATAAATAGTTTATCAAAATGTCTCGCCGTCTCTTTTTGTAGCTTTTATTTAATTGCTGACAAGAGCTAATCTACGCACAGAATGATTGTTTCACTGTATCGTCATACGTCACCGTTTTAATCGTTCGACTATATTCGTAATATCCTGGTGCTCTCTCTAAAATTATTGTAGTATTCTCATCGTAATTACAAATTTACACCTGATTAATAATAATAATAATAAACTTCTTATATCGATCGTATCATTGCTAATAACAATTGTTAAATGATCTCGGCGCTACGGTTCGATCGTAAAAAACAAACTTAACTAAGCAATTTTGCTAATTATTTTAAATGTGAATATGTTTTGTCCTTACATTTAAACGTTTAATAGTTAATACTTTTGAAAATTGTATGTTTTCGTGTTTTTTTATTTTATTTTTTTCTTACAGGACGCAATTTTAAGTTAATCTTGAAAATGGTCCAAATCAGTGACGGAAACGTTGATTATTTTAAATAATTAGCAAAACTGCTTAGTTAAGTTTGTTTTTTACGATCGAACCGTAGCGCCGAGATCATTTAACAATTGTTTTTAATATTGAAAAGATGTCTTACGTTCAGTCCGTGAATAAAATTTAACCAGCGAACGGAATTTTCCAGGAATGTTTCCAGAAAAGCCAACTTTTTTGATAACAGTCCGCCACAGGTACTTACATCGATCCTCGAGATCATGGCAGGTTGTCAAAAATCGACTCCGTAATCAGAAAGAGATTGATTACTGTTTACAACGAGAACAATCATAGAAAACGGCAGGCTGCGACCGAGTGTTTGCGAATCTCGTTGCGCAACGGTTTCACACGACTGTCCGACAAATTCAGCCACCTAGGCAATCTATTCTCGTACCGAAATGATGGAGCAGATTTTTCTACCACCGAGTAACTCAATGCAATATTTACGAAGAGAATCATTGAAAGCGCAACCTCTGCCGATAAGATAAGTTCTGAAAGGAGAATAGAATGATAAGGTTTCTCACGGCGCCACGGAGGCACTGGTAAAGCGCAATCGATTTTATAGGTATCGTAATAATCGCTGTGAATCCATTACCGTTGAATTCTGAATGGGCCTGTTGTCAGCGGACAAGTATCTTTGTTCAATTATAACGTTATATTTGAAGGCAGCTTAATAGATAAATGTTTTTTTCAAGAAACAGACAAACGTTGTTTCGGATGATTCCCTAGTAGCACAAAATAATATATATATACATTCATATAATATTAAAAAGAGATTCAATCTCTTCTTAATATTTAAATATACGTACAATATTTATTTTATATTAAGTAACAAATATTTCTTTTTAAATATGCAGGAAATATCTGTTTCATATTACGAGAAAAATATTTTTTTATTTTTGAACATTTTTATAAGCCATAAATGCATAAAGATCCGCAGTCTAATCGTCGTCAGCTGTAAAATTATCGAAGAAATACAATTTTACTTGGTTCCAGTGCGACGCACTCGATGAACAATTTTTATTTCGCATAAAGATCCGTACTCTAATGGGAAAATAACGTCGAACGAAAAGGAAATGTTAGGAGAAACTTTCAAGGAATCCGAGCGCTCAAGTGTGAACGCCGTCGCACGGATGTTCCGATAATCGCATTAGTCGGGGCCCGAAAAACGTAACGCGACTTCGTTTACTACAAACGAAACCTGCAAACGAAGCAGCCGCCTCAACTTATCGAGTTTCACTTCTGCGAACCGTCTCAACCGATATTAACACGTTTGCCGCCTGCGTTTGTTTCAACAACCGCCTTCATAGCCATAACGTTCTATCAACTGCAGCGTTAGCCTCTTGTAAAATATAAACGCAAATGTTGTCGCTCGCATCGAGTGGTTGGCATAACGGGTATTTTGTAATTCAATTTCATCATACGAAGCAGTTGCCATAACGAACTCGCTCCGGTCTGACTTTTTCATCTGACAAAAGAAAACCCTGACACGTTTATTATCGTTAGACTGCAGAACTTTACGCATTTATAGGAAAATGGAATAGACGAAATTCAAAATTGCTGAAGAAAATTGCTGACAGTTTAAACAATTAAAATCATTCCCGGAAGAAAACGCATTCAATTTAGTTTCTACTAGAGAGCTGTGACTTATGAGATACCCGGGTAAACAAAAATTACTCGGGTACCTGGGTACTCGGGTAAACAGCATTACCCGAATACCCGGGTATTCATGTAAACAAAAATTACCCGAGTATCCGGGTATCTCACGAATACACTGTGGATCTTCATGCAAAATGAAGGTCGTTCGCATCAATAGGAAAAATCAGACGGTACATTACGATTACTTATTCTCTTGAACGATTTCAATAAATTTAAATTATTATATCAACGTTCTTTTAATTTCATTATTGTTTTAAATTGCACAAAATCATTTATGACTTATGTCTTATGAGATACACCCGGGTAAAAGTCCGAGCTCTAGTTTCTACTTCTTCGAATCGATGGAGACAATTTTTATTTTGCACAAATCCGTTCCACGAGTGACATTTTCCAATTTCTATTTTACTTCAGTTTCTTGCGATTCAGGTAAAAAAACCTTTTTTTTGCTGCTGGAAGGTTAAGTTGTGATTTTTACGCGAAATGTAGAATCGTGCTGATGACACATATGTGACGGCGATGACGAGCACGTTAATGAAACGACGTTAACACCTCCAGGACGTACGACTTCTTCCGGAGTCTTCATCGAAGATGCTACGCGTCGAATCTCCGAGCTCGTAAGCATCAATCGATGTCTATTCTTAAAACTTCATTTACGAGTTTCCTTATCTCGAGGCTCATTGTCGGTTCGAGCTGTCAGAGTCGTCCCGAACATGTTAATGAGCAACACGACGCGCGGTGAGCCAAACAGCGATTGCAGTTAATCGAAAATCAAGAATGGAGTATTCTTAGAATCGAAACCCGTTCGTTGGATTAATACTTTTGTACGTAGAATGATAAAAGCACTCCTGAGGCAAATCAATTTCCATGTACCTGAAAGCAGGATTTCAAACAATGAAATCCAAATCTTCATATGGAGTAATAAATCCATTAAATCGCATTATTACTAGCTCAAACATATTTTATAAGAATATTGATTTTTTTTAATGGCACGTTACAGTCATTCAAAACAAAATTGCGCAGTACTATTCGTTAATACATATTACCTGTATTTGCCTTGTTTTGTACGGTCCATACGTATGTTAATTCTAGGTTAAGACTTAAAATTAAGAATTTTTTCTGTTTATTAGTTATACTGTATAAACTGTATACAATTGTATAAAAGGACATCAGTCCGTATAAAATAAATAATGATAATAATAAAAGGAATCGATTGGTTTAACAAGAAATTTGGGTTACATCAGGATGCATCCACATGAAATATAAGGTCGTAGGAAATTACGACGTATTACGAGATGTGACTTATTTCCTCTATCATTTTTACATATTTTTATTTAAAAAAGAGCAGTAACTTGTTTCCCAGTTCCCAGAATCACTATTTTAATTTCCTGATCACGTGTAAATATATGTATATAATAAATAATAATGTATCAATTTCCCAGCTTATCCGATAGCCCCGATCGATAAATTTGACAAAGAAACCGCTTCGACGGCAGTAGAAAATAAAGCAACTGATTCCAGCCGAGAGATAACCCTGATAAAGAAGGTAGTTCTTCGGAGTCGGTAGCCGATAGTCCTTGCCAGGAATTTCCGATTGCCATCATTGGTAGAAATACACTTCGGGAAAATAGAATGCGTTATCGCCTCGATAAGAATCCGATACCTCTCGCTAACAGTTCGAAATAGTCAATTAAGTGTCGTTTCCAATTAGTCGAACACGGCCGAATTAGTCGATAATTACCCTCTAACCTGACCCGAGTAATTTCCCGTCTACCTGGTATATATCTCGCGAATCAACAGTTCCAGTATAAATGTCTTGCACGAAATTAACACCTTCCAGGCCATTTTAATCTCTCGGCATTGTTCGAGTCAACTCGACCTCGAAGCACGCCTTCATTTTTAAATATCTCTATTTTTAAGTACCTCTTCCGAACACGAACTGATTTAAAGCCACCAGAGTTCGACTCTTCCCTTAATTGGACGTCGGCTCCAGTTTATAATCAATTCATGAAATATTAATGTAGCAACACTTCAGCAGACGTTCTTTGCTGCCTTTCAGCCATTTTATTCGAAATGGCCGACTCAGACTACTACATAAATTGGCGATTTTATTTCTGCTTGATTTTGTTCAATTTGGTATTATTAAAAATGAATTGCAAGATTTGTACCGAACAGCTAATAAAAACGTAGTAAAATGGTTCTATAAATTAGATCTACGATTATAATTTCAATAATTGCAAAATAAAAAATCTGAAACCTGTCATTTGACCGACGGTGGTAGGTTTAGTGTTAATGCGTTCACTGCTTTAAATTGTACATCAAAAGTGACTAATGTGTATTGTATTATAGAAATAACAAGATTAAATTTATTTATATTTCGTGTGATTTTTATTATAATATAAACTGAAATAAAAAAAAATGTATTCAATCAATTTCTATGGAAACACCTTGAGCTGAAACTAATACATTGATGTCTTTAAATATTTTCAACATGTCCACTGCTTTAAAATGTACGTGTTCATTTTTGTCATAAATGCATCAAATTGCAGTCTACTTATCACAACAGAAAAATATCATGGACATTTCATGACATTTCCATCGTTAATGTCATAAAAAATTAACAAAGTTCATTTGTCACTATTCAGTATGTAAAACTCGCTTAACAACAGATATATCTTGTTTCAAGAGCGTGCATTATTCATTGACTGAAAAACGCTGTCAACTTTCCTGGCAACCGGATACTATTTTTTTCCTTCGTAGTATACGAAAATCAGCAGCCGATCAGTCGCGTTAAGCTGACGTGTTAATTGTCAACAGCTCATCGGACGTTCAAGTGCTGTCATGGCCACGGCACAACGCACACGACCATCCACGAGTACGATCAAACGATAAACGGACATTAGTACGCGTGCACTGCGAAAGTAACGGAACAAGTTGACGATACAGCGTTAGGGAAACGGTTAACCACGCGATTGTGCAATCCTACACTGCTATCTGTATTCGGGAGCGTGTATCTTGTGACCACGGGCCGACTGATTAATTAATTTCGCCGGACTAATGACATCAACCGGATTTCTGCCAACGTATCGCACGAGTTTCAGTGCACCGGCGTCTCAGAATTTTTAAACGACGCATGGTTAAAATTTTACTGGATCTTCAATAATTCTATAATATCAGAAGGAAGCTTCAAAAAATGATCTATCATACAATATACTCCCAATTGATTGAAATTGTTATTCCTGTTGAACGATCTATTAAACATTCCTCAGCCATGTGACTATACGGCAAACCTTCGAAAATTACGAAATTTAATTTTTATCGTAACTTATTCATATATTTTATATATAAAAGCTGTGAATAATAATTATCAGTAGACTACGGATATCTTTGTGCAAAATAAAAATGTTTTCATTGATTGTGGAAAGCAGGAATAATAATAAAAGTTGGTCTCATCCCTTATCGAGTTTGTTACATTAGAAATAGATCGATATACGATCAAT
>CM052322.1:3732962-3744722 GCA_028455615.1 Lasioglossum zephyrum | reverse complement strand
GGTAACATAGTCTATAATCTAAGTGCCGAGTGACCCCGACTCTTTTTATCAAACTTTTCAACAAGCTGAATTAGACTTAAAAGGATATTTATTGATATTTAATAGAAATCCCGACGCGGCTATTTATCTCCGATAGTGTTGTATTAAATAGACACACTGTTACATAAGTCTCCGTCATGTGACACCGTCAAAAATGTGAATTCCTTTTATAATCGTTCTATTACCGGGCAAACAAGTTTCACGTGATACAATCTGCAATTCTGCGCTATAACCATTAAATGTTAATCACGCGATAGTAAAACAAGCTACAAAACTCGTGGAAAATTATGAGAGCTGGAGGCTATCTAAGTAAAACGATTTCGAGCTAGGGAACGCCGAAAGATTGGCGAGAGCGAAATGGCTCCGTCACAGGTGACTTCGAACTAGGAAACACGAATTTGCGTCCAAAGACCGGGGATTTCAATGATCGCATAAGGATGTAACAAGGGTTGATGTCGGGTGCTCGCGTCACCCTAATTACAATACTTGTTGACGAGGGGAACGAACTCATTTTCGATAATTGCATAGCCGAAGCCGATTGTCGACCACGTGGCGTTTCACGTGCGAAACGTTGCATACCTGGGTAATTGCGGGGTACAAGGGAGCCACTTAGAGTCACGTAAAACTCGACCACGTGTTGTTGTTTCCCCGACGGAGCGGTTTCGTAGCCGGTGACAATTGGTTTCGCGAAAACACGGAAGGACTGCTGGACATCGGAACGTAATTACCCGGTTACGTGAATCTTCTTGTTCGGAAAACGGCGAAGACAATAGTTCGGCGGTTCCCGTTGAACGCGCCGGTAACGACAACGCTGTTATTGCATTATAGATCCCAAGGTGAAAATATAAGCTAATATTCCATGCCATTAGGAACCGGTAGGCCTGGTATGAAAAATGTAACGAGTCCGCTGCGGAGGGGATATAACGTTTCTTCTTCGGGCTTGGCCTTTTGACGATGGTCAAGGTCACCAACCGGCTAATCATAAGTAAACCACGTCATGCAGACCAACTGGCATCACTCGACTACGCTGGATCCGCGACACAATATGCGATCGTATCGAGAAATAAGATCGTTCGAATTTTTCAATTTTACAGGATTCGAAAGATTCCGCGGATCGACTCGTTTGTCAGAAGTTATCGAAAGTGATTACGTGACGGTATACGTTGTGGGAAGAGAGTAAAACGAATCGAGGAAATGCGAATCTAGTAGTTTTATCAATGACTGCGAGTTGTGTAAAATATGCAGACCGCGGATTTTTGTGAAAAATAAAAATGTTTTGCATCGATTCTGGGAAGCAGGAATAATACAAAAATTCATTTAATCCCTTAACAACTTTTCACGTTAAAAGCAACAATACAACATTCTTGAATTTCAAATTTTTTTTATGAATGCATAAAGATTTATATTTATGCATACCTACGAACAAATTCGAAGCGAGTTTGCGCGATTGATTGCAACAGTTCCTGACTATACCCTAGTAGCACAAAAATATTAGATAAATATTTTTTTCAAATATTGGAAAAATATTTTTTAAGCCACATTTTTCGTATGAGAAAAATATTGGATCTGAATATTGTATACATGTACAAGAAATATAAATTGAATGTTTAAAAAATATAAGCTAAATATTCAGAGCATATAAACTAGATATTTAAAAAATATAAAGTAAATGTGAATCGAATATTTGAAAAATATAAATTCAATATTTAAATAACATTCAATAAAATTTTCAAATGTAAGAAAAAGTTAGAAACTATGAATATCTATTACTTTCTGTGCACTGCTTGAGGGAATATTCCATTTTATCTTCCAAAGGACCTTATTACAATTAAGAAATTTTTAAAGATTTATTTTATAATAAGAAAAAAATATTTTTTTTATAATATGAAATAAATATTATCTGTACATTAGAAAAGATTTAAAGATTCATTTTGTATTTAGAAAAAAATATTTTTCTCGTAATATGAAATAGATATTTCCTGCATATTTAAAAAGAAATATTTGTTACTTAATATAAAATAAATATTGTATGTATATTTAAATATTAAGAAGAGATTGAATCTCTTTTTAATATTATATGAATGTGTATATATTTTGTGCTATTAGGATACACTTAAGCATTGTGAATCGAGTTCGGAATTTCTTAGCATCCGAGAATAAACAACTGACATCCTGACACCGTGTATACGAGAACGGGCCCATCTATTTTGAAGCTGGCTGCATAAATCGCCGATAAAAATATAATCACTTGCTAAGCGATACTGGTAAACGACACGTAATCGGCCGGATTATACAAGCACGCGGATAAGCGGCAGGCGTTATCTGCGTTCCAGTTGCCAGTTATTTCGCGTTTCAAGTTCGTTACGTTCAAACATGTAATCCGGCGTTTTGATAAGCAACCAGGGAAATATACACGCGGTTTTGGTTTGGTGGGGTCAGGGTAGTCGTTTTCTCTTTCGATTCGTCGCTACGATTACCAGACTAATTACTTAAGATGATCTCGTGCCTTAGCGCCATCACTTTGTTCGTCCCATGGAAAAAAATTGTAACATGCGTGCGTACTAATTGCCACCGGAAATGTCTCACGCGAAACGTTAACGTTCTAAATATTGTACAAGGATCATCCCCTAATCTGACAAAGTGCTGCTCAAAATTTCTTCTCTGTACATACTTCCTGGTGGCCATTTTGCAAATTAACATTTTAGGAAAACCGATACGAAGAGACTGCGGCTTCTTCGCCTTTTTAAAAATGTTTTCGATTGTAAAGAATTGAAAATATTCATAAAATCAAAGTATAAGAAAAGAGTACGGTAATTTGAACACGTCATTTACAAATAATTAACATTATTATACCAGAGGAAATTCTTACGAACGATTCCTTAAAAACATGTTACTTGGCACAACTTTGAAAGAAAATATTTGCAATAACATTTCTCTACATCGGTTTCATCACGTCAAGAAAGGATACTTCGAGCGACGTAAATATTAATCCGACTAATAATCATTTAGCACGATTACAGTCACTGTTTTTTTTCTATAATACAATACACGTTAGTCACTTTTCATGGTCGAAGGTTGTGTTCCCTTTCTGTGATTAACATGTTTGCACAAGTTCTCAATGCAAAACTATAAATTAATTAGCGAGTGAAGAATGGACATTCAGAGGAATCTTGTAATATTTTTTAGAGGAGCATTAACGAATTTTTGAAAAATAGCATAATTAAAATAATACAATTTTTATTTGACTCCTGTGTCACGTGATTGATACGAACATTTTTTATTTTGCATAAAGATCCGCAGTCTACTAATCAGGATTTGTAGATGAAATTGGAAAATTATTGGTAAACGTTTACCAAACAAAAAATAATGAATGTGGAACGCTATCGGGTAAAATTGAATTCGAACATTTCAAAGCATCTGATCATTAATCACGGTTTGTCTAACCTTTGTTCTTTCGGACAGTGATCACTTGCAGAATGATTTCCAAATACATGCAGATGGATTGGCATGAATCATGTCGCATGAACAGTGAACAGTGGAGGAAGAATCGGATCCAGCCGTAATTGAAAATCGAAAATTGCAAATTGAAAATCGGAAATCCACCTACAGTTTCGGTCCCCACGGAAATCGTTGACAGACCGTACAAATCGAATGCGGGAACTTGACCGGTCGGAACGGTGAATAAGTCACGTGAATGTATTCATTATTTATCGGGACCGTGTAGGAGGATCGATGTGTATGACCCGAGGTTACTATACGATCGTTAACGCAACGTTCCATCATTTCCGCACACGATAGATGAAAAGACACGCTAATAACAATCGACCGTCCGCGCAAGATTGCCACGACATTGTCCGCGGACCGACAACAGCGATAACCTTCCGCGAATAATTAATTCGAAGTGTGTTAGATCGCCGTCGATCCGCCCAAAATCAGATTCTACAATCCCGAAGACCGTTCTGCCTGGAACGAATAATGCGAAACCAAGTAGACTGCGAATTTTATGCATTACAAAAATGAGCACGTACATTTTAAAGCAGTAGATATGTTGAAAATATTTAAAGACATCAATGCATTAGTTTCAGCTCAATCCATGTGTAGTCAACCAAAATGATCATTTAACACTAAAGGTGTTTCCATGGAAATTGATTGAATACATTTTTTTATTTCAGTTTATATTGTATTATAATAAAAATCACACGAAATATAAATAAATTTAATCTTGTTATTTCTATAATACGTCGAAGGTTGTGTTAAAACCTTTCTGTGATTAACATGTTTGCACAAGTTCTCAATGCAAGACTATAAATTAATTAGCGAGTGAAGAATGGACATTGTAATATTTTTTTTAGAGGAACATTAACGAATTTTTGAAAAATAGCATAATTAAAAGAAGGATACAATTTATTTGACTCCCGTGTCCCGTGATTGATACGAACATTTTTTATTTTGCATAAAGATCCGCAGTCTACTAATCAGGATTTGTAGGTGAAATTGGAAAATTATTGGCAAACGTTTACCAAACAAAGAAATAATGAATGTGGAACGCTATCGGGTAAAATTGAATTCGAACATTTCAAAGTGTCTGATCATTAATCACGGTTTCTAATTCGGACGAACGTTATTAACAGCTCGGTGTTGTTGGTTTTCTATCGATCCCGCAGTAACCTAACTGCCAGCGTGTGCTAAATGATTGTGGAAAGTAATATCACACCAGCATGTGTTTACAATCATTAACGGCGGTGGAAATGATCGATAATGCCAGACACATGAGCGGCTCCGCTCGCAAGTGTCCACCTGCGATGACGAACCTCACGATCTTCTCGATAAACAAGCTTCGTGCGAATGACTCTCTTTGTGCACTTTTTATTAATGACAGCGAGCAACGAATTTAATCTTTTAATTAGAATAAGGAGTATTGCATTTACGTTGATTGTCGTTTATTACGACTTTGTAACTGCTCTTGAAAAGTCACAAAAGGTTAAATTCAAGACGCTGCTGAACTTCTTTGAAAGACAATTTAATTTATACCAGCAATTGCCACTTGTTTCCATAACTCTTGCACAACAATCCACGAGTTTATATTATGTACACTCTATTGACATAGAAATCTTCTGTTTGCAAAAGTTCAATCCTTTGCACTCCAGAGAAAGAAAAATGTAATTGAAACGGATTTTTATATGTATCTGGTTCTTCCTTCATTTATTAAATTTATATTTTACAATTAGAAACAAATATAAGCTCCACAAATATAAATGACAAGAAAGTTTGATAGGTAATTTAATGTAATTAGAAAAAAAAATTGTTTAGAGTAGCAGTCAAGGAACTGTCCTTTGAAGTAAATTTTTGTTTGCAAAAGTTCTATCCTTTGCACTCCAGAGAAAGAAAAATGTAATTCAAACAGATTTTTATATGTATCTGGTTCTTCCTTCATTTATCAAATTTCTTATTTTTCAGTTAGAAACAAATATAAGCTCCACAAATATAAATGACAAGAAAGTTTGATAGATAATTTAATGTAACTAGTAAACAAAATTGTTTAGAGTAGCAGTCAAGGAACTGTCCTTTGAAGTAAATTTTTGTCGACAATAAAATTGTGAAAATAATCTAGAGTGCAACGGGTTAAATTTCAAAGTGCCCAATTGCGAAAAAGTTACAGACGGAAATAATAAAAGATAGACCTGGGCAATACTGTGGACTTGCTGAAACCTTTATCTTTAGACAAGTCAGAAAAAAAATTAAATTTTTTAACAACAATTCCGATTATGCTGGATACGTTAAGCGACATTCCAAATGTACGTTTAGCAACGCTGTCTCTCGGCAACGTAATCTGCCATACGGACGAGAAAAACAGCAGAACATTTTCCGACAGGCGATATTTGCTTTTCCCGGTTTGTCTCGCGACTCTGCTGCCATTGTCTGATTTATATAATTTTGAGGAGACGCCGGTGGAAAAGTACTCCGATCGAGAAGCATCGGATCAGTCCTTGATTTTTATTGAGGTAATCAAAGACGGATCTATGCGGACGATCCAATGGTAGGCGCGACGTATTCCGTGGATCCGAGAGGTCGCTTTATCGGTCACGATAAGCGGTAAGAAGGGTGCCGTTGCCGGTTTCCCTGATAACGTTAGGGTGGAAGAGCGAGAAACGGTCGACAATACAAACCGGCTGTAAACATTCCCAAGCACTGGAGAAGTATGACGAGATTTACATAACTCGAACACATTCGAACGAGTGAAAACGCACGGAACGCTTACGAGTCCAAGGTCGATCGACGCGGACTTCGTCGGAGAAAGGATCGACTCCGCAAGTCTCTAACGAGCACGCACGAATTTTCGAATGTCGACTGTTTAACCCTCTGCAAGAACCAGCCGAGTAAGTTCCCCACCCTGTACCACGTGGGGTTAATGACCAATTTTATATTCCTCTTTTCACAACTGTGCCCATAATTATGAAAGTGGTCTAAATAAAAATTATTTCAAAATGACAGTTATTTCACGTCCACATTATTTTAAACTAAATTAACTAGATAGTGCTTGTTATTTCAACATTATATGGAATTCATTTCATGTTAATATCCCTTTCCATTAAATATCTCGAAACAAGAAACACGTGGCTTAGACCACTTTCATAATTACGGGCACAATTACTGAAATTATGAAGTTGCTTACGTGGAAACTGATTCAATGAATCTCTTTATCCGAACGCGTATTGTACTAAACATTGCACAAAATATAAATTAATATAATAAATTAATTGCTTCAAATGCTCGATAGGTTCAGTGTTAATTTTACTCCCATCGTTATTCGAGATAAATTTATTTATCATAACGCGCGTTGTACTAAAAATTGCACAAAATATGAATTAATAGAGCCTTGGTGTTTCTATAAGCTAAAACATTTTTGTGCTCGGTAAGTTCAGTGTTAATTCCATCCCCGTCATTATCGAAGACAATAGAGACGATAGAGACTTCGGATAATCGAGGCGCGACTTTACGATGTTTTACAGCGACCGGCGAATAAAGAGAGATTGGTGATACGGTAGCGTATTCAAATCTCTGCAGATAAAGATGCCCGGTCGCTGCTGTCCGGCCACGTATTTGCATACGCGACGCTGCTGCAAGAATGTTAAGTACAATTAAATGCATTCGATGAAAGGAGTACACGTGTACGTGATCTGTGTTCAACGGTGGATAGACCGAGCTGTTACTCGGTGACCGTCGACAATTTTCGCCGTTTCCTTGCATAACCGATTTTCGCAACTTTTAAATCGCGGCTGCTTTCGTCGTTTTCAGGTACGAATTCGGCAAAAAAAACCATTCGTCTAGAAAGTCTTCATCGTATTGTTTACACGTAACAAAAACATTTAAGGTGCGCGTGGACTACAGAGTATATGTATTGGTTAATCAAAATTATTTTTCAATCACGTTATAGACTTTTCAACAAATTTCGAAAATTATAAGCGGCCATCATTTCTTGGCAAGGAACAGTACATGATTTTATACATTTATAACAAACACGAATAGAGGTGAAACTTAAAGCAGTAAAAAAATTTCGAAACTGTAAAAGTATGAAGATCTTGCAAAATTTGTTTGTGTAAAATTATTTGGCCATCCAGATCATAAATTTCAAGTTAAAAATTTTAAAAGAGTACCCTTATATCAATTTTTATACATAAGAATATTAATCTTTTTAAGTTAAAGGGTTATACTTAAGTTTAAGAGTTATAAAATAGTAATGTACAGTATAGGTACTTACAATTCTTTTAGAATCTTCTGTTCCTCCGTCGGATCACTAGAAAAGGACACTGCCATTTGCGCGAGTACGTCTTAATAAGCATGAAGCACAAAACAACACATTTTCCAGAATCGTAACAACAAACGAGAAGAAGTCTCTCCGACCACGGTCAAAATAATACTGCGGTTGTCACCTCGGTTTTTCGTTGAAGGTTAAAGGTGGATTTAAGTGCGTAAATGTAGCGTCTGTTTATTGGGCGGGGGTATGCCAGATGGGTTTTAGGTTGAGAAGT
Source organism: Lasioglossum zephyrum (assembly GCA_028455615.1). Classification (NCBI taxonomy): domain Eukaryota; kingdom Metazoa; phylum Arthropoda; class Insecta; order Hymenoptera; family Halictidae; genus Lasioglossum; species Lasioglossum zephyrum. The sequence goes on along the minus strand of CM052322.1, from coordinate 3,736,653 downwards.
GGGGGAAACCGTCAAAATAATTCCTTTTGTTATTGTATTCGACCGTAAATGACGTGATTTATGAGGGTATGTTCGCTCGCCTTTCGATGGATCCGTCGCACGTGTTATCACCCATCGTTAACCATTCACAAAAAACCGAGGTGACAACCGCAGTAGTATTTTGACCGTGGTCGGAGTAACTTCTTCTCGTTGGTTGTCGCGATTTTCGAAAATGTGTTGTTTTGTGCTTCACATAGCAGTGTCTTGTTGAACCGACGGAGGAATAGAAGATTCTAAAAGAATTGTAAGTACATACCTATACTTGACATTAGTATTTGGTAACCCAGGATTAATATTCTCATGTTTAAAAATGGATATAAGATATTCTTTCACATTTTCCAATTTCAAATTTATAGACTCCATTTGGGTGTATGTATCAATTTTCTCTCGCACACTTTTCTACTGATTTTTCCAAGTCAACATTCATCCATTTCTCGAACCCAATCTAAATACTATAAATTATGATATTGGCGCACTGGTTCGATCAGTTGTAGAAATATAGCAAATTTGCAAAATATTACATGAAATTTAAATTTTCAACGTTTCGGTCTCAAATCCAGACCATTTTCAAGAATGTACATATAAATTTCCGTATTGCGTCTGTAAGAAATTATCAATAATATTTTATATTGTTTATAAAAAGTATATTTACTCTAGTGAGATTTCTTTTGAAATTCATAAGACTTACATGCTTATATCAAATATTATTAGAAATTATTTGAGATTATGTGAAAACCAATCTAAATATCTGATCTTTATACGAAGAAAAATTTTCTACGTTTGTTATAAATTGGGTGCGGGTCTTTATGAAATTGTAGCTGCTAAAAATTTTCAAGAGATGATATAAAATTCGACAGAATTTATTACGATTTTAATGTATCTCGGATCTAAAGAGGGTACTAAAGAGGGAAATTAAGATTCTATTAGATACGACTTTCTTAAAATTCGTCTACAAAAATAGCAAATTGCATGAACATCTTTCAGTCTAGTTACAATATGTAGAAGTCACTTTAGTCAAAGCAGAAGCATCTTCCACCTTTCTCGACTAATTTTTAAAAATTCCGAATTTTGAAAATTAACAGATTTTTTCATTTATTTTCTAAAGTGACTCGAATTTATTCCTCAGCGCCGCAGCCAGAACGAGAATTTAGACGAGAATCGGAGGCCGATGATGTTCGAAAATTATTATTGAATCCGAACTGAGAGATATTCTATTTATAACGGGTAAAAGTGCTGCGAAAACATTTCTCAACAACAGGAGCACCGTGCGTATAACCGCGTAGCATAATCAAATTTCGAAAAAGTTTGTGACCGTGGCCATGTTTCCAAAATTTAAAAGAAACAAAAAAAGAAAGTAGAAGAGTTTAAAAATCGACGATCGTGTCGAGCAATAACGTTGTATTCCGTGCACGCAAAACACCGGGTATGTAACCATTGCATGAACATGATTCGTGCATTACGTGTATTGCGTGTTACATATAGATGAACTATTTTCTATTTGCGTCCACCGTATTTGTTGGGCTTTACAACAATTATACTCACGGAAAGTATATATGTACAACTGTTCTTCGAAATCACATATAAATAATTTATTTCTGTGTCATTTCGAACGGGTTACCTTGTGCTATGTTATCCAATTAACTCTTTTCAAAGTCCTTGAAAAATTCAATGATAGGCTAAAGTGATAATATTTGCGCGCTTTATTTCCATTGCATATGCAAGAGTTGATATTTCTCACGAGCAGGATTTGTAAACTCCGGCTCGCGGATGTTTATGCAACTTCGAATGTGCATAGATTAAATTATAAACACGGGAATGAAATAAAAACTTATTGCTTCGACGACCGGCTTTACACGCGAAGAAAATAATATTGTGGCTGAAGTTTATTGAAGTCTCTAAGTTTATGGTACTTCGCTTCGTTGCGTTTACTGGAATTAGAGATAATGTTTTCCCGTATTTGCCGTTTCGTAAAGTACAGCATTACACTTCGGGTCGATTAAAATCATTGTTTTATTCTGATTTGCTTGCAGCTAACGAAACACAGAGAAAATATAGCCAGGTATATTGGACATTTTTAAACTATAATACCGCATTAAAGGTCGATTAAAATCATTATTTTTATTCTACTTTGCTTGCAGTTAATAAAAACGCACAGAATATATTTACACAATCACTTTGCCTTCTTTGCGAGATATATTGTGGACATCGTTGAAGTACAATTAAAAAAAAATTATTATTTTACCTTTCTCGGTTGCGTCTAGTGAAAACATGCAATAAAGCTATTTGTACTTTGTCTTTTCCGCATTTTCAACGATAAGGAATATCGAATCTTTAAGCAAAAAACGACTCGCGTAAATGAAAAATTAAAAAGAAACAGGTTACAGAATTTTGTTTACAGTGTAACGTTACATCCTGCACATAAAATCGAGAATTCTCTGAAAGCTCAATCTCGGCAGAGGCGAATGATCAGCTGTTTCGTTCGATCAATATTTTCGATGTCTCGGCGCTACACCATCGACTATCACGTGACCGCATTTCAGCGTTGAGCATTCACCTTGCGAGGCGAGTGCACGTGTACTCGGCGAATTTTTCGAATCGATTTTCCCGGTAACCGAGCCCCCTTACGAAAAAACTGTGTTTCACAACATCGGCTTGTTTTACGGAAGGGATCCGCGCGAGTTCAATTCCAAAGAAGTCCGAAAACATTTTGAACGTAAACAAAAAATTGTATAAACAATCCGTGGACGAAACTGACGGTCCTTTTTTTTATACGGCTAAAATTAATCAACTATTTACTATTTCACGACGCAGTCATTAGAAGAATTAAAAGGAGTTTCCATTATATTAAGGAAAAAAATAAATTTCTATTTCACTCCGGTTGGTTGCAAATCATTTTTACTTTGCATAAAGATCCGTTGTTCAATTAGCAATGTGGTAGAATAAATGTTTGAATCTAACGTATGCTAGGTTTCAAGAATTTTTAACATTTTGAACATTCTCGAAAATATTTCATATTATTAAGTTATTTACTGTAATACAAAAATTCCCAGTAATTCTTGTTATGAACTATTTAGATGAATTAATTAATTGATCATGTTGATGTGTATAAATTACCATTAAGTAACCGATAAACGCGTGTGTAAGACAATACACGGTTTACATTCTTCACAGTTGACATCACAGGGTCATTGTGATCATTGTGTTTACGGTACTTCTAAATAAGTTTCCTTATCCCCGTTTCAAATGGGTGTACAATTGTAGTGTGCCGGTATACAGTACGAACGTCCGGAAAGCAATCTTAACCATTTTTTCCTAATACAGAGTGTGCCCGAAAAATAAGGACACCAACTAGCCAGTCGATCGAATACGCAATTTTGCGTAAAGTGGCCTCCGTGTACGTTATCAATTATCGTGCGAGTTATACAATTTTCTTCGCTACGACCGTCAGAACGGTAATCGTAACCTGTCCCGGACTGTCGTACTTACACGATCATGTTTGGCCGCAGTCCTGGTTATAAAATCTGAAATGTTGGCCGAAATGTTAACCGTTACCACTGAACATTGTTTCACCATTATTCAAAATATTATTTACATTATTAAATATACCGGTATCTAATCAATTGCTAATCATTTAAGTATTATACGAGATATC
>CM052322.1:3670887-3732862 GCA_028455615.1 Lasioglossum zephyrum | reverse complement strand
GCGTACGATACTTTGAGAATTACTCTTGCACAGTAGTGACATCTTTATTTTGTGTACCTGTACTAAATTCGTGCTAACAGTTCTCCTATTCGAGTGAAACTACCCTGGGTTATTTTCCGGAAGATAACTTTGGACAGGGCAAATCAGCTGTGAATTGTCAAATGCCTGTGTTGTGATTCTATTTTCGAATGCTTCCGATTAGTTTCGCTCGAAATATTTACGTAGCCAATTAGTATCACGAGCGTTATTTCTTCCGCACGTGAAGCTTCTTTTGTAAGTTCCAGAGCAAGATAAATACAATTATGATATCTAGACAAGGTTATGGGCGTTCCAGTGTATACTGACCATGTCATATATATACATTTAGAAATAAAATAAGAAGAACTGTTAATGCTACGAAAAAAGTGATGCAAAATGTCTCCTGACCCTACACAACAGCCAATAGAGGCATCCTTAAACGCACCAAATTTACAATTTGATGCTAGAGGAGTAAATGAGTCGGATAGCGAGGACGATGACGTAGGAATGTCTGGATATGAACCTTTGTCTCAAGTACCGTTGGACAGCGATCCGATGTTATATGACGATGAAGTAAACCACTCATATTCTAATTTTTATGTAGGTTTATTAAATTTTCCTATTGTGTAACTTGGGTATTATTTCGTAGGACGACGAATGGGTACCGAATAACAGTGAAAATAATCAAACATTATCGCTAACAGTAGAATCGCATCATGTACGTATTCATATAGATTTATATAACAACAGTATTACAGTCCTCGACTTACATGGATTCGTTTTACACGGATTCTTAGAAGCAAATCAGAAAACCAATTCGTACGTATGTGACAGAAGCAAAGATAAGCATTGGCTTCTCTACAACACAAGCATTTAAATATTCCTTTCAAAACGAGTAAGTCGAGGACTTACTGTATCACGAATCTTTTTAATAGCATGACCACATATATTTTGTATAGGATTGCTTATCGGAAACAATTGAAGTTTGGTCATCACCCCATAATCGATCAAACATAGACATGGACGCAGATAAAATCAACCAAGTGAAATCTATGATGGCATCTTTCACATTACCGACTACAGCAATCCCAGAATGGGCGAACACTATATCCGAAGATCAATGGAAAGAACAACTAATCGGGCGAATCAAAGAAATACAAAATAGGGAGAAATAAGTTGATATATTTGAATCAAAATGCGATATATAATTTATTTTAAACTGAAAACTTCATTCTTTCTGTGGTAGAGTTACAAATTTAATTGACTTATTCATAAAAATAAGGTTCCATTGCCTTGCTCTTACAAGTTTCTGTAGGTATTACGTTGTAATACGTTCGGGCAATACGCTTAAACTTTACATTCGAAAAATCCGACGGTATGCGAATTAGAAGAAAATAAAATCATTTATTTTGATCTTAATCGTATACTTTAAATATAGAAATATCAAATTCTTACTTATTCTATAAATTCGTACGTTGTCATTGTCAATGAAATTTCATTTCATACAAACGCTTTTTATTCGACATGGTAAATGATTACATGATTACGCGATATGATATTGCTCAATGTATAAAATGTTTTTCTCCGTAACTCGAAATAACACACATGCATTTTTAATGGTGATTAAACAAGAGCACAACGACGCTTATAATTCAGAGTCTGCGTTAGTAACGGCAGTTTCGGTTTGATTTTGTTTTTTCCGTAAAGTGGCCACGTCATCTTCTATTCTTATTAATTTTCGAAATTTCTGAAACATGCAACATTAACAATTGTAAGCGTTACAGGATTAAAACGTCGGAACAGCGGATCATTGTTGATTTATATACCTCGGACGTAGTTCCTGGTGTTACGCACCAAATGTAAATCATATAGCCCGGAATGCACATCATCGACGAAAGACCACAAAGCCATCCTAGCATGTGACTCCACCATGGATATTCGTATGTAAGGTATTTTACAGGGACAAACTTAATTATGTTGAATGTGAACACACCCTAATTTTGAATTATACTTTCATTATACGTTACGTCAGAGAAATGTAAGCTAAACTTTGTAATAGAATATTTTACCACACAAATCAGAGGAGTTGTATATGTCCAGCATATCTTCCACCAACCACAAGGGTAGTAACCGATCATATCTCGAATACCATCGTAGAAACGATCCACTCCGAAAGCCCAGGATATAGAGATACATTCAAAGAACATTAAGAAGAGCAGGCAAAACCCACTCACCGCGTAAGAATCCAACAGTTGAAACACATACATTCCACCCTGGAAATAAATATCACAATCGATAATCACGCGTGATTCCTGTTGGAACTGATGAGTATCGTTAGAGACTCACTTCGGTTACACAGCTGAGACCAATGATGAACGAGATGAAGCATACAATAGCAATGAACATTTCTTTCCGTTTTCTGAGAAGGTGCGGCCATTCGTCAACCGCCGCCGTTATGAAGCCTTCAACTGTACAAAACTATAAAACATAATAATTGGTCATAATTGCCAAAGACGATTTAATCAAAGTATTTTTAATTACCTGGCTGTCTAAACCGATAAGTATGAGCATAAAAAAGAATAAACAGGACCATAAAGACGATCCTGGGAGTTCTAGAACTGCTGACGGATAAACCAGAAAAGCTAGTCCCGGACCTGGTCGATGTAATTAGAAAATCAGAAAAGTTAAAGACCAAATAAATCAATTGATTGTGTTCGTCTGCCGCCAGCGTATTTTGCAATACCATTCATATCGTAATCGTAATATACGTATCGAGAGAAACAGTGAAGCCATTTTCAAAGTTTTACAAAGTAATAATGGCAGCCAATAACACCGCTGGCTAGCAAGATTATACATACATACACCGTTGAAATGATAATTACCAGATGCAGCTACATCCGCAACGGGTTTTTGTTGTTCGTGAGCCATGAATCCGACTACAGAAAAGATTACGACACCGCTCAGCATACTGGTACAAGAGTTTATCCCGCAGACAATCATCGCGTCTCTAAAAATGTACAAACGCATACACTTATGTCTTTTCGATGTATTCAGTGAGCAATGAAATATTGGGGTGGCGAGACAGTAATTTCGGTATTTTAAGGGGATAGACTCGTTTCTAAGATTGTAAAGTAAAAATAGTACTTTTGTGGACGACTGCAGCCTAGATTGATCTTTTGTCTAGCGCTATTGAAAAACATCCCGCACCCTTGCAATTTTAGAAACGACTCTACCCCCTTATAAAATACCTACATTACTTTCTCGTCAACCCAACAGTTATAACAACGGGGAACAGTTACTTGTAAACATTGTTATTGAACTTATTGTAACTCCCGAGTGCGGCCAATGCACCGATACCCAGCGCGTAAGAGAAAAATATTTGCGTCACCGCGTCTATCCACACCTATGGACACTTATTTAATTATGCTACGTAACCAAGATGTAGCACAAAGAAACGAGAAAGAATTGATATTTTCATACCTCCGGATCGCTCAATTTCGAAAGATTCGGCGTTGCATAATATCTCAGACCTTCCATCGCACCCGGAAGCGTTAATCCTCTCACCAACAGAACTCCCAACAGAACGTACGGGAACAATGATGTAAAATAGACAACCTGAATAACATTAACAATTAATCGTACGCGTATTTCACTGGACGATAAAGTATCATTTCTCTGGCATACCTTCCCGGTCCATTTCACACCTTTCCAAATGCAAAAGTAACACATTATCCAAACGACGGCTAACGTACCCGCTAGCTCCCATCTTATAGAGCCAATATTCTCTACGCCGTCTGAGATTTGCAGGGTGCGTCTCCTTTTCGACAGAGAGGAAAAATCATTTGAATATTTGTTATCGTTTGAACAGATTCAAGTGTTTGCCGTTCTAAAGACTTACTCCCAAAATTCTTTCACCGGGTCCGTAAGCAGAGTGTGACTGAGATTGCCGAATGAAGTAGCGCACGTGGTATCGTTGTTGTCATCGGGCCAACACACAGTTTCCGCACGTTCCGTAGGGGTGAGGCAAAATCGAGAGTTCCACGAATTGTTGCACGTTCTCCACGGCACATCTGCGGGACCAGTTTAGCTTTCTTAATAAATAAAAAGAAAATTGATCATTGGATTTCTGGGAACTGGAAATATTATTGCTAGAAGATATCGAGAATTGTAATTCGGTAATTCGAAGCGTAACAACTAGCAATCTATCCACTATTTCCCTACTAAATTGAAAGAGCGTTTCCATACCGATTTGCAACGACACCAAGAAATAAAATAGTGCCCACGCCAAGATAATGATGTAATATATGTTCATCCAGCAGGAGATCACGCAGGTGCCATAGCCGATACCTGTCCATAAAGAACAGATCGCATAATATTCATTCGCTCGAAGATCCATCGGGAGTTCAAACCTTTGAAAAATGGAGCTATCTTGAAAACACCTAATCCGCCTATAGTCATCATCTGGCCCAAAGATAATTCCATCAGAAACATAGGGATACCGGCGAGTGCGAGTGCGATGAAGTAAGGAACCATGAAAGCACCGCCACCATTTTTATAACAGAGGTAAGGAAATCGCCACAGATTTCCCAATCCTATCGCCAATCCTACCACTGACAAGATGAACTCGATCTAGGAGGTAACAACGATAATCATTTTTACTAGAGCTGTTACTTATGAGTAGATGATATTTATGCATTTGCTTACCTTACTGTTCCAACTTCCCCTGTCAGGCAACGCTTCATGTTCTTTGTGGACGGTCGATTGCAAACACTCGATCGCCTCGAAGCGAAAATCCTGCTCCTTGCCACCATACGTGTTCCTCAAGGGTTGCTCGGCGAACAAAGTCTTCAATTCCTGAACAGGGTTCGTGGGTTTACACGGCAAAGGGCTTGTCGACCTATCTACCTTGGACACCTTGGTTGATCCGCTCGAAGGCATTATATTTTTATGGGAGCGCAAGTTTTATTCAATTCACCTCATTCTATCCGACCTCGATCGAATCTGCAAACGCAACAGTCCGACTTAACAAAACACCGATCATCGGCATCGATGAACCAGTCCACGAATTTTCATTCCAGCGAAGGATCAATTAATTCAATGCTATTCAACAGAGCACAAGATTCAACAGATTTGAAATTACGTAGGGGCAAACGGACCCACAGCAAACAGTAGGCGAAACATGACGCGCGATCATTACCGAAGAACTTTAGATGCTGAACGGTCATTGTTGTTACGTGAGACACTTTTATGCTAGGGTCTTGATGATGATGGATGATAGACAACGAGCCACTTCCGGGAATCACGTTTGTCAAACGTTGTTCCCATCGGGCAACCTTGTCCCATTTTAAATTAACCATCGGACAACCATTTCCAATTCGTTAGATGGGAAGTAGAAAATTATTCATCCACGGCTCTGTCGTTCCACCTTAAGTGCTCAATTTGTGCTCGATTAAATGATCGTAGTCTACAGTCGCGGGCCGATAGAAAAATCGGCCGCGTTTCTATGTGGAAAACAATATTTTCGCGTCGTTTCTCATTGACTCGCGGTGCAATGACCTTTAAAGATAATCCCGACGGTGAAACAATTCACAACTTCTACGTTTCAATTGTATAATAAGACCAATTGCATAGTAACCAACTTGAACCAATGGAGATAAATAATGTTTAGAACACATATCCAGTTGGTGTTTCCAGTTTAGATTGTTAAGTAATCTTTCTACAGCGAAAATCATCGTATATTAAAATGTGAATTTATTCATACATCAAGAAAATTTCTCTGTTTATCGACGAAGCGTAGAACGTTGCTCGAAGATGTCGCGTCACTATTCAATAAGCGCGCCAAGGGTACTCCCCGATACCCTTCGAGAAACTGTTCTAGAAAATGTTGAAAGGAACGGTGAAACGTCGCATGGACTCGCAGTGCAAATCACTGATCAACTAGTTGACAACTGACACTTCATTATCATGATCTCGCTCGCCGATCAAAAGTGGTGGCTGCTCTTTCGGTTGAAGTAATGTACGTACGTGCACTGTCTCGCCACAGGTTTCCCCACTGGGCCGATACAATTGTGTCGATAATAAACAGCCGATGAACCGTCGTGTTTAAAAACGAAAAATTAAAAAAAAAAACGTCCGTGTCGTGCGTGTCGGCCCGCGACGATGCGCTAACAGATCGTACTCGTGAACGACGGCCGCCGAGATTTCTGCCATACCCTACAGATCTACCCCACGATGCTGTTCAGTCCCCCAAGCACCAACACACCTATCGCTCCATTCAACAAATTAGTGCCACAGTGTCACTCTATATTTAGGTGTGCTATGTGAATGATAAGAGAGTCCCGAGAGACCACTAATAACTAGGGCTCTTGCTGTCCGGATGTCCGAGTCTTCGAATCGTTCATCGTAACTCGTAATATAACCGATTGTGCCACACCAATGACCGCGAATCGCTCCCTTCTTCGAGGATCATGCTCGAAGCAGAGTGTGGTTCAGATCTGATCTTGACTCTGTACAAAGCAGGAAGCATTTCATTTGTGTCGACCTATTATCGAGATATTTCTGAACTAGGTTCCGTGGAACAAATTTCAAATAGGCCCGCACTATTTCGATACTAGTCCTGTCGTAATTTGTCCAGGATCTCATCCTTACTCCGAAGAGCGTCCTGAAAAACTTCTTCACTGGTTTTGGCTCGTTTCTAGGGTTGCAACGGTGCAGGATGCGCTCTCTCGTCATTTCTCGATAATGCAAACTGCGGATCGTTGTGCATTTATAGAAAAATTTAAAAAATTGAAGATGTCAATATATGGATTTCTACTTTCTATTCAAATTAGTAAGGGAAGAAGTAACATTCATTTTAATCTCTATTTCTTGCAATCGATGCAGATCATTTTTATTTTAAATAAAGGTCCGCAGTCTAATAATTGGACATCTGAGTATCTTCCTTTGTACGTAGGGTTGCTAACCGTCCGGGGTTTCCCCGGATTGTCCGCCACCCTTCTTTCATTAAATCATAAGACTAGAACTAACGAACCGATGAAAATGAGTTTTTAGGAGGTTACAGTGAAAACAGAAGTATCCATTAAAAATATTGTCATGCGAAGAAAATGTTTTGTTCGCCATTTTTTTGCAATTGTTTGAAACATATACGATGTTTTCATAGCAGGGAACATTTTAAAAGATTTAAAATGAATGAGGATATAGCCCTAAGCGCACCTTTTCAGGACCTGTTCTCCTAAAGGGAATATTTTAAAATTAACGGAATTTAAATTCAAGGCACCGGAAGCGTGACGCCACATATCACCTTTTATCCAATTTTTGTAGACAAATTTCAAGAAAGTGGAATATGCAATCCTACTTTTAATAGCAACAGCTAAAACAAATAAAAACTGTACAAAATTCTATTGTCCGTGGTATTTATACCGTTTGGCATGATTCCGTGATTTTATAGATGGCAATTCTATTCGGAAGACATTGTTCCGGTACTTTCCCGCCAATATCACTGCCTCACTATTCTTTTCCTTATATGTAATATACACAAAGTACGTTACTGTATTGGGCGCGCATGCGCGAAAATACCAATATCTCCTCACTGGGTTATACATAAACCAACATCGTCTGATCGGTGAAAATTTGGAGGGAATTCTCGTTTTAAGTTTTCTTATTTCAGTTTTCTTATTTTAGTTAAAAAAAATGGTTGCAAAAGGGAAGATGTTTGTAATAAAGCGCGGTAAGTACTATAAAATATAATTTATTCTCATGCTTGCATTGTTATTTCATGATATACTCGAGTGTATTTAATTTACTGATAAAACTCTCTGTAACATTGAACTGATGATTTTAGATGGGCGCTCTGAAAATGTTCATTTCGACAAAATAACATCCAGAATACAAAAATTATGTTACAATTTGGATGTGGATTATGTGGACCCTGTAAGTTCAACAACCAATTATTCCTTCATTTGTATCCCCTTAACCTTCGAGCGGATAACATAGTATTTTACTCGAAACTGGTATTGAGCGTGCAATAAAAAAACAATACACATTTTCGCAGTATTCAAAGTATTCGGGCAATCTATGTTTTTTTTCATTTTTTTATACAATTCTTTGCAGACTGCTATTACTCTTCGTGTTATCAGCGGATTATATTCTGGCGTTAGTACAGTCCAGTTAGATAATCTCGCAGCAGAGACTGCGGCTACTATGACCACCAAACATCCAGATTACGCTATATTGGCAGCAAGAATTGCTATATCCAATTTACATAAAGAAACGAAAAAAAGTTTTAGTGGTATTGTAGACATGTTTAATTTACATTTTGAACATAAACAAGTTTCTATCCGATGGTCATTCAAATTATCTCATTTTCTTCATAGACATAATACATGATTTGTACCATGTCAGGGACCCGCATACAAACGAACATACACCTATCATTAGCGAAAAGTATTACAACATCATAAAGAACAATGCGAACAAATTGAACTCTGCGATAATCTATGACAGAGATTTCAGTTACAACTACTTCGGTTTTAAAACTCTGGAAAGAAGTTACTTGCTTAAGATACGTGGAAAAGTTGTCGAACGACCGCAACACATGCTAATGAGAGTTGCAGTTGCTATCCATGGGGAGAATATTGACAGAGCCATAGAAACTTATAATTACTTGTCAGAACGTTACTTTACACACGCATCACCGACACTCTTCTTTGCATGTACTATGAGACAACAATTGTCTAGGTATTTTATATTATAATAATAATAATAATAATAATATTTCATTCTCTTTTCTCTTATTTTATTCTCTTCACGCATTCATTCATTCTCTGGACTCCAGTTCCGGCGTTCATCCATTCTCTCAACTCTTGGTATTTTATATTATATAATATATAATATATTTCATTGAAATCTGCTTTGAAATTCAATGACTTATACATTATTTCGCTGATTTCAGTTGCTTCCTTCTGACAATGACCGAAGATAGCATAGTAGGAATTTATGATACATTGAAAAGATGTGCGCTTATTAGTAAATCAGCTGGTGGTATTGGTCTTAATGTTCATTGCATTCGGGCAACAGGAACACCGATTAATGGCACACTAGGTGTGTCCAACGGACTAGTTCCAATGCTCAGAGTATACAATAATACAGCACGATACGTTGATCAAGGTGGGAATAAGAGACCTGGAGCATTCGCTATCTACTTAGAACCATGGCATGCAGATATTTTTGACTTTTTGAATCTGAAAAAAAAACACAGGTAAATTATTGATTAATTCATTCATTACCGAGTACAGTCTTCATGTTTTCATAGTAATGTAATTATTTGTACTTAATAGGTGAAACGGAAAACAGAGCACGGGAATTGTTCTATGCTTTATGGATTCCTGATTTGTTCATGAAAAGGGTGCTTGATAATGGAGTTTGGAGTTTAATGTGCCCTCATGATTCTCCTGGTTTGGCTGATGTGTGGGGCGATGAATTTGAAGCTCTCTATACACGGTACAGTCTATAAAAATTAACCTTTATGTAGTCGACCGATATGTATAAATTATTCAAAAATTTTTATATTTAATTATACAAATTAATATACTCATGAACAAGAATGGACATTGGGAGAAATTTTGAAATATTTTTAGAGGAACTTTAACAAATTGTTGAAAGGAATGTAGTAAATATATAAAAGAAAAAAAATTGAATATACTTGATCTAATTAAAATATTTTTCTTAGATACGAGGAGGAGAAAAAATACAAACAGCAAATTGAAGCCAGAAAATTATGGACTGCTATCCTCGTAGCACAAGTAGAAACCGGAACTCCTTACATGTTGTATAAAGATCATTGTAATCGTAAATCGAACCAACAAAATTTAGGAACAATAAAATGTAGCAATTTGTGCACAGAAATCGTACAGTATTCTAGTCCGGATGAAGTTGCTGTATGTAATTTGGCTTCGATAGCCGTCAATATGTTTGTGAGCTCGAAAACTTTCGATTTCGAAAAGCTGAAGAAAGTGACTAAAATAGTTACTAGAAACCTGGATAACGTAATCGACATCAATTATTATCCGATTCCAGAAGCTAAGAAATCCAATCAAAGGCACAGACCTATTGGTAAATATTTCTTTCTCTTCGATACAAAATAAATATATCTATTCGATTAATAATATCCTAATGTCGTATTTTAGGCATTGGCGTGCAAGGACTTGCTGATGCATTCCTTTTGATGCGTTATCCGTTTGAAAGCGAGGAAGCGCAGAAACTGAATATTCAGATATTTGAAACGCTTTATTACGGTGCCTTAGAAGCAAGTTGTGAGATCGCCATGGAAAAGGGTGTATACGAAACATACGAAGGTAGTCCAGTTAGTAAAGGAGTAAGTATGTTGGGTCATTGCAAAAGGTTTGATGCTAAAGGAGTCCCGCGATCTAAGCTGATTTTCGGTTCTGTGCTGTGACTGAGATCATTAAAAGGACAGCGGAGCTCGAGAGGCCTCGGTGGTCAAGACGTGTAAACCTAGCTAATCCAATAACAAAATTTCTTTATTTTTCGGATGTTTACACTGCTCGGCGACTGAGGTAGATTCACTTAGATTGACGCAATAAACTACGATTCAATACATATGGAAGAATATCGAGTATTATCAAATTTTCAGATTCTACAATATGATATGTGGAACGTTACTCCGACTGACTTGTGGGATTGGAGTGCGCTCAAAGAAAAAATAAAGAAACATGGAGTTAGAAATTCTTTATTGATCGCGCCTATGCCGACAGCTTCAACTGCGCAAATTTTAGGAAACAATGAGTCGATCGAACCTTACACGAGTAACATGTATGTAAGGCGAGTACTTTCCGGAGAATTTCAAGTCGTGAATCCTCATTTGCTACGTGATTTAACTGAAAGAGGTCTCTGGGACGAGGATATTAAAAATGAAGTTATAGCAAATAATGGTTCTGTCCAGGTTAATACTTTTGGATCATTCTATTAATCTGATATATCTCTGTTTTTAAAAATCATATATACGAACATATTTTATGTTTAACAGAATATACAACGTATACCTGACGATCTAAAAATGCTTTATAAAACAGTCTGGGAAATATCGCAAAAGACAATCTTGAAAATGGCGGTAGATCGCGGCGCTTTTATAGACCAATCGCAATCATTGAATGTTCATATGGAAAAACCAACGTCTGAAAAGCTAACGTCTATGCATTTTTATGGATGGCAAATGGTAAAGTTCATAGAGACATGCAAAATTCTACGATTATTGGATTCGAATAAATCGACATCTTTTCCAAGATTGAACAAACTCCATAAAATGTTTGTTTACTTGCAGGGTTTAAAGACTGGCATGTACTATTTAAGAACAAAGCCGGCAGCGAATGCACTTCAGTTTACAGTCGACAAGTCAAAATTACGAAATACCACCACCACATCTTCTAATCAATCTCCTAATCAGTCTCTCAACGAATCTCACAATAAGTCTCTTACAGCAGAGAATTCAGATAAAGAGATAAATGAATCTCTACAAGAAGAAATCCTTGTGTGTTCCCGCGAAAATGGCGATGCTTGTCTAGCTTGTGGATCTTAACTAATTTTAACTACTACAGTACTTACATTATACCTGTTTTATTCATAATTAGTAATAAAGTATCTTCTTAATTTTGTATGGATTAAATAATATTTAAATAATTTATATTAGTGTTATGCTTTTATGCTTTTTAACACGTTGAGAAGGAAAAGAATGGAACAGATCTGCGTTGAAATTATAACATTAAAAAGTGATAGCAGTGAGTCTACACATTTTTAAAAAAGATCGTTCTTAATTAATATTTGCTTTCATAAAATAGATACAATGAAAACAGACTTGTTTGTTACATTTACCAGGTTAAAGTCTTGAGAGAATTTTTATATTCGTATTTGTATAAATATTAAAGAGTTTGTGCAAATAAATATTAATATATACTTATAGACCCGGCATAGGTATAGGATATGTGTAGGACGCAGTGTTTCAAAATAACGGAGTATCTGGTGCCACAACTGACGTCACAAGATAATTCAAAATGGTGGATAACGATATAAAAACGAGAAATTTTGAATTTCTCAACAATTGATTTACATTTGATTTGATTGTTTTTTTTAAACAAAAACTTACTTTAAAATGCTTTATTTGTGAAAGGTTGAAATTGTTTTGCAAAAGGGTGAATTTAGAGTGCAAAACCAGTATACCTATGCCGGGTCTATAAGTATATGTATGGTCTAAGGTAAAGATGGCCGTGATTCTACCTGATTCTACCGTGGATTCTACACGTTGCATCTGCATACATATGCGCGCGTGCATAAGCATATATATGTATATAAATATATATATATATAAATACACGTAGTCATAGTCGAATACATTCAGGATTAGCATCACTACGGTGATCAAGTGAAATGTCAAAATTCCAAGTACTACGAGCATATACTACGTAGTTGTGCATCAATTCGGTGGTGGATGAATTTTGTGACCTTCTCAAGGCCCGACAACGTTTATTTTCGCCTGATTCAGTGATAAATTCGTCACTGTGCCGACTTGTTGTTTCTTGCCGATAAAGAACGGAAGAAGATGTAAACAAAAAAAAAGAAAGACAGTGCTGCAACGATTTCGGGCACTACGTCTCAGCTGATGCGTTTTGACAGTTGAAATTGCATAATTGTTGCTAAGCATTCTCTCATGAACCTTTATATGCAATTCGTGCATATTTCCGTACAGAATGGCGGATTTAGATGATTTCTTTTGTGTAGATCTATTCGTTGGCTCGGAAACGTTGACCGAACTTTGTTTCAAAGTGATTTGCAAAAATCTCGATATTATTTCGGTAAAAGAGGAAAGGAAGAAAGAAGACAATGCTACAGAGAGTCCGAATGTTATTTCAGGAAAAGATAAATGGGCGAAAGAAGATTTTGTACGAAGTCTGTCGAAAGGATTGATCTTGCCCAGTGAAATATGTGACAGACTCATCGAATATGTTATACGTAGCCACACTGTCAGAAACTGTCACGATGAATTTTTTCACATATTTCGAGATACATCGAGAACTAAATTGAAGCGTGTCAAGATCGTAATGTCTAGTTTGACTGACCGCTCTACCAAGTATCTAGCTTGTCATAAGCTAGTCGAATTAGAACTAATCGATTGCCCTCTCGTAGGACCATATATTATAGACTATATAACCGCTAATGGAGAGAATTTGCAAAGTTTAACATTACGCAGATTAGCTGCCTACTTTAGTACTTCAATAATACATACTCAGGGTAAGATCGTAATGAATATTTTTGTTTGTAACAATGCAAATTCTAATATGGAAAATCATTTTTATCAGTCTACTTTTCAATATAAGATCAAGTAAAATATTTCTGTTAACTTTCTACGTAATGACTTCAACATAAATCAAGTTTTATTTAGTAAAATCACTATTTCAATGTGAAATAGATATTTGCTAGTGTAGACTGCACCTTTGTTTATGCTTGAAACACTAAATCTAATGTTTCGAGATTGTGTATACTGTATTCGAGTAATTGAAAGTTAAATTAATAACTGCTTACAAAGAACATGAAACAAGAGAAACGCATGAGACTAATGTACATATATTCTTTGATTTTCAGAATACAAGCAACAAAAAAAGTTTCATTTACCGAACCTACGAAGCTTGGATCTGGAAGTCGGTCGTAATCTTGATTATATCAACTGCCATCCTATCAATTCATTATTGTCTGGATTGCCAAAGTTAATGCATCTGGATCTATCTTATAACATGATAAACTGTTTCGATTTCTTGAGCTTCTTCCCAAACCTAATATCTTTAGTTCTATACAATGTCAGAATCGAGAGTCCTGCAAAAGATTTCATTCAGAATCTTCGTCATTTAAAGAATTTGAGGTATTTAGAACTGTTCTCATGTAAGGCGTAACGTTTTCATATTGAATATCTAATAACATTGTTTCATTCATGTCTAGCCACTTGGATATTTCTCAATCCGACAATACACACAAAGTATTTACAAATCCTAATGATCTACACGACATAGTGACTAGTTTACCACAATTAATTTCTTTGGATATTAGCGGTACAAACTTAGCAGGAGTACATAAAGTAGATAACGAAGTACAAAATGTGAAACAGACGTCTCTCTGCGAATTGGATAATACAAGTGACAATAAGCTATGCGATATACCGGGTCTTGTTTCTAGAGTGAACAGACCTTTACAGTTTTTAGGGCTTTACGCGACGAACGACGGAGCATGCAGACTACGTAACATTCCAGCAAAATTGGTAAATCACAGCAGAGTAATAATTATTATTTGAACTTCATCTTTTCCGTTCTATTAAATAAATCATGTTTTCTCTTATCAGATTGCAGGAGATGCGAACGAAGATCAAATACTGGCAGCTGCTAATGTTTGCATGAATAATAAAGTTGATCTATTATTAAAAGTACTGAACGATCTTTATCATGTATATAGATACGAAAACTTTCACAAAATGGATCAAGGTCTTTGTGTAATATTGGATGCGATGGAGAAACATCCACAAGAGAAATATATACAAATATCTGGAAGGTATTTAACCATAAATTACAGGGTACTTTGCATAACGAAAAGTATGAATTCCAAAGAATTCTGTTGAATACAAAATACATCTTTCCTACAGTGCAACATTATTTTATGTTGTAAAAATGAAAGAAAAAGATGAAATAGAAACGAGAGTGAAAGAAAGAATTGTTCGTATCCTTCTTACTGGAATGAGTATTTACCACGACGAGGAAATTATGATGCGTAACGGTTGTCTAACGTTGAGCCAATTCCATATACCACAGGATGTTGTACGTACAAACTCATTGAATCGCAATAATATGTATTTAGTTTTCACTGTAACGTGTTCTCTGTAAGTAAAAATCTGTTTACTTTGTTCCATGTTATTTGTCATTTGAAAGATGTCGAATTATGAAACACTGGTAAAACTATTAATACATTCAGTGGAGCATTCGCAGCGAGTGGGTATAACAGCATATTCGCAGCAACGTATAGCAATATTTCTTTTGAACAGTTTAGCATGTCAAGTAACAGGCAGAGAAAAACGTTTGTTAGGAAGTCTCGGTTGTATCCAGACGATGCTTAAGTTGATTAGGTTTAGGGTTATATGTACCATATGCGACGATGTTTTGGATGTTGCATGGTCAACTATGTGGAACATGACTGACGAGACTCCTGTAAACTGTGAACGATTCCTTAACGGGGATGGCATGAGTCTGTTCCGTGAATGTATCAAGGTATGCACAGTCGCAGTTTAAATGACATTACAATTTTAAAAAATACTATAAATTTTTACAAATAAAGTTTGCTCAGAAATTCAGTCACAGAGAAGAATTATTGAAGAACATGATGGGACTTTTTGGTAATATAGCTGAGGTGCCACATCTCCGAGTACATTTAACACAACAACAATATATTAGTCTTTTTGCAAGCTTATTACATACGGACTGTGAAGTCATCGAGGTATAGTAATTAATGGAGGTGTGCGAGAACCCGAAAATGTCGAGTAGGGACGAGTCAAGAAATTTATTCGGGATCGCGACGGGTTTCCAACATTTTTCGGCTCTCGCATACCTCTGGCAATTAGATTGGATTGGATTAAGGGGGTAGACTTGTTGTTTCCAGGATTATAAAGATGCAGGATGCGCCTTCATAAGCGCTAGATAAAAGATCAATCTAGGCCGCAATCTCTGTCAAAAGTCTTATTTTTACATTTACGAGGCGTAATTTGTATTTGGCAACATAAAGCTGCGCATTTAGCTATTTTCATAAAGCTACATGCGGTCAAATGATATAAATTATGCCTCGTAAACGTAAAAATAGGGCGATTGCAGCCTAGATTGATCTTTTGAATATTGGAAAACCCCATGTATGCATTATCGAGAAATGAGATGGCGCGTCTTGCACCCTTGCAATCCTGGACACGTACCTTTAGCAATAATATTTATTTAATATACGTGTTCTGGTCTCAGATATCATATAACGCTGCGGGTATACTAGCTCACATAGCATCCGATGGTATAGAGGCATGGACAGTAACAAGTCCAAGTCGGGATGAAGTACTAGAACTTATGGTCCAAGCTATCGAACAGTGGGATATACGTACTGGACGTAATATCAATTATCGTTCGTTTGAACCCTTATTACGCTTGTTAGATGTATATCATACACCACAATGCCAGCATTGGTCGGTTTGGGCTCTTGCTAATCTTACAAATGTTTATCGTAAGTATATAAAATTGTCATCTATTCGTAAGTATACGAAATCTTCGTTTGAATATCGAACTATCTAATAAGTCTAATTTAATGAAATTATCATTTCTCTTTCGCAGCTCATAAGTATTGCAAACTGCTCGTAAAAGAAGGAGGTCCTGAGAAATTAACGGCTTTAATGTCCGATTGGAGACCGTACAAGCGTATTCGAGAACTTGCAGCCTACGTATATGAAAATGTGATGTGTTATACACAAAAATAACTTTGACTACTATAATTTTTATGATATTACTTCGTTGGAAGTAGAAATATTCGATAATTTCATTCTTATGCACAAAAGTGAGAGTAAGACTATTACAAACATGTATACACTTTCTGCATGTTTCTTGTATGATCATTCGTTGAGATGTAAATTTAAAATTGAATGAATGCTCACACAGACCTTACTCGCACTTTCATTATACGAACGTTTCGTTATATATTTTATTTATTATGTGTTACAGAATATTTCTGGAGAAAGCGTGAAAAGATATATTACTGTATTCTTAATTATTAGGCTGATAAAAATATTTTTGATATTTATTATTAATCTTTATAAATACTATTCACATTCAAATGTGTTCTCGGTTTCTGTAAATAGTAAAAACTTGTACTATAAACACAAAATGAATTAGACTAAAGTTATATCTCTCTGTTTCAAATGCCGATGATGTACTGATATTTCATGTTAGATTTCATTATGTACTGTGTGGAATTTTATTATGTAGACTAATACATTAGGTTACTGCATGTCCATGTAGAACTAAGAATAACCAACAATGCGAAATTAATTATGTATTTGTACACCTACATCGTTACAATGAAAATTTTTTCAAATCACATCGTCTAAAATAAAATAATGAAACAGCAGATATATACATACCGACTTACAATCAATTTATATGTATAGATTTCAGTTATACGTTTTGGATAACTTCGACAAGAAAAATTCTATAAATCATTATCTAACTTGATTATTACTAATAATCGTTATGTAATATTAATGTATGTGTGCAATGAATTTGCAAAAATCCCTGATATATTTAATATGTATCACATAAAAATTATATAAGACTGAATCGCAACTTTCTCTTATCATCCCCCTGTAATTTCTGCAACTTAGATAATTGTATGCAATCAAAGAGGAAAATTAATTATTTCATTTTCTACGTTATTAATTAGTTTCGATACTCGATTTCGATTACATTTTAATGAAAACGAGATAAGACTTGCATATGTATTTATACTATATTCGTTGAAACGCTTTAAATGACGATCGATTCAGGATGTGCATACGCGTATAACGTGGTTCAAGTTCGATAGATCCGCATAGTGAGGATGAGTAAAATCTTAAGAAATATTAAATGTACATCGGAGAGAATGAATTTATTAATGATTATTAATCGCTGTATTTTTTATTATGTAAGAACAATAAACGAATACGTCGTTGAAATATATATATAACGTATGTAAAATACAGTGGTAACACAACTTCCGGTTCTATTCCATCATTCCCGGCGATCGAAGAACTCGGAAGAAGAGTGACGCCACAGCCCAAGGGAAAGACGACATTTTCGCAGTATCGCGCGTCCACGGCATGTGTAAGAAGTTTTACGCAGAGTACATTAATTTCACTAATCGAAATTTCTTCGAGTCGCGTCTCGTGAAAGAAAATTGACAGGTCTCGATCAGGTAAGCTTCGTGGAATTCTCGAGTACACGTTTTTCCTAGATAAGTGGTTATTCCGAAATTTGATTTTCGAGTGGAGTTATTCGTTTTAAGAAATAGTAGACGAACAGCTATCGATTATGCCAATAGAAACACCGATGATTTTCTTCGATATATTCTAAATTTTCACTTGGAAACACACGGAACATATTTCACCGTAAATTCAAGCATTCACGGATCACGAGTGTATGCCGGAATGGTGTATGCGTGCAGTTGTAAAAATGTAAGCATCAATAGAAAAATTTCATTTATATGTATTATTCTTTTCCGACGAAAATGTATTTCTTTACAATACAACGATAACATTAATCGCTACTGTTTGTGTATATTTCTTGATACGACGAAGACACTTGTTTAGTTGTTTCGATATTTTATACTGTAAATAATCCACGAAAGAATTACGTGATTATTGAACAATATTCTACGCAGTTTGTAGATTGTTGGATCATTGGAATTTTATTGTCAATGGAAAAATTTCATTTACATGTAAATGCATTACTTCTTTCCGATAAAAATGTATTTCTTTATAATGCAGCAATAACAATAATCGCTACTGTTTGCGTATATTTCTTGATACGAAAGAGACTTGTTTATTTAGCTGTTTCGATATTTTATATTGTAAATAATCTACAAAAGGTATGGTAGCTTGCGAGATAATAGTGCTGATCACAGAATTCAGTCTGCTTCAAATTTTATAAATATTAAAATGTTATTTTCAGTGGTAGTAGTCCTTGTAGATCTGAAATAAATCAAAATCGTACTAAATTCTGTGGAATTTTATTTTCTAGCATTTTTTGAAAATTTTTCAAGGCAAAGATTTTGCATATTTTACCAATTACATTATGTGATTATTGAACAACAATGCTATCACATTCTACGCATTTTATAAATAGACTATTGGATCGTAATTTTATTGTCTCCGATATCCTGTTCAATGTCTTGATAATTCCTGTTTTCTGTATATAGACTTTTCGCACTGTATCCGACATCCATAAGCCGTAATTATGAGTTACAGCTACATTAAATCCAGGTTAGTAACAGTGCAACACATATACATAATAACAAAGTTTTCTAATTAAAAGAAAATAAGATTTTTTTTTTTGTCATACTGTTGTTGTCGAATTAATTTCATTATATATCTTTCAAATAACATAGAAGTAAATGGTTATGCTTGAAATTGAAAGCTGAATGATATATTTCTTGAATTTACTGCATTATGAGACAATATATCTTATATATATTTCTTTGTAGTTCTAGTATGAGTTCTCGTGGACGAGGATTTGGTTCACGGGGAGGTAGTTCTTATAGAGGAAGAGGTGGCGGCAGCGGAAACGAATGGAACAGTGGTTCGACGGGAGGATACATATCTAGTAGAGGAGTTTATTCCTCTTCTAGAGGAGGAAGATTTAAATATGCGACTACTAGTTATGATTCTCGTTCAAAATATAACACTGGTTAGTTCTAATTTGTCATTTTATAATTAAACAGGAACACTAGCCTCGAACAAACAGATTCATTCAATATTATCCATACTTGTGTTCCCAATAGGTGGATCAGAAAGATACTCGAGTAGAGGAGGAAGAGGTGAACATTCGAACAGTTATAAAAGACCCAGGGTATGTGTATGTATGAATTTTGATTACGGAATTCCTGTTACTGTCATTAAATCAAATGTTTAAAACACCCCGTGACAATGCTAATACTCTCACTGTAACACATATACGTTCTTTGTTTCAGGATTCTTACTCTGGAAGAGACGAGCACAGATCGTCCAGTGATTCGACTCGTAAAAGGATGAGAAGCGATTCTTATCAGGTATGTACGCTGTAAAATGAACTCAGAAACGTTATTGTTTATGAGACATACTTCAAATACATATTAGTCTACATTGTTCGAATCTCCTGCAGTGCTGTGGTCAAGAACTATTTTTCATCTTGAAAGTCCTGTTTCACAGAGAATTTTGCAATCTTTTTTATAACCACTTAGTACGAACAAACGATGGTCCTGAAAGACTTTTATCGAGGAGACTAAAAACCACGTAGTTTCGAAATCGTTGCGCGTTTCATGTGAAAAAGCATTTTTCAGGACACTCGTATATATACATATTTAAAAAAAAAAACACAAAAAAATTATTTTGAAGTAGTAGGCAAGGCATTCATAAGTCGTCATACTTTCCTTTCAAGCGACGAGCCAACGGCTACTTGAACACCCATTCTTTTTGCGTTGGGACACTACTGGTGGAACACTGCGAAAACATCACATAATTAAAAAAAAAAAGATGAAATACACCTAGATGGTACTTATGTTGTTGCCTGCACGCAGTTGCATTATAATATCGAGAACAACCTGCAAAATATCAGAATGAACAGATGGATAGATATAAATACATATACGTATATATATATATACATATAAAAGCATGACTTTTAAAGTACTGACGTTGCATCTATATTGTTCTTTCTGTACGGCAGTATGTGCGACCGAACCAATTTTCTGCACACTGCAGAATCAGTCATAGAGCTGTTGACAAGCATCGCTGCGTTGCCACACCGCACAAATTTCTAACAAATCGCTGCGTCACGCAGTTTTCCAAATTACATCAGTTCCGAAATGTTCATTGGGAGAAAAAGAAAAAAATCAATTGTCAGTAATATCAGAATAATCATAGACCTTTCCAATCTAACGAACCTGCAGTATCCTGTGTTATATATTCAGTTAACAATGACTGGGAGAGATCATACTTTTTTACATATACGTAATCATTCTGCCTTGTACACACAGGGTAGACTTCGATACTAAAATACATGCTGGAAAGCTTTGCACAGCAGTGGAGATACACAAAGTATTTTTCCATTGTGTACCTTATCCCTAGAGAAAAACTGTACGAGGAATACAATTTTATTAGCTTTGTTTGGTTTTCTGGTTCATCAGATATCTATATAGAGCAATTATACGAATAAGCACTTTACATACATGAGTATCATTCAAATTGGAAAGGTCTATCAGCGATTAACCCAGAATTATGCAGAATTCAATTTATTCGATACCTTCGAGGAAGTGAAATAAAAAAAAAACGCTGGTCATAGCTACTATTCAGAGATCATGTCAGCCAACGAAAACGGCAAGGACACTGTTAAATGTTTTTCGAAAAAAGTAAAGATCCTTTTTACATAAAAAAAATAAGATCGAGCGGTATTTATATTTGAAATAATGAGAGATCGAACATAACGGTAGGTGCTTTTCAATTGTAGGGAAAAAAGTAAAAAAAAAAAAACATGTATTTCGGTGATCCAACGGGAATGGGTGTAGTGACCGTAACGGTGCAAAAGTTGGATGATTTTGTACTAGACGATTGGCACTGTAATGAGAGGTATATGAGGGAGTGCGAGAGAATGGATAAGATGGAATTAGAGAAAAGAGTATGAAGGATAATAATGATAGGAGGGAAAACAAAATATAGGGAGAAATGTATCTAGAGTCAAAATAAAAAAAAAATAATAAGAAAGAGAGAAGGGCAGGAAAGAGAGAAAAGATGCATTGGGAAGGAGCACAATTGAATTTGATTTGGCAGGGTGGAGGTAGCGGTAGCGGCTCACAGAGGTATTCTTCGTCGTATGGTGGTTCGTCTGCGTCAACACCTTATGACGACAATAAGGGATCGTCATCCTCGGCCGTGTATGAGGACAAGAGACAGAGCGAGCGAGCCTCGTCATACCACCGCTCAGAGGACCGTCATTCAGCATCACGGAGCTATGCACCTCCACCACCCCCTCGGATTAGCGAAATGGCACCTCCGACACAGAGATATAACTCGAGCCGAGGGCGAATATCGCATCAAAGCTCAAACTACAGAGGTCGCATTTCAACACGCGGCAGCGGAAGAGGGGGTGGATTCCATCGCATGAGCTCTCGATCGGACGTCGTCATGGCTCGCAAGCGTACTCTGCACTCGCTCGACAATCGACGCAAGCTGCTAGGATCGCGATCGCGAGACTACATCCAGCGTGTGCGCATGACAACTACCAAAATGCGCAGGAGGTAATTAATTAATAAATCACTTACCAACTGCAATACCGTCCTAGTAGCCTGCTTGCTTAATTTGTCAGTAAATGAACTGACTATAATCCGACTATATGACATGAGTGTCGAAAGACGATGATAGACATATAAAAAGTTATAAAAAATATAAAAAACCTGGTAACAGAAAAAATATATATATATATACATACATAAAAGTAATTATAAATTGTCATAATAATAAATAAATAATAATTATAAAAAAAACATGACACAAATGATCGCACGAAATACCAAATATTCTACTGTCGAGAGGCAAAACTTTTCGCAGGGTTCTAATAAAGAGGGAATTGATAATTCTGATACGCATAGATAACCAATATGTGTGTGTGTGTATCGATCGAAACACAATGTAATTAATTTTGATATGAGAACTACTATAATACTTGTACTTTACGAGATCATTACGTTTGTCATTCTTACACATAGCGGTGACTAAAAAAAAAACAGTAAAAAACGAGCGTATAAGAACGTTGTTTCTTAGATGTATTTTAAGATGCGCGAAAATGCGAAAGACATATAAAAGTAAGAGCACAATATAAATGCGATGCAAAAAGGCTGAATAGTTAAAGACCTTTATTGCAATACGAAATGCATTTCATTCATATCTAAATGGGGGATAACAGAAACAAAGTATAAAAGTAATATATCGCGAATATTTACAGTATGTCGACTAAGACAAAAAAAGTTTTGGTCGACGATATAATGAAAGACAAAGGAACCAGAACAAAATGAAGGGAAATAATGTAAGTCAAAACAAAATTGCTGTGTCATTAGTAGCGGTACTACTAGGCTATCCGGAAGTAAAAAGGAGTCAGGATCAGGAACCAGCATGAAGGACAAGGATAGAGAGATGACCAAAGCTATTAACGCTGAGTTTTCCGATGACGATGAAGAGGATGATGATAATAAAAGTAATTGGGATGACGACGAAAAGGTAACTCCACAACATTTCTATTAGATAAATTTTTACAGGATGCAAAAAATGATTGATCATGGCGGAATGAACCGTACACTCCCGTCCATAAATCACCGGACACTTAGTTTTCTCCAACAAAATGGTAATTAAAGAACACGAGCTTAAAGCTTGATTTGATTGTTTTATCTTGATTAGATGTTGGATATAATTGTTTGGAAAAAGAGATTGAGTGAAATTTAAAAAATTAGCAAATATAACAAAAATACAAATTCATCCAAATTTAATTAGGTGTGTCCGGTGACTTACGGACGGGAGTGTACATCCTAGGATCAGTAGGCATTTGCAATGAAAATAATCGTGCGACAACTGCGTTATGAAGTGTAGATCAGAGGTGTAGATTCGCCTCTTGATGCCACGACGCGTATCATTTTTATATATCCTGTACACTCCTCCATTGTATGTAACATAATACAAGCTATCAACGGCAATACTTACTATAATGTTGAACAACATTAATTCAGCCACATGAACGTGACGATGAGGAGGAGGAGGAAGAGGAGGAGGAAAAAAAGAAAAAAGACGACAAACGAAAGAAAGAGAAACAGGAACGGGAAAGACAAAATACCGAAGATGAAGAGGAAAAAGACGATGAAGTGAAAGAAGATGAGGATGATCATAAGCACGAGGTATGTTGAGCGCTATACAGAGTATCTGATACAAGGTCTTAATTGAAATAATCTGTTTTTAAAAGACAATATTAGTATTTCCTTTACACGGCAAGTTTTTTTTCTTCTTATGTGTATCGTCAGGATGACGAAGACGATGGTGACGATGAGGAAAGAGACGATAATGATAAAACCGATCACGGTCGAACTACTGGCTCTGATGAACTACCTAGTAGGAGAGATGGAAGGAAGTTCATTAAATTGACATGTCCACATTGCGCTCACCGTAGCGTTACATTTAAAGAATACTCGCTACATTTGTACTCAGGCCGTCATAGCGCAGCTATGAGACGAATTGCATCACGACACAAGGCAACTCTGACGCGGATGCGGGTCTTGCAACGACAAGAACAACGACGTGTCGAGGCTCGCGATGCAGTGCGCGGCACTTTACCGTCGCGTACCATGTTCTGTCCCATTTGTAAACTGAATTATAGGTCGTTGAAAGCGGTACATCAATTGTCAGAGTCTCATCGTCAAATGAAACGATTCCTCACGCCATTCTGCAGAGTATGTCGCATACAATTCCGATCACCGATGCTCTTTGAAACTCACATGTGCTCTCTGGATCACATTAAGGTATCGTTTTTATAGTTGGAGTCTATACTTTATTCTATTCTCTATACTCTACTATATCTAGTTTTCCACATGAATATGATGCAACCTGCATTGTTTACATCACCTTGATAAATTAATAAATCCTATATCTATTATATTCTCAGAGGAAAAGTGCATTGAAAGAGAGAATGAATGCTGGAAACGGCGAAGCAGAAGCCGACTCCAGCGGACCCGAGGAAGATGACAAAGAAGTCAATCTTGACAATTTCATGACCTTGGATTCTGTAGGTGATGTTGACGGTACGTACTTGATGTACTTGACTGATGATTGACTTGTTGTACTTGAAGCGTGTTATAAGAATATTACTTTCATCAGAGGACGAAGAATCGCCGGAAAAGAAGAAAGAGAAACCGGAAAATGAAGGTACGAATGAAGCAGAGAAGAAACCCAAGAGTAAACAGATGATCAAGGTTGGAGCCGAATATATAAAACGCGTTGAGGTTCAATTCTGTGAACTATGCAAGACTTATTTACCACGAAGTGAAAACAACGAAAGAGCGATAGCGCTTCATTGCTCGACAAGAAGTCATCTTAAACGGTATGAATTCGGAGATGAATTTTTTTATAAATTTTCCCAGCTCGCGTAATTATTGTTGTGAATTATTTTACGTAGGTATGTACGTGATAACGATGATAAAGCATTACGAAGACAAGCGGAAAGAATACATCTACAATCATCATCGTCTGCTAACACAACTTCCACACCAAATACTGTAAATACTACCGAAAACATTAAATCGCCAAATAGCTCTGAGCCACCGTCTGCAAATAATTCATTAACGGCTACTACGCCCGATGCCACAAACATTACGGAACCTGGTAAACCAGTTGAACAGAAAGGAAACGTTTCTGAACCCGAGAAGAGTATTAAGAGTGAGAGCAAGAATGGACAGGCTCAAGAAGAAGAAGACGATGATCATGATCTTTATCATGGCGACAGTGCTGATAAATTGTGGGATGACGTCGACAAAGATTTAGGCGACATTTTGAGGGAAACAGAGGCGGGAGGTAAATCCAGCGACGATGAAGATTCTCGTTATGATCGGTTTCGTAACTCTGACAAGAAACTACAACATCCTGGGAAAGATAAGGAAAGAGACAACGAGAAAAATGAGATAGACGAGAAGGAGAACATTAAAAAACAGGAAGTGAAAGTAGTGAAACTTGAGAAAATAGATATGTAAAGTCCAAGAATTATTAGTACGTCTCAATCATATCCATACATATATATATATGTATATATACATATAAATAAATATATATATACATATATATATACATATATACATGTATATATACATATAAATATATATATGTATGTATGTATTTTATTTTATTATTTTCCTACAAACAAGGTGTGCAAAACTCCGTAAACATTAGTTGTAGAGAAGTTTTGTGAAAGTTATTTCATATTGCAGCATTATTTTTCACAAAGTCGGAAGCATAACTACTTTAAATAATATTAACAGACGAAAGTGTGAACCATTTGATGGATTTCGTTTTCGCATGAATTTCTTGTACATATAAGTGTATCAGAACTTGTAAAGAATTTTAAGTTCGATGATCGTTCATCATTAACATGTTTTACAGGGTTGTAGGACAGAAAATTCGTAACTGTGTTGTTAAATTTTAGGTTTCGCGTATATGAGATATTGGATATGCTTGAAATGTACGGTAAACGCTGTAAACTTCACAATGTTCAATTCCTTTGTAATTCAAGAAGTCACCATTTAAGTATATTTAGTGACGCTAATGTTAACAATAACTGTAAAGGAAATTATTCATATAAGCATCCTAAGTATAGTTGTGTAAAAGTAGCGATTATTTGTGCATCAAAATATATTTGGTGAAACTCTTTGGAGGATTATAAGTGTCGATTTTTAATTCTTAATGTAAATGGACGTATAATAAATTCGCTAAACTTATCACATATAAATAATTACAATAAATACTATTATACAGATCTCGGTATTCGGTTTTCTCTTCCGTATACTTGTTCACTCTTCGATCCAATAAAACGTTTAATAGAAATGTTTGCGTTTCACCATAGACAACTTTGCCTTTTGTAAGAATTCTCTGTGAAACCATAAGAGAAATTCGGAGATCGATTTCTTAGAACTTACCTTCAGATTTTTTACTTTTATTTATTTTCGCAAGGTGGCATATAATTATGGAGTATCATAGATTTCCTATCTGCAAGTATTCGCATATTCAAACTCGTCAATTTTTTAATAGTATGCTACAACATAAAAACGTTATTAATTATATGTTTCTATAATGTACCAAAAGTATAGATGATATTTAAACTACAAACTGGTCACGTATATTGTATCGGCTGTTGACAGTGATTGTTAGCATCCTATTTACATCGTTGGTCTTAACCTTAGATTTCGTTTCAAATTAATCGTTTTCGTTCACCAAATGACAAATACACCTACAATGTTGTCAATTGGTCAATATCCTGACACATGTCTGGAAGATGTTACTAACAATTGTACAAACGTAGCAGTTCCCAGTATTCCAGATAGTTGTAACAAATCAAAGACATTAGACGATTTACAATGCTTTGTTTGCGATGCAGTTATTCAAGGACGTCATTATGCACTGGCTACTTGTAGAACACAAACGTCCAGGTCTAGAGTAATAGAGAAACTTGGAGAACTAGTTGGCGAGAGGTATTATGTTGTATTTTTATTTATATTTGAACACGTTCTTTATTTATATGTTTAATATCTTCTTTACATACCACAGATATATGGTAGTGATATCAGAAGACGACGTTATCTGTAGAAGTTGTGCCAATCGTATTAACACGCTCGACAGACTTGAAGTAGAGATGATTACTCTGCGTGATAATGTACTAAGATTTTTGGAGCGGAAGTATTCCTTAGAAGAAGGAGAGCTTCTCGACATTAACGAGAAACAAAAACGGTCTCAGCCACCGCAGATCACGAAATGTAAAGGTCAACCTGTAGCCAGTCACCAGTCCCAACAAGGAGACATTGCCTTACCTTCCTACGTTAACGAAGACATCAAAAATAAGAAAAGTAATATTTGGTTGCAATGCGATAAGTGCCAATACACCACTCTTCATAATTCGTTTATGGTGCATCATGTTAGAGAACATATTACACAGAAAATAGTCTGCGATAAGTGTGGCATACAATTCTTTGAAAATCAGCAAGAATCCCACAATTGCGATCTAAAGAAAGACACAACTGATCAAAATAGGAATCAAAACGGACATACAGGTTTCTCTAAATGTTTATTTTTATAGTAGTAGTGATTTGATTCCCTGTAACTTATTAAAGTAAGGTAATGAATGATTTACAGAATTATCTATGAAAAATATCAGTGAGACTGTGATGGATATTCCAATCCTAGACAAATCTATGCAACCGAGCCTACCAATTATGACAATTGACGCATACTCAGAGCCACAAATGTCGAATCACAATGAGAACATACCTGTTATAAGATTATCAAATTCAGAACACTTACCCATTCAAAACATTTTAGCTTCTGGTAAGAATTTCCTTTAAAACGACATTCGAATAAAACCTATTTCTCATTATGAACATTGACGATAGATAATTGTACACCTGGACAACCATTATATGTACGCGTTTTGCAACCGATTGAAATCAACGAAACACCTATGCAGTCCACAATGGTAGCTATACCAAACTCCGCCTCGGATTTGTCCATAAAGCTGAAAGACAGCTCAGGAAAACAAATTCTGACACTGACTGAAGATGGAAATTTGGAAATGACAGAAGTAGCGTGTTGGAATGATATACATCCACCGGAGCCACGATCTAACATAATGTTTCAGTGATACGAATTGGAACACAGTTTTTATTTACTAAATTTTATTAATGCAACAAGTAACAATTTACTTAGAACATAGAATAACGTATAATGTTTCGTTTCAACCAAGCTTGTACCAATTTTCAGCAGGTCAGTTGTTTGTTTGTTTCATTAAGAATTTAATGCTGAAAATTGCTACTGTTCTTTCTTGATTAAAAGCTATTTTGTTTAATTGTTCAATGGTTTCTCCGTTTATGGCGTTGTTGTTGTTGATCCATCGTAGATGATACGGAAAGAATGCATTCGATATTTAACCGAATATGTCACCAATACCGCCTATAATGTCTCTAGCGATATCAGCACCTGTTTTCACAGCATCATCTACACCGTTTCCAACAGTGGTGACCACATTGTTGGCGAGATGAGTGCCAGCATTCACAGCATCTTTTAAACCATTTCCTACATCTTGGGCCAAACCACCAACGATTTGGTCACCCACAGTGGCAGCATCTTTCAATCCATCTCCAACACCACGAGCCAAACCGCCAACGATGTGAGATCCTACGTTGACAGCGTCCTGTACACCATCGCTGAGACCATGAGCCAGGTTACTAGCAAGATGAGCACTTGTGTTCACAGCGTCCTTTACACCGTCCCCAACAGTGTGAGCCGCGTCCTGCAATCCTTTGACAACATGGCTCGCGACATTTTGAGCTACTGCGACAGCGCCCTGGAAGACATTATGAATACCATTTGTAATACCGGCGGTG
Source organism: Lasioglossum zephyrum (assembly GCA_028455615.1). Taxonomy (NCBI): domain Eukaryota; kingdom Metazoa; phylum Arthropoda; class Insecta; order Hymenoptera; family Halictidae; genus Lasioglossum; species Lasioglossum zephyrum. The sequence continues at coordinate 3,703,867 of CM052322.1, read as the reverse complement.
ATATTCTGGGCAGTAGACTCTGCACCCTTTAGCAAAACGCCAGCATCGTCCGCAACGTGACCAGCAAAGTTTGCGATGTTGTGGGACAAATTACAGGTAATATTCGCAGCGTCTTTCAGAGCGTCCTGCGTGACTTTGTGCACGCCACTCAAAATTTTATGAGTTACATTTTGAAGATTCTCTATCGCTTTCGGGATACCGTTCAGAACACTGCTAACTCCAGCCTCTGTGATGTTCTTCAAGTTGTCGAAGATGTTCTTAGTATTGTTCCTCACATCGCCAATCACGTTCTTCACGCCGTTTTCTAAATTACCCAGAGTCTTGTTAACGTTGCTGGCGATCTCCTCGATATTCTCTTTCACGGCTTCTTTGACTTTATCGGCGTCGGTGGTGATGTTACCAATAATGTCTTTCACGTTTTGTAGCTGCCCTTTAATGTCGTTCTTGATGTCACCTACTATTTTGGAAACATTGTCCTCGGCATTCTTGATTTCACTTTCAACCGCCTGCGTTACGTTTTGGAGGATTTCCTTGCCTTTTTCATTCAACTTTTGGATGTTTTTCTGGATGGTGTCAGTGATGTTCTGTGCAGTTTGGATGGCGTTGTCTATGTTCTTTACGATGTCTTCCTGGGTTTTGTTGACTACGTCGGAAGCTCCAGTAATGATCTTGCCGATGTCGCTTATAGCAGCCTTCGTCGTGTTCTTGATAGCCTCCACGGTCGTGTTCGCAATTTTGGAAAGCTCGTTCTTAGTATCAGCAACAACTTTGCCAACTTCCTGAATGTTGTCCTTTACGTTGTCAGCGATCTTGCCAGCTTCGATTTCAATGTTATGTATCGTTTCATTAATGAGGCCCTTCGTTTGGTCGATGATGTTAGTAACATTCTGTTTGATCCCTTCGATTGCATTCTTAATGTCGCCAATAATGGAGCCCATGACCGCTTGGCTTTCATTCCTAGCTTTGTTCAAGTTCTCTGTTACTTGTTTTATGACACCAGCAACGTCCTTCACCGCATCCTGTGTTAGATTTGAAGCAGTTTTCAGAGCATTCTGCAAGTCTTTCGCACCGTTTTGCGATACGTTCTTGAAGATCTCAGCCGCGTTATTTTGCACCTGAACTATAGATTTCGCTAAATCATCGTTGGCTTTCTCCAAAGCTTGGGTACCATTATTGATGAGATTTGCTATTTTTTGGTTGATGTCCTTGATGACGCCGGATGTTTCATTACTCGCAGTAGCAACCCCTTCTTTGATCTTGTCTGCCAATGCGACTAAGTCGGCCTTAGCCAGATTGATCTGGGTCTGGGTGATGTTCTTCGCTTCTTCTAAGACCTTAGCTGTTCCATTGTGGATTTCCTGAAGAGTCTTTCCCAGCAAATTTGCTGCATCACCCGCGATACCCTGGGTCGTGTTTTGGATCTCTGAGACAGTATGCGTTACATTGCTCGCAATCTGTGCAGCTTCGTCAGCCACTTGCTTCATTTGCTGTTCGACAGCGTGTTCGGCGGATTCGATGATTTCCTGCAGGTTTGCAAGAACATCTTGGCTGGAGTTGCTGTTCTCGTTGTTCTTGCCAGAGCTTCCAGCATTCTGTGTGAATAATATGATGTAAGTGAGTCTTCAACGATGTTTACATTTTAATGAAAACCTTTGGTTAGTCGAACGAATTCTATGGTATTTTAATCATTTTAATTCAACGTTAGATAGTTTATTATGTACGTTACATGGCCGAGATATCAGTATATACTTACAGAGGCAGCAGACTTAGTTCCATTTTGGGCAACTGGCGCAGCCTGTAGACAATTAATTAAAATTCATCTAATGTTTTGTTATAAATGCATAAAATCCACTGTCTACTTGTAAGTTCGTATTTTTCAGTAGAGTACGTATACATTTTTTTAAAATGATAAGTAAATGATGACTTGAAGAGCACAATCGAGGGCATTTATATGCCAAAACGAATTAAGAAATATTTGTGAGATTTAGAATAATGTAAAATACAAGGTACGGCGTATACGTTACCAGAATAGCTGCTACGCCAAAGATGACGAAGATGGGTAAAACTCGGAAGATCATTTTCGGCTTGTGCTCTGCTTCGGCTAGGTATGACAAGCTATTGATGAATATTGGAGACAGTGTGCTGTAATTCGGATTTGCCGGGTCTTTTATATGAGCCAGATCTGTTGCGGATGACAACTGTATCAATAATATTTCTTACTATACGAAATCGGCGAGGTGTGTTTGAATAATATATGTATCACGTGTGTTCGTTACCACAAAGTACAAATTATGCGACTATCTAATGCAAATATGTAACTCATTATCTTGATCTTCGTTGGGAAACAATTAAGCAAAGTAAACGATTCTATATGATCGTGTTACACGAACGATTTCTTGATTCGAATAAGAAATATAAATTCATAAAAATTTATCAAGGATTGCCAATTGTCGTATCTTTACTACTATAATTTCAATTTATTCCATTAATCGCTCTTTCACTTTAAAAATTAAACGACGATGTTTGCCGACGTTATTGTTTATGCGATAACAATAAAACTTGTTACAATTGTATTGTTTTAATGGTTACTGGTAGCCAAAACAATTTTAGTCATTCGTAATAGCTATTCATAACAAAAATTTGTTAATTAAATGTATTAACTCTTATACTATAACCAGACTGCGGATGCTTATGCAATTTTCAATTTTTGTAGACAAATTCCAAGACAGTGGAATCCAATAAACATTTATTTTCAGTTGTAGTAGCCTTTGTAGATCTGAAATAAATAAAAATATTGTATTGAATTTTATGTTCTAGCATTTTTTGAAAATTTTCGGATGCTATATAAATGCATAAAGATCCGTAGTCTAACTATAACTTTCAAATTTTCTAATAAATTGGAGCGGTATTTTTTAAATTTTGAAACGCATGCGCCCGGTTTCAAATTTTTGAAACTCCCGCAATTTTCACGACGCCTAGAAAGTTCTTCCACAAAACTTCTCGAAAAGAATTGTAGAAATCTCTTTTAAAAGAAATTTGATTTTTTATTCCCATGAAAAAACGAATATTCTATTGAATATTAAATTTTGTTTGTTATTTGAAGTGTCATTGTCAAGTGCAGTACCTTGTATAGTGTACATCAGGGCAGTTTACATGAATTTCTTTTAACGAAATGGAATGAAAAGTTAAAAAATGACATCAATTAGGGTTGTAAACGTACGAGACATAAAGATTGATAATGATATAATCATTTAGTGTGTTCAGCTGACGGTGGATTACATTATGCAGCGTGGTTCAACTTTTAAATTCAAAGGCCAGTAATCATTATTTATTTCGTTGGCAGTACTGCACGTTCAAATTTGAATGGAGATCCTAGTAAACACCGTTTGGCACAACCGTTATGGTTTTCTGGGAAAAGTGTTTGCGAGTTTTGTTGTATAAATAACAAAGTGACGATGAAAGATCTGAAGTGTGACATTTTGCATATTCTACAGAACAGGGAGTTTCCTGTGGTGCAACGTTTGATGTTTCATTGTTATAATTATCGTGCGAACATTGCCGCCAACGTAGACGCTGCGCTTCATTATGAAAATGGTACAATTGTAATTTTACAGTATTCGATGTATTATATTGATGAAACATGTGTTCACGTAATAATTGATAAGTCATTGGAGTTCTTTCTCCCGAGTATGTTCACAGTTATGACAAAGTAAACATCAAAATCGAATCGTTGTGTCCTTTTCAGTTTCTTAGAACAAGTGTTTGTAATGCAAATTTCTAGTTATTTAATCTTAGTCTGGCAATCGATTTTTGTGTAAATATGCATAACGTTTATATATAGCATGCGGGCTATTTGAAAAGTTCACGGATTCATCCGTAAATGACAATAACATGAAAAATTTTATCGTTACATCTCGGAGCGACGTTCATAACCTTAAAGTATGAAAATTGTATGTTTTCATTCTGAAACCGCGAACTTTTCAAATCACTTCAAATGTCAAACATTTTTGTAACTTAAAGTTGCGATCTGTTTAGAGAGCAAAGAGGAAAGGGCGCTGAGATTGAATCAAATATTGGAATCACAACAAAAGATTGCAAGACTGAATTCCGAAACGGATGAGACAAGATTAGAGCTTAAAAAAGTGGACAAGAGAATTTCAAATGCGTCTAAACAGAGTGCCATATTGACAGAGAAAGTAGATAATGCTAAAACAAAAAGGGATGACTTGTCTTTGGAAATAATTGATTTAAAACAAGGTATGTAAAAAGTGTCTTTATATTTAGCGTAGATCACTTTGTTCCATTTGAACGATATAAGTATTCGCATTTCAATTTGGAAATGAAATGAAGAACATGCTGAGTTAATAAGGGTTTCAATGCATTGATTTTAAATGACGCTTGACATTTTTCAGAAAGGGAAAGAAATACGGAAAACAAGCTCCTGAAATGGAACGCTATTAAACGTGCATGTCACATTTATAAAAAGCATCTAGACTTCCGTATATCCTTACTCGACCCCAAAGGACACGAGCGTGTACAAATTTCATTCTTTATACACAATGTAGATTTGAATGACAAATATTTTGTACGTTTAATCAATTCTAACGATCAGTGGAAAGGTATTTGATTTTTCATTACTATAATTAGTAAATGTTCTTGTAATAATCGCGAGAAGAAAGTAAAATGAAAGATTTTTCAGTGGAAGAAATTCAACCAACGCTGAAGAAAGAACACTTCCTTGATTTTAAAGGAATCATTAGTTCTTCCGGAGAGTTGGAAATTGTAGATATTACAGCATTTCTTTATAAATTAAGACGCACTTTTGTTAATAATTATTTAAATGCAATTTAATGTTAAGTTATAATATAATATTAGAATATTAAATTATTTGTATTAATATTAACCGAGGCCTAGACATTTTACATTTACTCGGTCCTTCGTTTTTGATAATGAAATTATGCAAATTCGTTTGTTATAAGATTAAAGCCTTTATTAATAAAAACTAAGATATCTAAAACGTCCGTTACATGTATAGAGTTTGTAGTGCTAGACGTCGCAGGCTTAACAATTAGTATCTTATTAAAATATAATATTTATCATTAGTATAATCATTTTCTGGTATTGTTACATAGAATTAATCGTGTCGCTCGTTTTGACATACTACCTGCCTACAGTTCATGTCAGAAACAGTAAACTGCTAATCACAGTGTGGATAAATTACTTAGGTACTAAAATTACAAACAGGTTTCCATTCGATTTCTATTTTATATATGGCACCTATAAAGATATATTTGTAATTATACCTGTTTTCATAGACATGCGAGAATCAAACGTTGTTTTAGAATAGAAGAATCATCAAGTCTGCTTGGAATTGAAATATGTTTTACTAAATTTTATATACGCGTCTTGCTCATTCGCCAAAACAAATGTTATAAATATCGTTTAATACTTAACAATTTCTTTCTTACTTCTCGCAGTGCTTAGAATGCGCTTAATTAAAAATACTTAGCTGATAAATTATTTTGATTTCGAGTCCTAGCTAATATGTAGCCAGCAGTCGGCGTCAACGATTGTTTTCTCATATTTATATATATATATATATATATATATAAAAGAATTATAAATAATTGAAAAATGACATACAAAAAAAAAGAAGGAAGATGCATGAAGAAAGTGCAGCACTATCATTACGTTATAATTAGAATTTCGTCGATATTGTTCGGTATTGTACTTCGTTCGGAGAACTCCGGCGAAAATGTAGGTCCTTATTGTGTAACGTCGTTATCGGATTGCGAATCTTTCTAAATTTTAATATTAACCGTAAACGCGAACAATGGAAAAATTCATTCGAAAATTCAATTGTTAAAAGAAGAATTTCATCCGTTCGACGTTAATCGAAAATTGGTGAATAAAGTGCTACAGCATTCGCAGTCTGTGAATAGTTTACCATCGATCGGGAATCGAATTCTCTTTATTCGTGGCTCGTTCATTTAATTTCAAACATTACGTTCATTTAAATCGCTAATATAGTTTACGCACGAAACATTGGCGCGCCTTACTGGTACATGGAAAGGGCCAATTGATTATGTATGCATAGAAGCACGTTGATAACAATTCATCCCTATTGGTACGAGTTAACGAGAGGGTCAATTGATCGCCCACTGCCAATCAGCCCATATCGCGTACACACCATAAGTTAACAGATTTCACTTACACTATTGACCCGACCGATCGTTCATTTACTCGATCATTCAGGAATTTAATTAATGATCGAAGCGCCGATGGGAATCGATGGATTACTATGATGTGAAGAACGCGTTAGCCGTGCTCACATTGTTGGTAACAGTCGGCCTTGATACGATTATTAATCTAGCAAAATCATTTTCCATTATTTAGCTCTATTTTGACCACCGATTTCAGCAATAATCAGAACTCGGGTCCAACTTCATTTTTACAATGGCGCAACGTTTCTTCGTGTTCGGAATCTTCTTCTTAAAATTTCATTCATTTATTTATTGAAAATTAACGTTCAAAGAATTTTTGTCGTTCCTCGGAAAGTCGAATACTGACGTTATGTACAGAGAACTTTGAAAAAGTTAATTCAATATAATTCAATCGAAAAGAAAGATGATGTTTAGCGTTCATTGATGTTCCTTGAAGTTGTCACCTATATTATTATCTTATTATATATATATTATAAACGCACGCTAGATCTCAGTCGTATCATCCGATAATATTCTGACGAATAATCTAAATGCGATCGATGCATGAAGATTATGGTAACGCGATATATCGCGCAAGCGTTATGGATAATACTTCGAAGCAAAGATTAACGATGATCTACGATGATTGGTTAATGACGATCTCCACCAAATCATATGCCGTTTTTTTAATGCGACCATGTTATTCAGAATAAAAAGTAGGCGAAAACGAATGGTGTCCGTGAGTTCGAGTTCAAAGAGAACGCGCGTCTACCGGAAATAGGGAGCCTATGGCGTTTTGAGACGTGTGGTCCGACATGTTCGATAAGATACCTTCAGAGATTTTGACTCAAAATGTATATATACAATCGATTGAATCTTCATTTCTGAAACTTCTTGCAGTGTTCAGTTTTGCTTAACATAAACCGGTGTAACTGTTATTCGATTTTGCGACAAACTATTAGATTCATGATTCGATTTGTTTTCTCTAAACGTACTACTAAGATATTAGAATACGACAAACTTCGATTAGAAAGTAGTTTTTAAGATACAGTGACTCGAAGCTCGAGTCAAAGGGGAAAGACAGGATGATGGGTAAAAAGAAGACCGTCATAATAAAGATGTTAAACGTTGGATTTTACACAAAATACCTGTGTAATCAGTTTGTGTACATATTTTAAAGTGAGTTTCATAAAAAGTTAATATTCGATAAAACGTGTGGAGAATTCTTCAAAATGTAGCTTCAACATTTTGTTAAAAATACAATTTCTCAATGATCCCTATGTTTATCTGTAGCCAACGGACTTCAAGAAACAATTGTAATTATTATTTCGACAATTTTGGAGGACCGTCATTTCATCGGCTATGGTTTCTATAAATATTAATAAAGAAACTTACTTCGAAATATATACTGTAAAGTGATTACAGAGGTATTCTATAAAAAGTTTAACAACCCATTTAGAAATTATGTGAACAGTCTTTCTCTGTCCTCCATCTTTTCTTTCCCTGTGAAAGGTCTCGTCCAACTTGTCGGACTGCGTCAGGATTAATAATTATATACAGCGTCGTAACAACGTCACCTATTACAAAATCGTAAGATTCGCATATTGTTCCTAGACATCTACAACAGGATCACGATTACCGCGTGTCGACGGTCCATTGTCAAGCATCCGTCATCTCGATCTCGCCTATTCCAGATCTGCATCGATACAGGTCCGCCCGAAATTGTCCTGCCGGTGACAAAAGGAACCGCACTGGCACAACGTGTGATCGAAGCTCGTTAAAATAAATATATATCTCTCGTCACTTAATATCTACTAGCGGAGAGGCTGACTTCTAAGTTGTGTGAACGGTAGTCAGCTGTTTAATCGCGGGCGTGAACAAATATTCTCGTCGACCAACTTCCCTGTCTATTCTTTTTCCTCTTGCTTCTTCACGTTTCGTTTTATAGAACAAATTAAAACGTCCGTGTCGAGCTTGTAGAGTGAGAGCGAGGTTGGTTGCACCGTGGTACCACGGCCAGTCGAGTCGCGCACTTCCGGTGGTGGTTTTCTACGTCCGTAGCACCCCCGTCTCCTCGAACATCGCTGCGTGTCGATCGGTTGCGATTATTTTTCGATCCTCGGACACCTACTCGAGGGTTGCGGCGAAGGAAACGTTTCCACCGGAAGCGGCCGCCGCCGCAGCCAACAGCAACGTCGCCGGCAACGGCGGAAGTGGAGACGTCTGTTCTGGTGGCGTCGTCGGACATTCGTTTGCAACCCCGTACACCTTCGCGTGGTTCACCTCAAGGGCCACGGTCAAGTCTGCCAGTCCTGGGTCGCAGAGCACCGGGTTGTCTGCAAAGACAAAACATCGGGTGATCGCGTTACGATGGGAAAGTAAAAATCAGTTTTAGTATCGTTCGTCCGTAAGATAATGATTATAATCGAAATGTTTACACTTTCAGATCCACGTTACGGACACGAGATTCTTATGGAAAATAAAAATCGTCTGCACCAATTGCAAGAGAGCCAAATGAAATGGCCATGTTCTTCCATTAATAGTTAACGAAGTGGAAGAAAAGAAGTGAAGAAGAAAACGAGAACACAGATTTCTATGTTTTCTTTTTAATTAAATAGAATGTGCATTAATCTATCGCAATTAGATAAAAAGAAAGGAGCACAAGTTTCTGCTCTCTCCCGTTAAAGAGATAGAAGCTATCATCCATCTCATGTCAATCGAATGACTCATTCTGTGTACAAACAGTAATTTCTGCCAGTTATCACGGTTGCGTATGTTGGACGTCTTATGAAACTTGTAAGAGAAAGAGTAAGCATAATAATTATTTATCGCTTGTATATTGTATACTCTCTGTTATTAACGAAGAAGGTAATCAATTGTATACCTAAAAGAAAGAACTGCTCTACGAACTGCTTTGTTAGCATAATCATTGGCCTGATAAAACACTTTGGACCAACAACACCACGATGTTTGCGTACACGCTACGAATATTATCATAATCAAAGTTTCATAGAAATGAAAATATCGGATCTTATGAACTGCGAAGATTCTTATTTAAAAATTAGAGAAATCTGGAAAATGTTATCGAAACAAAATGGTCAAAAAGACCGTACGTTCTACAATGGTGTTACAAAATCTGATTGTGAATTTGAAATGAACGTCTTGGCATGTCAACTATCATTGTCAGAATCGAATGGCGCGACCTAAAAAAACCTATACGACCGTTCTCTCGTAACGGATAACGCGTAGATAACAATGGAGCGAATGTTCTCGGCGATTTGACGATTTTGGACGACTGTGCGTCGCGTTGTAAACACACAATCGCCTGGTTGCAGATGCAATAACAACGTCGGCCAGGGACGTTGGTCGCGAATCAAGGTTCGGGATAGGGCTGCCGGTTGATGGCCGGGAACGAGGAACAAACTGTTTCGCCAAGCAGAATAACGAAGTCGCGGCGATAACGGCGGATTCGACACGATAACGTCCGGCTGCCACACGAAAAACCAGTGCATTCAACAATAACAACAGCGGCGAACCGTTCGTCGCCGGCCATATGTATACATATACATACAATAAATAATGCGAGATGGCGCCAGAACGGGGGTTATCGCGCGAAACGTAACTCTTATAACAAAATAAAACGCGGCTCCGAAGCTGAACGGAGCCACAGTGATTATCAGTCAGTAATTTATTGTCCGCCGGCACATCGGCCACTCTCATGACCCGTTCATTCTCCGTCCTGCTTCGTCTTACGCGCGGCGACCGTCCTCGCGACACTTAACGACGCGTTTATTAATTACAAGCTGGCGCCCATTCAACGCGTCTACGTCGGACGACGGTCTCGTTATTCTTGCGAGGGTGGAGGGCGAAATCACGGCCCACGTGCACATATCGCTCCGAATCGATTTGCTCGTTTACAACGGGCTGGCTACGATTGCGAGCATTTGCGCATCACGCGCAGCACGATCTGTTTTCTCGCTGCCCTTCGATCTTCGCCGATCAGGCCACGCGTGTATTGTCATGCCGCGCCGCGACACGCACTGCGTCGAATGAGCTTTTCCTACGGGAAAATTGCGTACGTCACCGGACAATTTGTTCTCTTCAATAAATAACTGCAGAAGACACTGCATATAGAATTCACCCTCTTGCTAGTCAAACTCAACCTTGTGCAAATCAATTTCACCCTTCTGCAAGTTGAATTCAATCTTTCGAGTCAATTTATAATTTTCTGAAGCGAGTGTACCTATGTAAATAAGTTCGGTTGCCAGTATGGACAAGCTCGGGTTCTAAGACTTTTATTTAATGACTCATTGCGAATGCGTATATAATTAATGGCCAACAAGAAAAACTCTACACCACGTCAATGTGTCTGTTGCGATGTTGCTACCTACATTCCTCTTTCGCATTCTATAAAGACAATCAACGTCAATGATTCACCGTTCAAAAAAACGTTCTCATACTCTATGAATCAGTTAAATCATAGTAAGAAGAGCGAACGATACAACTATTGAATATTTTCATTTAATTTTAATTCTCTGTGAATAATTTAGAACATTCTTGTGCAAATACAGAAGGTAGCGAGAAGAGCGAACGATAAGACAACACGAAGACTTGTTAATCTTTCTTCGCTTACTCTCTTCATCCTTGAGGCGAGTACACCTGTGTTTGTCGCTAATAATAGTTTTCCATTTGTTGCAGCACCGAAGGTGTTTTCGGATGATGTTCGACGTGCGTCAGGGGAGATAAACGATCGCGGGTTTCTCGAATGTGACGAGGAATTCTTATCGTTTGCAAACATTGCGGTAATTGAGAGAAGGTTGTCCGAAGTTTCGTCATTCGCACAGTCCGGTGGCACTTACCTTGAAGATATATACGCAGTACATCTTGAACACCGTGAACGGTGCAACGTGTGTTCATTACCAGTTCTGGCGACAGGCTGCGTATCCGATTCGTGCTGACATCCGCCCAACAGAGAGCTGGAAAACCACGGAAGTCCCTCTCGGACAGTGTCACCAACCGATTGTGCGATGCGTTTAGCTCCTCCAGGGACGGTAGCCATGTCTACAATCGTACGGTACTCGTATCACACACTACTATTCCATTTATCACAATTAGACAGCGGAGTTTAGGCATTTGTGACAAAACCGGGTAGGTGTAGATTAAAACAGTGAAAGTATTAGAAGAATTTCAAAATCCTGTTATATTATTTCCAACCAATTAATCATATTAATAAGTCCAGTTTGTTACAATTCAGGTAGAACATTTTTATTTTGCACAAAGATCCGCTGTCTGATCATAATAAAGATCGAATCAATATCTTTGTCAAGGATACTTGTGCATACGTTTCCGGTCGGTTTCGAACAAATGCAATATTATTTTAACCCTTCGCTGCATAGTGTATCATATCTGATGCACTTAACAAATCGGGTATATAGTAAACTAAGAATGTATTTTACCACGTTTTTATTATTCTCGCTGTTTATTTTTCTGGAAATGTTATTTTAAATGAGTTTCAATTTTTTCATCCCAATTAAAAAAGGCATGCAGCGAAGGGTTAAAGTTCATTCAACGTTTTCGCTATCTTTTATTTCAACAAAATTTTTATTTGAAAGATATTCAAAACGAGTTTGCGAAGAACATTAAAAGAAGTTGATTTAGTATAATTCCGCGTGAATAATGGCTATGTTTAATTGTTACAGGTAATGAACAGCCATCATACCTCTGACGTGTCCTCAAGAGTGGTGAGTTCGTTGTGAGAGAGATCAAGCACTTTAAGTCCGTCGAGACCCCGTAGATCGCGTGGTCCGATTGTCGGTCCTAGAATGTTATGGCTGAGGTTCAGCCTTTGGAGTTCCTTCATCCCCAGAAACAACGAGCCATCCAAGCTCCGTAACTCGTTGTGTTGAAGACGCATGTCCTGTATGTTGCTGCCTGCCATTTCCTCCCCTTCTTCTTCCACTAAATTCTGTTAATGTTGAAACCGATGGACAACATGTTAGCCACGCGTAATTTCAATATTTCCGAAGATCCGGGAATCGCCAAAGTAGATCAAATTAATGTCGAGCAAGAAACACCCTAGTAGCATTTATTATTGCCTTTGAAGGAAGAAAATAGAATTTTATTTTGTACCGTATTTTTAAAAATCGTACTAAATTCTGTTGAATTTAATAGTCTAGCATCTTGTGAAAATTTTTCCGCATGTCTTGTAACGACGTTGGCTCTTCGTTGACCATGATCGCTGGTCCACCTACATAAATACCAACATTACGACCAAGGCCCAACAAAATGCCAACCATAAATGCTCCTAGGGTTCAACTTGTAGTAAGGTACGGTTAGGATAAGTATCTCGGATGTTCCTGATAAGAACATCCGTGGAATTACCGTGGATAGCTAAGAAAGTACAGGCGCAAATACGGACAATGGGACCCTGTACTTCTTTTTTCCCGGATAAACAGAAGAGTGAGAAGGGTGTTTAAACCTTGGGCTTTTCTTTATTATTTATTTTATTATTATTATATATATTATTTATTAATTTAGTGGTTATAGGTATCATCTTAGGGGAGCCGAGTCTCACACTACCCCCAACTTTCAACTAAGACTTTAAACAAAAAAAAAGGATAAGTACCTCAGAGGGTGTCCGTCGACGGTGAAGTCGGGCGATTCTGTTGTTCGACAGATCAAGCAATCGTAGCTCGCGCAAACCACGAAGCGAGGCGAACGAGAACTCGCGGAGCTCGTTGTGCGTCAAGTTTAAGCTCTTCAAAGACCTGAGAGGGTAAAGGACACTGTTGCCCCCGTTTCCATCGCTGTCGCCACCAACCGTGCCGCCTAACGACTTCAAAGAGTTGTGTCCAAGCTCGAGGTCTTCCAGCATCTCGGCTTCCACGAAATCCTCCTCTGTCAACTGATGGAAAACATCATCTTTCGATAACGGGATTACGAAACAATTCTCGCCGATAAACCAGAACTTTCCGGATCCGTTGGAAAAGTTGCTTTTACCGCACACAATCTCGGGGTTAGCCCCCGTACGCTCCACTAATAAAACTTCATATTTTTTGCCCTGGAGGCTAAGTCTTTGATCTATCTACGATTCGGTTACGTCCACACTGAAGCAAGATCGAGCTACTTTGCCGACATTGTCTCAGTGTGGACATAGCTTATCATTAGACAGCGGATTTGATGTATTTATGATAAAAATTAGCAGGTATCATTTCACTTTAAATTACTCGCATATAGTGCTTACAATCTCGAAACTTTAAATGCAGTGTTTCAAGCATAAAAAGAGATATATTTTGCATTAAAGTAGTAATTTTATTGTATAAAAATTTGTATATGTTCGAGAAAAGGGCAAAACGAGAAAACGTACATTTCTATTTCACTCCAGTATGTTGCAATTCGAATGGAACATTCTAATTTTGCATAAAAATCCGCTGTCTGGATTGTGCTTGAACATGTCTTTGGTGAATTATGAACGAATCTCGAAGGATTTCTCGATATCTTATAAGAAGCAACAAACTGAAGAAGTAGTTCTAGGAAGTATTTATTAGAATTGGCAGAAAACATGCGTTAATCTATAGACGATACGTAGAATGATCAATTACATAATTTGCCTCGAAATAAAACGTTTCTATTTTTCGTTATTTTTGTTAGACTCTCGGCCAATGATAATCGATTTACTTCACTATATTAACTATGTTCATACAATTTAACAGCACATACATTTTTTAGAATTTATTTTCTTGAAATAAGTGATTTCTCAATAGCGAAAAGGCGAAACCTTTCGAATCGATCGTTCAGAAGAAGTCGGTTGAAATGGATTACCGGTGAAGACTGCCGTATACCCGTCCGTTCCAATAAAAATTTAATCCGCAGGACGGAAGCGCACGACATAATAATTACGTTAGGATGCAGTAATTGACTTAATGCACGGAACATTGAACGAACGCCTCCACGTGTTATCATGCACCGTGATCGTGCACTCGCACTTTACGCGTATTTCTATGCGATTGACGGTACGGACGTCAAATTGCAGATAATCTGCCAGGCATATAAAACATCTTTCTGCAATTCATTCTTTCAGATCTTTTAATAACAACTCTGTGCAGATATGTACCACAGAGACGTCTTTGAAACGTGTCATTTTCAAGACAATATTCTAGAAATAGAAACTGGAAAATATTCTCTAATATTCTAGAGCTAGAAAACATTCTCTAGAATCTGAGTCTCGTATTTCTTGAATCGGGCAATGCTGAAAAAATTTGTTACCCTTAAATTACGACTTCTATGTCATAATTAGACAGCAGATTTTATGCATTTATTAAGAAAACAGATTTTTATTTCACTCCAGTTTGTTGCAAGTCAGGTAGAAAATGTTTCTTTCTTCATCTAATATTATGCTGATACCTCCGTCCATAAATTGTTATGAATGAAACGTTCATCAAGGGAGTAGACTCGTTTCCAGGATTGCAAGAAACATGCATCGACGAAAGTTGCTCGTGCGTTTGACACGTTTCCAACAGCCATGGATAAACGGATCGATTAAGAAGAATGAATTACCTCCTGCAAATCGTTGTACGAAAGCTCGAGGAATTTCAAACGGCGAGCTTTTTGCAGCGTGCCGTCCAAGCTGCGGATTTTATTGTGCTGAAGGAAGAGAGTTTCCAAGCGATGCAGATAGCGGAATTCCGCCGGCAAGTGAGTCAGTTTGTTGTCTACCGCGTAGAGCATCTTCAAGTTGTGACCGGAGGACGGCAGTTCACCGTCCAAGGATGTCAGTTCGTTGGCGTTAATTAGCAGCCACTCCAGCTGATTCAAATCTCTGGAACAAAAATCGAGCCACGTGGAACGCGCGCCCTTACTTCCCGAGGAATCTTTCAACTCTCTAAGAATAATTCAAGAAAACCATGACACGAGGAAGCATAAAGAATGTGGAAGTTGTTCTTGAAAGAGTGTTCAAAGTTCTCCCGCGCCATGTTCCACAGTGCATAATGATCAGACAACGGTTATCATGCATTTACGACAAAAATGAAGAGGGAAATAAATTAAAAAGATTTTTATTTTGCACGAAGGTCCACAGTGTAACGATGAGTATTATCATTGCATTTCTCTCGAACGGAAGGATTTGATGC
This sequence comes from Lasioglossum zephyrum, assembly GCA_028455615.1. Lineage (NCBI taxonomy): Eukaryota > Metazoa > Arthropoda > Insecta > Hymenoptera > Halictidae > Lasioglossum > Lasioglossum zephyrum. The sequence continues at coordinate 3,688,536 of CM052322.1, read as the reverse complement.
ATTTATGGAATAAGAATTTAAAGGAAGAAAATAAATTTCCATTTCAGTCTTTGTGTTTACAAATCAGAAAATGTTTGTTTTGCAATGAGATCCGCTGTCTAATAGTGATTGTGGATATGTCTCCGTATTATACTTTCATACATCAAGAAAATCATGGAATGATTAATTGGTCAACATTGATTAATTCTTAGTGGAAATGAATTGGTGAGATGGCGACAGACTGCGAAGATATTGAACGACTCTCTGAATGTTGTTATTCTCGAATTATTAATTTCTGCGGCGGAGAAGTCGCTCGGAAATTGTTTATTCCGCGAAAAGTCCGCGCAGTCTAGCCACAGCAATGTCTTTGATTCGCGAGATGATCTCACTCGCGCGTAAACATTGCTTTGAAACGATTCGAACGTAAACAGTGTTTTCAAGCGGCGTGGACACGTGACGAGGAGATCGTTTAATTGTTCTATCCTCCGGATATAATCTGCGTGTGCGTTCGCCTCGATCGTTCGGTCATCTGAAGAACGGGCCGGTTGCATCAACCGTTGAATGGAGCCAATTAAATAAGAGGCACCGGCAGAACGATAAACAGGATGTCCGATTCGTTCTGTACGGTTCGTGAAACGAACGCGAAAATTTTCAGTAGCCAAGAAACTGACATACCGTAAAGTACGATTCAAGCTCTGCAAGTGGTTACGGCCGACGTGTAGGTGTTTCACCAATGGCGGCAACGATCCCGGTACCATTTCCGAAATCGCGTTCCCGGCCATCGAGAGGTGCTGCAGCGTCGGGTTATACTGAAAACCAAAAGAAAAATTATACTTTCTCAAGTATTTATATTATATTCAGGATGTTACAAATTTTTATTCGTGGCGCAAAGGTTCGATCATTTGCAACAACAATTAGCCATATTTTCGAGAACCACGTTAGCTATTAAAAATGTTTTAATCAGTATAGGACGAAACACCTCCTTTCTTTTAAAACTGATTAAAACATTTTTAATAGCTAACGTGGTTCTCGAACCTGAAGATTCAAATCCGAATCCAGCGTTTAGTATCTCACAAATATGGCTAATTGTTGTTGTAAATGATCGAACCTTTGCGCCGCGAATAAAAATTTGTAATATCCTGAAGATAAATTACGATCGATAACCAATTAATTAATTATTATTTATATTATAATTCGTCGAGTGTCTCGCTGAGTGCTCTCAAACATCATATTTTCTCGATATCATCCAAAAAATAAAGACGCGATCATTCACACAGTAAGTTTTAACCCTCATCCGTCCCTCGTGTCAATTTGGCACAGTTTTCCCGATATAAGTTATACTGTGTGTTCTATTGTTTGTAGGTAAATTTTCCCAGAACTTCTTGCCACTTTTATTTTTTTTTAATGCGGAACACATAACCGAAAAACCTAAGATGTTAACTCATCGATTTGACTAACAAAACATTGAAATCTTTTTTATTTTGTGTCACTGTGTCAATTTCACACCGAGGGACAGATGAGGGTTAATTGCAACCCTAGGACCTATTTCAACCCTTCGCAATTTAAAAATTGCTGTACAATGTAAACAATATTTTGGATAATGGTACAGCAATTTTTAATGGTTATTCTGAGTCACAAAAAAACAAACTGAGATGAATCGAGTATATTTTCTATATTAACCCTTGGATTCACCCTATATCATATTTCGTCCAATTCATGGACCAAATCAAATTCATTTCCCAATCTCCTCTTTCTACCCTCACTATCGCCTAATTTCAACCTATTTCAGTCTAATTTTCAGCGGGACCTACTGTTTACGGTGGGTTCCGAACTACACATCCTTGCAAGTATTAAAATTGATAAAGTTTAGAACCATTGACTGCTTTATTTATCAATTTCTGAAAACATCTTCTAAGGTATTTCTTGAAGATTCTTTCTGACGTTTCTAAGCTGGTAGACGTTCATTGAATTTGAAACTCGGGGTCAGAATAGATCCGGTTGTATTTTTCAAACTTCAATTAAAACAAATTACAAATTCAAGCTCTAATGTTAATTCAAAAAACATTTCTTCATCTCTGAATGAATGTTTTAGGTAATTCCTCCGGAGACGGAATCGATGAAGACAAGAGGATCTAGCAGCCGCGTGTGCCAAGTCAAAACGATATTTCGAGTGTTTCGATGGCGGTTTACGAGGATCGTATTTAGCAGCGTCGGCAGAAAGCGATTAATACCGAGGCCGCGCAACATTTAAACGAGAATCGTGGCGGCACGTCAGCCGATTGTGAATATTGAAGCAGCATTGTTACGCAGCACGAGTGTTGCAAGTGCATGGATGAGATTCGAGCCACGACCGAGCTGGAGGAGTTCAGTCGCGAAGAAGTCGATCGATTCGAATCGACAACAGCTTCTCACTCAGCCATTTTTATCGCGATAATTAGCGACATTGTCATCGCACTTACATCAGCGCGCAAGTTTCATGCAAATCATGTAATTGTATTTTAAACCGCTTCCCGATGACTTAGAGACTCGAAACTTTAAACATAGCTCAGCACTGGATGACAATGTAATATTAAATTTTTTTTGAAACTGCGTTTAGGAGATAAAAAATCTCAGCAGAGTATCTCAGCGGGAATCGAATCCGGGCCGAAAGACTAAAAAGTAGAAAATAAAAAAATATATAAAAAGCTTTTTAAAAATCACGCTTATATTAAAACGCACTAAGGAGGAGAAAATAATTTTTTTAGATATATTAGTGATTATAAATAATGATTATAAATTATAAATAAAAGCGTGGTATTTATAGTCACTTTAATATCGAAAAAAATTATTTTCCCCTTTCTAGTGCATTTTAATATAAGCGTGGTTTTTAAAAAGATTTTTGTATATATATATTTTTTTAAATTGTTAGTTGATTCGTGCCGTACTCTGAACGTGTTTCGTTTTCTTTTATCGAAGGGGAGACGGCTCGTGTCGCGTCGGTTACGGAAAACGGTTTCTCCGTTTCCATGTCTTTTTTCTGCGGCTAAAACGTGTGATAAACAACCCGAGGCAACGGTGAATAAAAAAATCTCGTAAGTAGCACATATCGTCTGAAGAACGATTGGCGAACTATTCTCTGCACGTGGCCGGTCACGTGCGGCACAAGCGCCAGGGAAACCCCACCAGAGGCTAGCTACATGTAGTTGCTGTCTTCCTCTCCTCGAGATTGAATTGTTCGTTCGTATCTACAGTGGGTGTACAAAGTATATATATTCGTGCACCTCTCAACTTTTAATTACTAAAAAAAAAAAAATACTTGAAATTTAGTGTTTCGAGTATAAGCAAGGGTGTCGACTACGAAACATTTTTCGATGTCGTTGATTATAATCCCAAAAAATTGATTTGAGATTGGCGAATGTTCGCACTTTAAACGGGACACCCTGTATGCACACCGGGCCACGTGTAACATGCTCTACGGAAAATATCACGCGTTCATTTACCAATATTCTTTCTTTCTCTTGTCGACTCGTGGCCGAGACACTCGCAGTTCGTTGTCTCTGTTCTTACACGACGAGAGAAAGAAACGATTCGTTTGTTCGTCGGAAAAACAAGAGCTCCGACCATGATATCTCGAGGCGAAGGCGTTTCGTAAATTGAAACATGATCGTGTTCTAACGGCTACTCTGGTTTTGAATGTCCATTTCTTTTTATCATTAATTTGTAGATATTCATTTCAGAAAGACGATCAAGAAATTTTACATATCGTGCAACATTGTATTAATTACCGTCGTACAATCGGAAAAATTATTAAAATAAGCTGTTGCAATTTAAAAGTTATTAAGAGGAATAATATGTTATTAGAATATTAGAATTTTGACTCTCTATTGTATTGGGGGGGGGGGGGGGGTTCTGAAAGAAGGACAGACGATGTTTACCAACTGATTGCCATAAATTCAAGTTTTATAGCGGTCCCTCTCGTGTCCCTTTTTTTTTGCCCGGTCACCTTGTCGCTCGACTCTCGTGGTGCTCTCCCTAAACTCTTCAGGAAAACCTTGCATCAGTATCTTTTGAACCGCGATAGAGAGAACATCTCTAGTATCAATTCGAAGCTCGCGGTTGTTATCTACCACCATTGTGCAGTTCATTCACCTAACCGTACGTTCCCCGACTTTCGGCGCTGCCTATACTTGATGTCGGTTGTGCAGTTCGTCTCCGAATGGCCCAGTGACACATTTCGAAGCAGCAACTGCGTTCACGGCTGAATAAGTGAGTTCTAATTAAATCAATTTCTACCCTTTTCTTGTTCATTGCTTTACCGCGGCGCGACCCGACGCTACGCTCAGTGAAACTTGCCACCGAGCCGGATTCTCTTGTTTTTCGTTAATAATTCCTTGAGGAAGTTGAGTCAGAATTTTTTGCACACCACGAAATGTAATCTTGTTTGGTAGCTGTACTCTATCGTAGGCTAGCTATTTCGAAACTCGTGTGAATGGAAACTAAATGGCAATGTTGTCAATAATATGTACATTCCAAAAGTCGGCTGAAATGTGATTAGATTCGATCAGTGCACAGTGCATACTTCGCGAGGCGCAAGTGGCACTACGGTCAGGAAAGGTTACATCAACGTTCGTAATTGATAGTCATTAATGGCGAGCTCGTATTCTTCCTGTTTATAAGGTGCTCCACATTGATGTTATTAACCGATGCTAGTTATTCTTATTGCTCTCTTTGTTGCATTATTTCTTTTCATTGAAACTTGCAACGTTTTCATCGTTCAGCACTACGTTCGTTCTATAATTAACTAAACTTTTTTCGGAGACGGTTTGCAGCGCTCGGGAAGAAAGTTCGAATTAAAATGTTCTTCTTATTGCTAAATTGTATTGTTATTATTATTTATAGTATTTCTTGATTAAAACACTTAATGTTATTTGAAATCTGAGATCGATCATTTTGTGTGCAAGGACCTAACAGTTTCAATAATTGTAAAATACTTAATGTGAAACGTTAGTTGACTTGACAGTTGTACGTTTAGTGTTAGAGGCTTTCCTAAAATATTTTTTTATTGTTATTATTCATTATGTATTTATAGTAATAATATGTTAGTCGACTGGTGGTGGTCTGTTTAATGTTGGAGGGTTTTCTAAAATATTCTTTTATTGATAAATTATATTTTTATTATTCATTATTTACACTATTTCTCGATTAAAACGCCTCGTAAAATTTGCATCATGAAATCGATCATTTCAATAAATTGTAAAATAATTAATTTGAAACATGTTAGTTGACTGGTGGTGGTACGTTTGATGTTTAGAGGTTTTTCTAAACGTTCTACAGGATGTTTGTATGGAGAATAAATAGTTGAAATTCTTTTGTATCATGATAAGTACACGTACCTTGAAGTCATCCGAGTCTATGCGGATTATCCGATTTCTGCTGAGATCCAGAGTCCTCAGTAACGCGAGATGCGACAGAATGTGCCTTGGTACAGACGGCACTTCGTTATCCGCGAGACTGAGGTATTGTGTTCTTCCCAAACCCGCGAAAACGTCACCATCCACTAACCTGAAACATCAAAATGTTCCGTTTTATGGTGATTTATTCCATAGAGATTCAATTGCTCGAAAAATTGTAACAATCTTGTAAAATGGTCCTTTTTGGAGTACTGTTCGAATTTGAATATGCCGTAGCGAACGCTGTTACGAATTGAAATATTTGAATCAGCATCTATACGTTGAAGATATGGCACAACAATTCTTTCAATCAACCCTAGTAGCACAAAATATTGTATACACATTCATATAATATTAAAAAGAGATTCAATCTCTTCTTAATATTTAAATATACATACAATATTTATTTTATATTAAGTAACAAATATTTCTTTTTAAATATGAAGAGAATATCTATTTCATGTTACGAGAAAAATATTAAAAAAAAAAAATTATATGGATCTTTATTTCATATTAGGAGTAGAATATTTTTTCCTTATATACAAATAATATTTAGTGCATATTATGAAAAAAATATTTTTTTTCTCATTATAAAACAAATCTTTATGTAATATCAGAAATTATATAAAATTATATAATATAAAAATTTCTTAATTGTAATAAGGTCCTTTGGAAGATAAAATGGAATATTCCCTCAAGCAGTGCACAGAAAGTAATAGATATTCGTAGTTTCTAATTTTTGTTATAACTTTTTCTTAAATTTGAAAATTTTATTGAATATTATTTAAATATTGAATTTATATATTTTTCAAATATTGGATTCACATTTACATTTAGCTTATATTTTTTAAACATTCAATTTATATTTCTTGTGCATGTATACAATATTCAGATCCAATATTTTTCTCATATAAAAAAATGTGGCTTAAAAAATATTTTTCCAATATTTCAAAAAAATATTTATGTAATATTTTTGTGCTAGTAGGAAACTCACCCTCGTACCTAAACCTACGATTAACTTGAATGACATTCGATAAGACTTTTCAAGGACTATCACTCTAACATTCGTACGCGTTTCCAATTTACAATAACGTTCCATTAAATTGATCAATCTTACTTCCCAGTGATAAATGAGTTGAATATGTTTATTTTTCAATATCTTAGACATTGTTGGTTTCAGGTGTAAAAAGAAGTGTCACGAGGATCAACGGAGTAAAGATGAAAGAAGTATTAGAAGATCGTCACGTGATTGATCGAGATACCGAAGGAACAATGGAACGTACAAGCGGTGGCTGGCCACGGTCATTATCGCTCGATTATTCACATAATGTTGGCTCACAGCATTTGGTTATTTAATTATTCCGAAACGATAAGCGCCCAGGGCCCACATGATAACTCGCTGGAAGAGGTCAGTCGTGATTAAGATTTCATTCTCGCGCTCATTCTCCACTCTTTTTTCAGTCTTTCGCGCAAAGACGCATTCCCAATCGACGTCCGCGGTCCCTCAAGGACTTTCGTTTTCACTCATCAGCCGCGAGGTGCGCGGCCTATCAGGATAATCAAGGAAGACCAGTATTCGTGTCCTTTGTGCTACAACGCGACAACGATCGTTCCATCTGGAAACGGAAAAATTCGAGATTTCCGCGAAACAATCGAACAGACGTTTCGCCGTTCGAATTATCCTCGACTAGATTTCCAGGAGGTAATTCATTTTTACCACGTTTTTTATTAGCTCGGTTTCTTGTCTGTCTGTTCGGTGACAAATTTTGAAATTGATTTTTTTAAACTAACTTCTCGATGAGCTAGAGACTTGAAATTGGAAACATAGTTTAGAACTGGATGACAATGCAATGTTCAAACATTAAAAAAAAAGTATCCGTTTCGGTGAAATAACAGTTAAATATTTACCATTACATTACCGTTTCGATAGGATTGCAATATTGTCTGAAAAGTACATATCTCTGTTATAATTTCATAAGCTGGTAAAAATGTTAAAAATCGATTGAAAAATTTCACATACACAAGACTGAAAAGCAGGAAATAATTATGTAAATAAAAATAAATTTTTAAAAAATACCACGTTTTTAAAAACTGACTAAAAGGTATAAAATTTTTCTTAGTCGCATATTGATTTCTAACCACGTACAAACAGTGGTGAAAGTTTGTGATTGTGAATTTTGAATGGTTATTTTACGTTATTTTTACGTTCATTTCGACGTCGTGTAAAATACTATTTTCGAAAATAATTCGTTAAAAGTACTACAACATATTGATATCGTACGATCTAGAGAAAGTTGATTCAGGAAATGTGTTGTTCGAATACTTTCCGATAGGCTTTCCTCGACTTCGCGAGGAAATTTCTTGGAGAAACGTTGCCGAAAAATTCCTCGTCTCGTTATCCGCGTATTATTCAATCCGTTATCGTCGACGGTGAAAGACTGTACGAATATAATAAACGACGTGCGACGATAAACGCGGAGCTATAGCGATTGCTTCGGATAGATAAACTGTAGAATTCACGGGGCAATGGGGAATTCCTTGAATTCCCGGAACATTGCGAAACGCGAAGCGCGCGAACGTTCGAAAACGGTTTCCGGTAGCCGGCGGTCGTTGATTCGCGAAATAATTATACTAATTGGAGGCGTCCGCGCTGTTATATAGAATCATCTTTGCTGAATGCTCGCAACATCAGACGATGACCTTTCACGAAGATATTGTCGTTGGTATCAATGCATAACGTGGTGCGTCGAAGCGCGTAACTCGCTCGTCTAAAAGTTCTTTCTCTCTCGTACGAACGCCATTTTCTTCGAAACTACCTGACACAATTGCTTTACGGAAACGTTTCCTTTTTTTTATTCCTATTTGTTCTACCGCCGCAAGTCTTTCATTATTCGCCTGTGCTCTTCGATGGCCGCACTCGGTTTCTAAATGATTAAAGAATTTCATGGTCAGACGTGCGAGACGCGTGACCAACATTGTAATTCGAGCAGCAATACTTCCTCGACAGTAATATTCCTGAATCTGTAATTTCGTGTAGACTTCGAATAATTTCGCCTGGATTATTGAAGAAATTATTTCCACGTTCAAAATACTAACTATTTCGTTGCTTTAATTGTACGATGAATTTTTAGTTATCGAATTTTCTTATTTATTGAACTACATTAGATGAATTATTTTATGTAATTACTAGACCGGACGTTTATGCAATTTTTTATTATTATTATTATTCATTATAGACGGACGAAGCCCTTTTGCCATAAGTGTTTACAATAAAAAAAAGAGAAAGATACAGGATTACTCGTCTAGTAACAAAGAAGGGACATGCACAAAAAGAAAGGAAAATATAATAATATAATAATGGTACAATCCATATGGTATTATCATATAATCCTGCGTAGTTGCGTTTAAAATTTTTTTAAAGATTCAATGAAAAAATCAATATGATTATAAATAGTGCATGATTTTGCAATAGTGCGATTCATTGGATTAATTAATCCATAAGTAGATTTTGCTTTAAGTGTTTGAAAACCCGCTCTTGTTCTCAATTCACGTTCTGGTACATAAAAATTGATTTGCGAAAGTAGAGAGGAACAATCAATATGATTATTAATTAAATTAAAAATATAGCTCTAAATTTTTAATTTTTGTAGGCGAATGTTAAGGAATCATGTAAAATCTTATTGTCAGTGGTGAGTAGTCTTTTTAGAGCCGACATATTTATGTAGAAATCGTGCTAAATTCTGTGGTATTTTATTTTCTGGCATTTTTGGACAATTTTTCGAACTCATAAATGCACAAAGATGCGCAGTCTAGTAATTACGTCAATGTTTCCGACAACCAACATGTGTTTAACATGTACCTCACAGTGGTAAAGAATTTATTTAATTTACAATTAATTTTTCTAATACAATACCTAGATGTCTATAATTGATTAGGTTCCCATATATTTAGCAATTTTTAATAGCGCCTAAGAGTGCTAAGGGTTATAATTCATTTTTTTTCACTTAGTTGTTTCAAACTCACAATCAGTAAAAATCGTGACATTAGTCGACAACAACTCTTCATCTATTAACATCCTAGGGTGCGTCCACGAGACATTAATTGCTTGAAATCACCTTCGAAATCATCTGTCAAAGTATTGAACTTTTAAATTTGCTGTAAGGGTAGTTTTCTAAGGGCAGTGTATTTCGCATAAGTAATACCAGAATTAGATCCAAACAGGGATCGAAACGTTGAGTTAAATTAATTTGCAAACTTGCTGTTGTTTTTAATGATCGAATCTTGGCCGCAATCACAAATTTAATACCAGAATTAGATTCTACCCCTAAAAACCGTTCCGCGATTCAAATACGGCATAATTAACGGAGACACGAATTAGTATCCAGCTTTTTGCGATTGTGGGCCAGCGGGTGGGAGACGCGTTCGCCTGTTTCCATTTCGCTGGAGATAATCCGTAGCGAGTGCGTCGATCTGCGCGATCGAAGGAGTTGTTCACGTGTCTGGGAGAGCTCCCACCGTGGAGATAAGCTGTAAAACGAAAATGTGGAGCGACGAAGGAGTCTCGGAGCATTGTAGAAACGCGATACGTGTTTCGCCGGTCGAATGGTGTGCGCGTGGTTCGCGTCGTGCGTGGCTGATATCGCTTATCGTCCCCGTCGTCTCACGATTTTCTTCATCGCGCGAACAATTTCCTCGCCGCGTCTTCCACGAAATGATCGAGGAAGATTCCTGGAAGCCGCGAGGTCGGATCGCGAGCGAAAGTACGCGTATTCCGCGACATCGATCGGCCACTTTGTCTGCCGAAGGCGACGATTGCAAACCTCTTTTTTTACCCGGATAAAAATATAAAAGAATCAAACGTACACCTTTGTGACAAGAGGAAGCGAACAGATCGAGCGATTACGTTCTTGTCTCCAGAGATGGGCAGATTCGTATTCGTAAATTCGAATCCGAATTTGATTCACAGCACCTTAACGTGTCAATCCGAATACGAATACATTCGTATTCAAAAGTGTAAATTCGAATTGATTCATATTTGCAAGTGTGAATCCGAATACGAAATTTGGATTCACACCTATGAATCCGAATCATTTCGGATTCACATCTATGAATACGAATACATTTGGATTCACACTTGGATTCACTGAAAAATTCAATTCAAAAGGCCAATATAAATAAATAAATGTCTGTCTGTACCTCGCTACATTAAAGGTAGGATGCGTTCTCGAATCATTATCTACTGCGATAATTTGAATTTGAATTTCAAATTGGCCGCTTCCTAACACCTTCTATGGCCATTGGTTTAAAAAGTAACGGCCAAGTTTGAACAATTTATCCCTTCATATATCTTTTTAAAAATTAAATAGCGTTCTTTTAAACTAATTTTTACAAACGCTTTTTTCAGTATTGCAAGAGGTATTTCTAGGCTAACGAACTTGGCCGTATTTTGTTTGATTTCACAACTTTTTACGGCCAATGAGAACTTGGCTCCTGTTTACAGGATGTTTTTGTTGGGATGAACGTTATCGCAGTAGATAATGATTCGAGAACGCATCCTACCTTTAATGTAGCGAGGTACAGACAGACATTTATTTATTTATATTGGCCTTTTGAATTGAATTTTTCAGTGTATCCAAGTGTGAATCCAAATGTATTCGTATTCATAGATGTGAATCCGAAATGATTTGGATTCATAGGTGTGAATCCAAATTGCGTATTCGGATTCATACTTGCAAATATGAATCTATTCGAATTCACACTTTTGAATACGAATGTATTCGTATTCGGATTGACACGTTAAGGTGCTGTGAATCAAATTCGGATTCGAATTTACGAATACGAATCTGCCCATCTCTGCTTGTCTCGCGACCTTTCCGATCACCGGGCGAACACAGAACGGAACAGGAGGCAAAGAAAGAAAGAAGTCTGTGTACACGGTGGCTCTCGGACGTCGCGTGTTTTAACAAACACAAGAGGAATCGGCGATATACGGACGTCACAACAAGCCCGGAGATATACCGTTTCATCGCGAGAAAACAGAAACTAATCGGAACGGTCCCCGAGCTTAAAACTCGACGCGACCGCGGACGAGATCCGATCGCGAAATTCTGCGAAACTGTATTGCAGTAGAATCTACAGTATTTTATCGATAATTGTCCCGAACACGGGTCTGCCCAGGGTCAATTATCCGCCGGGGATACTGTTCTTTGCGACGAATGCCAGGAATATGTCGGTGGAAGTTGTATAAAAAAATAATGAAATAATGGAAAATAAATAGCATCGGGACATTTAGCGACCAGACATTTGGGACTTTTATAGATAAAATACTGTACGTAGATCGAAGTGTATCTCGGTTGTCAATCACTTTGCAATCGGAGCTGTTCTTACTTGAAAATGAAACATTCCTTTCGACCTAGAATAATTACATTCTATATGAAAGTTTCTTTATTTCGTGGATACGAAATTGACGTAACAATTAGTACAATACTTGAAAGTTTAGTAATGGATTAGATACTAACGTATTTAGAAACACTATACAAATGACAAGGCTTTATTTAGTTAGATTCTGTGCAATTTGTTTTACAATATGGGCTTCGACGAAGAAATTTATCGAATCGATTTTCATGTCAGCAACTTCATAATTTCAACATATTTAAACAGTAAGAGTGATTAACATGTTTTAGTTTATAAAATGACAAGGCTTTATTTAGTTAGATTCTGTGCAATTTTTATTGCAATATGGACTTCGATAAAGATATTTATCGAATCGATTTTCATGTCAGCAACTTCATAATTTGAACATATTTAAACACTAAGAGTGATTAAAATGTTTTAGCTTATAAAATGACAGGGCTTTATTTAGTTAGATTCTGTGCGATTTTTTTATTACAATATGGGCTTCGATGAAGATATTTATCGAATCGATTTCCATGCAAGTAACTTCACAATTTTAATCATTTTAAGGTGGAAAGTATGAAATTACATTGGTAGGTTTAGTGTTAACCCTTCCAGTGCAGGGGTGAACATGTTTTATATAGGTTTTACACTCCAAATTCATTCTTTTGCAAATCGATTTCAATCTCTATGTGCATACGTATATTAATGTATATTATACAAAAGGGAATTTGGAATGCAAAACCTATAGAACTCCACCCAAAGTTGGGCAAAAAAAGTCTGATTAATGATTAACGATTCTAAGTAACGTGAAATCATGTTCATGGTTTAATAATTCCGATTACTAAGTAATAATGATTAATTCATTTGAATAATCCCAGCAAATGTAATCACTGGTTATGACTAACTCGGTAATCATTAACCCTCGGACTCCTGCAAGTTCTAGACCTATGCTAATGTATTGTGATGCTGTTATATTATTGCAAGAGGGCTGAATTAATTGCAAGATAGAGGAACCAAATACGAATTTATTCCTCTTTTTATTGTTTGAAATCACCCCCACCCATTTTCACCAGAAATGCATAAAATCTACATAGTCTGCTTATCATAATTCTAATTCAATGTTCTGTATGCATATAATTACATGCAACGTTAATCGTATTAAAAGATAAACTAATCGTTCATTTTGCGATTACAGATTACTGATTAATAGACTGCAGATTTTATTAATTTACGACAAATGTGGCGAATTATAATGTTACTGAATTAAATTATTCAGAGGGGAAATGCTCTTTCCTGTAACTTCTGTTTCTTACAACTGACGTGGACAATTTTTATATTGCAAATATTGAAAATAATCATGTTCAATTGCACCAATCCTATAAGGTCTCGGAGAGGTCGTTTCAGGGCAAGGGGTTAATCTATTAGCGGAAGCATTCAGAGAGCAAAGGGTGAAAAGTTAATTAAAATACGAAGTTGACTACGGTGTCAACTGATTAATCTACTTAAGAAATTAAAACCATTGTTTACTGGTAACATAATATTTCATTTCTGAGGAACGAATGCATATACTCGATTATTGTTTCGGATTTTTTAACAAGACTTTTACACGATCATTCACAGAAAATCGTGCCCCCTTTTTGAGACCTGACCATTGACACGTACGTGACGCGCTCTATTATTTGAGAAGATAGTCGAAGCTGTCCAGATAAAATGTGTCAGATAACGACGAAACATCAACCTTTCACCTATTACTAGTCCAATAAACAAGAGAAATGCTCCATATGATTTGATATTTGACACCATATCTTCAACGCGAAATCCTCTTCGAAGATAAGAGAAAGTTAATCGTTAGTAGTTCAGCTGTTCGTACAGGCGTACAGTCACTAGAATCATATTTGTTATGCGGAACAAACATTGCCCGAACTAATTGCAAGATACAGCATTTAATCGTGAATGTTGCAGAAGATAAACACCTTCAGAGTTGTAAAATAATGAGGAACAACGAGGCCTCGCACATTTTAACCCTTTAGTGCCGAAATTTCTGTATAACTAAAAGCAATCATCATTTAATTAATTTATTATATGTTTACATTACATACATTTTTTTGTTATTTTCGGGTGTTTTAAAAAGGAAAGATACTTATAAGTACCATCAGTGATTAAAAGCAAACAAAAAAGTTTGTTCTGAAAATTTAAATTAAATAAGATACATAATTTAAAAAAAAACAACAATAAGTAACGGCAAGATTTGTAAGTACCTTTAGGCACTAAATTGTTAATAGAAGAGAAATCCTATGTCGACTTCTTGAAGTTTGTCAAATTTTCCTACAATTCTCAATTTCGTCTACTCAATTTTTTCTATAAACGCATAGAGATCCGTAGTCTACTAATTAACAATACATGATTACAGAAAACCAAAGAATAACGGTAAGACTTTTAAGTACCTTTAGGCACTAAAGGGTCAATATATGAGGAATCCTTTATCGACATCTTGAATTTTGTCAAATTTTCCTGCAATTTTCAATTTCATCTACTCAACTTTCCTATAAACGCATAAAGATCCGTAGTCTACTAATTAACAATACATGATTAAAGAAAACCAAGAAATAACGATAAGACTTTTAAGTACCATTAGGCACTAAAGGGTCAATATTTTAGGAATCCTATATTGATATCTTGAATTTTGTCAAATTTTCCTACAATTCTCAATTTCGTCTACTCAATTTTTCTATAAACGCATAAAGATTCGTAGTTTACTAATTAACAATACGTGATTACAGAAAACCAAAGAATAACGGCAAGACTTTTAAGTACCTTTTATCACTAAAGGGTCAATATATGAGGAATCCTATATTGACATCCTGAATTCTGTAAAATTTTCCTACAATTTTCAATTTCGTCTACTCAATTTTTTCTATAAACGCATAGAGATCCGTAGTCTACTAATTAACAATACATGATTAAAGAAAACCAAGAAATAACGGCAAGCCTTTTAAGTACCATTAGGCACTAAAGGGTCAATATTTGAGGAATCCTATATTGATATCTTGAATTTTGTCAAATTTTCCTACAATTCTCAATTTCGTCTACTCAATTTTTCTATAAACGCATAAAGATTCGTAGTTTACTAATTAACAATACGTGATTAAAGAAAACCAAGAAATAACGGCAAGACTTTTAAGTACTTTTAGGCACTAAATTGTTAATAGAAGAGAAATCCTATGTCGACATCTTGAAGTTTGTCAAATTTTCCTACAATTTTCAATTTCATCTACTCAATTTCCCTATAAACGCATAAAAATCCGTAGTCTACTAATTAACAATACATGATTAAAGAAAACCAATAAAGAACAGCAAGACTTTTAAGTACCTTTAGGCACTAAATTGTTAATAGAAGAGAAATCCTATATCGACATCTTGAATTTTTTCAAATTCTTTCAAATTTTCCTACAATTTTCAATTTCGTCTACTCAATTATTCTATAAACGCATGAAGATCCGTAGTCTAGTAATTAACATGACGTGCACTCACTCTAGATGATCGTGATTCAGCTCGAGCTTGGTGATGGACATTCTCAGCTCCTTGAAATCGTGTCTGGATATGTCTCTCAGGTTGGAATGCGACACCCTAAGGGTGATCTGTTGTTCGGCAGTGAATTTACCCCGTAGTGCACCAGTTAGCTGTTCAAAGGAGTCCATTCGTTCGCAGACCACCTCGATCCGTTCTCCGTGTCCATGGTGGCCGGGGTTGTTAGCGGTGTTGACAGCGGCTGCTGCGGCCGCAGCGGGGTTGATAGCGGGGCTGGAGAACCCTTCCTGTCTGCAGGTGCACGGGCTTATCTCGCGTCGCACGGCACAATGGAGGCTCGTGCTGGCCGCCAGCCCAAGAAGCGTGTAAAACAGCCCGGACATGGTGGTTCTAAGAGCGTGGCGATAAAAGCGCGACGATCACCATCCAAACCGCAAGTAGAAAGGTCCCGCGTTGGTTAGCCTGATCGTCGTTGCAGGGCACACGGACCATGCGCACCCCGTACGATCGAGGGTGAAAACGAACCACCTCTCCCTGATTACGGTCTCTCGATCACTGACACTTGCCACCGGTTTACCAGTCAAACACAACGTCGATGCAATAATTACTGTACAAAAGACCGGAAGAAAAATTGTCTCACTATTGAACGAAGAACAAAACAAAGATAAAAGAGAGGCTGACGGATAGAAAGGGTTGAAACTGTCGCACTCGTCGAAAACGTTATACAGTCTTCTATCCTTTTTCCTTCTCGACCACTGGTAATCGAGAAAATAATTACTGTGTAAAAGAACAGAGAAAAACAAAATTGTCTCACTATTCAACAAAGAAGAAAATAAAGAGAGACGACTGATGATAGAAAGGGTTGGTTACAGAGAGGGTTGAAAAACTCTCCGATGACCGGCGCTAGTCGCACTCGTCGACACGTTCACCGTTCACTAACTAACTCTAGACTGACACTGGACGCGGACACGACTGACAGCTACGTTATTATCTACACTGTCGCGATCCACACCCCGAGCCGGGGTATATATGTGTACATACGTATGCTCACTGCTGAAACGCGGGTGAAAGCTGGCTGCTGTGCGTCTATCTCCGTGTTACCATCTCTCTCTTTCTCTCACTCTCTGTCTTTCCTTTTTCCTCGGCTTCTTTTTCTGACGTTCGTGCCGGACACGAAGGAGGCTTATCGTCGCCAATGGGCCCTCCTCTTGGCGCCACGAACGCGGCAGCGACATTAAACCGCGGCGCGCCGCGCGAGACTTACTTATAGTCAGAACGTCGTGCCGTGGCAGCGGCGCGGCGCCGCGCCTCCGGAAGGGACTCCTCCGGCTCCTCCGAGAGGACTCGTACATTATGCGCGTAACTGGTGCCTCTCTTCTTTTGCCCGTTGCCATCGCGTTATCCATCCTACATGGATGCCTCTTTTTATCGGTGATCCGTTTATCTCTCGTTAGACAGCCAGCCGGAAGCCGAGACCCGCGAAACCACCGGACTCCATGCCACACGCTCGTCCGAACAGTTTTTTTCTTTCATGTTTTTAATGGAAATATCTACGAGCAGATTGTTCAGAGACTTTTCGAAGAACGTTCACTTTTTCAAATCATTTTGTGAATTATAATAGGAATTAATTTAGCAGAGCAAGGTTCGATCAGTTTCTACAACAATTCTAGCAAAGTTTGAAGCATACCCAAAAGTAATAATAAACTTAAAGCAATTTACGATCGATATTATTTTATATTTATCCATGGAGGGCGAAACTTTCATAACGTACACAAGTTTTTATACGTCATTGAGAGGACACTTTGATTTTGAAACGGTGAAACCTATGAAGGAATGGTCTAACACAAATTTGTCCATTGCCAAGACGCAATGTTAATTTGATTCTATTGAAAATGATCTAAATGCAGATGGAAACGTTGAGAAATAATATTGTGCTAATTTGGAAATAGTGTTTGAGTAACAGTTGATCGAACCTCTGCGCCGATATCATTAATTTATGCTTAAAGCAATTTACGATCGATATTATTTTATGTATATACCCAAAAGTGTTCGAACCTTGCGCTGCTAAATTAATTCCTATTATCTTAATATGTCGATCGAGATAAAAATTACTTATATTACAGTGGCGAAAAAATTCTGTGAATTATATTATTTCGGGATACGTTCAACCCTTTGCACTCGGAGCTGTTTCATATTCGGAAATTATACATTTCTTCCGACCTGGAATAATTCCATTCTGTAAGACTTTTTTCGGTTTGTATATACGAAATTGATACAATACGTAATCGTTTAGTAGTTGATTTGATACCGATATATT
>CM052322.1:3649044-3670787 GCA_028455615.1 Lasioglossum zephyrum | reverse complement strand
GTGTAGGTGGCTGCTTCCCAGGCAGCGGCAGCTAATTTTTATTTGCATCAGCGTAATTCTCGTTTGTACGTAAGGTTTATACATAATCGATTTCACAGAGGAGATACTAACAGTCTCTCGTTGGTGTCAAGATGGTTGCGTCACAAAATGCCCTCTCACCGACGAGAATCTCCTCAGTGGCCTTCTGTACCGACGAGATCACGTCGATGGCTTTCTGGTTTTTACTCCAGTCAGAATACATTCTAAAGGGCGTAAGAAAACATCGAATTATTCGAGGGACACGTCTGTGTGCAGGCTAAATATGATGTAGGTTCTGATCCAGGCTAAAGTTAATATAGGTTCTGATCCAGGCTATAGGTAATGTAGGTTAAAATCTAGGCTAAAGATAATGTAGGGACTGTGGGAACATTGCATAGGCTTCCGAATTTTGGCACATGCTGCGCCTCTAACCCCTAGTGACGGAGCAAATTATTCGAAAATGTGTGGTTCCACAAATTATAAACTTATATTTCACTAAATAAAATCGCATTATTACGTCTAAATGCATTATCCATTAAAGTACTATTTCGAATAGAAAATAATTGTCGAACAAAAAGGATATAGATCTAATATATAAATTGTATTTATTACTGGTACAGTAGGAAAGTCTGTGAACCGTTCAAAAGTTCAGAACCAGTGATATTCTTTAGTTGAACAAGTAATCTTGTGTTACTATAATATATTAAAAGTAACACCCCGCATTGAAAGTATATTTTTAATGATTTAATGAACGAAATTGAAATTTAATAAATTCGTGGTTCTTCGAATGTTACGTATCTGCAACAATGTTTTTCTTATTTTACTTGGAGTTTAATATGTAGGATCATATTGTTTTATACAATTAATAAACAGATTACTTGAATGTGTTCAGAGATAATCATTTGATCAAGTCAGAATTTAGAATTAACATTTTCGTTTGTTCAAAATTGATTCTTAAACAACTAATGTTTCCAAAATATTGTTCAACTGTTTCGAAGGCGTTTTGGCTGGAAAAGGATAGGTGATGATATATGGAGCAGGTTTAGGTGTGAAGAGAAACAGCGTTCCGTCTAATTTTTCTGTAATTTATAATTAATGGTAAAGTTTTCTTGTTTTATAGTAATCGAACAGTTATTAATAGCCTAATTAAATTCCGATTAATTTTTATACAAACAAAAATAAAAAGAAAGGGTGAGTTACACTCAACGGCGTGGCACGAACCACTGCCACCTCGTTCGCGCACGGAAATTAATGGAAAAAAAAAGAAAAAAAAATCGTAACTTCTGTTTCTGCGGTTCGTCGCCATTCGTTCCACGTTTCGACGATGACAGAATGTCGAACTCGATCGCATTTATTCCACTCTCGCTTCGCGACGTGTCTCGCGTCTGTCCTGTGTCCGTCCATCCTTTCGTACGAAAGAAAGAATGAAACACACTGACTCTCACCAATATTCAGACACTCAAACTAAGAAAAAAACGATAACTTTTCTAACACTTTACATATCGGAAGCCTATGAACCCTTTGCCGTATTTTGACGAGCCAGACAAAACGTGAATATTTTCAATACTTTATAAAAACAAGTTGTAAAACACAACGTTCACTATTTCCTCTACAATACCGATCAACTAGAATTTTCATAATTTTGTATTTTTCAGTGGCGGCTCAAGTGGAGCCAAGTTATGAACAAAACAGAATATTAATGAAAATATTTCATACGGTTACACATTAAATAAATTTCTTTGAAATTCGTGGTATCCCGGGGCCATTACTTAGTCCGCTTACCATTAGATCCGCCATTGTATACAATAAACTAATGGCTCTAACTTTTCGAAACCGTTAAAATTCAACATTCCAATATTAAAGAAAGTTATCGTTTTTCAAGAACCGTCCGAACATTAATGAGATTCACTGTACGTGTGACAATTTCGGTTACCCGACACCCCCTACACTCGATACCTCATTCGGACGGTCACAGTACCGCGCGCACACATACACGTCCTCATACTCAGCACACATATTTCCACTCACCATACACACACACTCGTTCTTCGTTCTCTCCCGTATAAATAAAATAATTCTATGAATAATGCGAAGTGTCATTTTGTGTACACGAAAAAGAGAAACCGTAACCACGGCTCGGCACGATCCACGCACGCTGGAGGTTCACCGTTTCCGGTGCCCCCGTGTCCCCGTTCGCTCTCTGCTTCCGCATTCTCAGTCTCACACTTTCCCGTCCATGTGTTCGCCGTAATTATCTCATAATCAATAACGTAAATTTAACCTTCGAAAACTTAGAAACAAAAATGATTGGTAACCACCGTGTCGCTTCGAGTCCGCGGCGCAAGCCTACCCTTGTTTCCTCCTCGACGAACGCGTGAAATAGGGGTGACCGGGGGTCGTTCAACCGATTTTGCCGAGGATCAACGCGAATCAATCGGACAAAAATGAACGAAAAGGTGTGTTTTCCGTTCCTGAAAGATTCGTTCGAACACCTTTCCCCTCCACCCCAACCCCGCCTTGTCACAGCGTTCTCCATGTCGAAAAGCAGAAATGCCCTATGAGATCGTCGATCCACGATCCCTTTCGCCAATCGTTGCTTACAATCGAATTTTTTTCGTAGTCGCGACAGAGAAGGAAACACGAAATGATCGACGCGCACCGCGTGATCGAGCGATCTTATACGAGACGCGTTTGTAAACCTCCCTCGTCGTCTTGCTTACGTTCCCATCCGTGTGTACAATATACATTTATTCTTCATGTAATCATTTAATTAATTAATTATTTATTTTATTTATTTATTCATTTATTTTATTTAGATTTTTCCTCTTGTCTTCGAATCGGTGTCGCGTTGCGGGGCGACGCTTTCGGGGCTCACTTACGATCTAAACAAGTACTCCTTAATATTACATATATATATATTTTTTTTGATCCACGTATATGTACGCGTACATATACATAGATAATCAATACACACATATATAATAATACATTGGTTTGGCGAGAAAGTAATTTCGGTATTTCAACCCTCATCCTCGGTGTCAAATTGACACAGTGACACAATATAATAAAATATTTCAATGTTCTTTTAGTCAAATTGATGAGTTAACATTCACATCTTCTTAGGTTGTTCTTAGGTTATGTGTTCTGCATTGAAAAAATAAGTCACACGAAGGTCCGGAAAAATTTATCGAAAAATAGCAGAACAGTATAACTTATTTCGGAAAAACTGTGTCAAATTGACACGAGGGGTTAATGAGGGTTAAGGTGAAGACAGAGAAGCCGATTTTGTTTATTCGAACAATGAATTTCAACGAATAAGATATTTTCCCTTTCGTTTCTAGGAGTTTTTGCCAAGGAGATTGAATCAGAAAATATTTTATTGATCAAAGTTCGTCGCTTGAAATAGAGAAATTCGGTTTCCTAATTTCACCTTAAATTATCGAAATTAATTTCTTGCCAACCCAATATATGTACGCATATATATATATATATATATATATATATATATATATGTTTATGTATACATACACATATGTATACATTCATAAATTCATATGCGGGTATATATATGCACGCACATATATAATATTGTTTCATTATTTGAAAAGAATGAGTGTACTCTCTTTCGTTATCGATAGGAAAAATGTATCGATCCATTTTGCAATTGCGTATAACATAGACGCGTCCAGCGCATAGAAACATAAATAAATAAATATAAACGGTTTGTATATACATATGCTCGGGTGTACTGTCGGGTTTGATGTGCGGTGGGTGATGGGTGGAAGGCTCAAGGATGGGTTTAAAGGAGAGGGTTAAAGGATGTGTAAAAGGGATACAGTATATCTGATATATTTTCATTCGCGGCAGCTATAGTTTATCTTATATCTCTATTATATATTTATGTGTATAATTACTTATATTGTTGTCTTTCTATTATTTAGATTGTTCCGGAGTTTGATTATTTAACATTCTGTTTCGGTCACGTGACTTGCAGGACGAACCGGGTTACTCGCGGCGCGAAATTCGAACGAGTCGATTCGACGCTTCGAGTGAAAACGAAATTTTACTTTCATTTATTAATCGTCGGATAATTAACAGATTATTAGACAGTTTGTGAAACATAATCGATCGACACACGTCCTTCTGGATGAGACTTTACCTTTCTTCTCCTAAATGATGTAAAATGTTCTATAGTTTGTTTTCCGTTGTAAAATGTACTTTTTCAAATGTAGTTTCATAACGATGAACGAAACTCGTATCAAAGAGGTATCAATGGTGAATTATTATTTTGTAATTGAATAGTATAACATCAAAATTTTTGATAATTGTTGCAGTCTGTGGACGTGGCCAATTTTGATGTTACACCACAGTTATTGTACATTTCGTGGAAAAATCAAGGCAGTGTATTATCGAACGACGATCGTCGAAATTTTTCCTGATCAATTCGATGTTACATGTTGAATCGACTCGTCGATCGTTCCACAGGTATCCCGTCGGCCTGTGCGTAATAAGGAACAAAGAAAAACGACAACGTTGATCGCCACCAACGTTCTAGTAAGAAAATAATACTTTATGAGAAACGAAAACCGAGAAGGAACCATAATATATATTCTATAGTCGGTACTGTCTTGTTTCAATGTCGTTAAATATGTACAGGATGCTTCAAAATAAACGCTCTACGAAAATCATTACCCAGATCATTTCTCGTATAAAATAAAGATAGACCCCCCCTCCCATTCTATGGAAGACGAGTGTGTCAGTGGACAAAATCTCTCTCGCTCTTCATCGTTATTTTACGAGACGAATAATTCGGTAATTAATTCGTGAGACGTTTATTTCGAAGCAGCAGGTAGAATTGCGTGTGTTGTCTTGATTGAGGTAGAAGCGGTTTCGTATACAATTATATTACACTATATGGTCGTGCGCGCACGAGAACTGACGACGATCATTTCGCAGCCCTCACCGTTGGGACTTTTCTAATCGATTTGCAAAACGGCTGAAAATTTATTCAAATTGCCAGCATTCGATAGTCTTTCGTGTACAGAGGTGGGCATTATTTTGGAGAAACAAATATTTTCAATAATTAAGTAAAATTCTTCTCGATCGAAAATGTAATATATATTAAATTTTGTGGTTTCAGCGTACAGTTAGATCAATTACAGACAACAGCGTTCTCTATACACGGCTGTGTCGCAATATTTTTTCAATCTATATTATATATGTATTATTTTTCAGACGCAGAACGTTGAAATGAATGTTTAAATAATTGCAAATTTGCTGTTGTCTATAATTAATCAAACTGTGCGATGTAACCACAAAATTTAATATATATATTTCCAACACTATTTAATATTTAATTTGTTGCTGTTTTCGGCGCACAGTTTTGATCAATTAATGCCTAATATTAAATTTGTATATAATTTTATAATTTATATATAAATTTAATAGACATTTTTATTTGAATAAATTTATAAATAAAATTTTAGGGAAATTTATATATTATTTAAATTTAAAGATAATAAGTAAATTTGTATGCAAATATTTTATTGAATTAGCAATTTTGCAATTTAAATTTTTTCCTCCCTAACGTTTCGGTCCTGATTTAGACCGTTTTCAAAGGAATATTGCGTCTAAAAAATATTAAAAAATGTATGTAATATAGGTGGATTAACAATTGAAGAAAGGATATTAGTGCTTACTTGCTATGTATAAACTTAATTGTGTAAATTGAACATTGAGAACTGACGTCAACCAGCATCGTGTTCAAATCATTTCAGGGAAGAAAAAATTTAAATTGCAAAATTGCTAATTCCATTAATTAATCGAAACCGTGCGCCGAAAACAGCAATTTTCAGCAATAGTATTTAAACTTGAAATTGAAAATAAGAAAAAGACAAAATACAAATAGAAGAGAATAAAATAAAATAAATAGAATAAAATCCTATTTTCAAAGATTACTGCCTCAAATAAGTTATTTAATTTTCAGAAATTACTGCATCAAATAAAATATTTCATTTTCAAATTGTACACATACTTTAAAATGAATAGGATTATTATTTACTATTTAAAATGCTATTCTCCCCAGCTCTGGTAAGCTGTGATATCATGAAAAAGGGACACTCGCAACGGTGAGAATTGTATAATGGTCAGTTTCCTCCGAGTACAGGATAAACAAAAATGGTGGACGAATATCGGGTATTCGAGGGACGAGAAAAATGCACCGGGCTATTTCACCCGGTGTCGAAGAATGTTGGGCGGAACAGGAAATGCCTCTTTCCAAGAATGACGTTTCGCGGAAGGCAGAAACATTGTGAACGAAATCGAACTGAACTGAAAATTGAAAACAAAACTGACCTACACTCTGACACAGTGGCGTCTGAGATTTTGGATGATCCATTGGAAACTAAACGTTAATTAATACTTGGCGAACGATGGCGTCGAGTACTCGACTTAACGAAAAGATCGAGGAACAGGCGAACGTTGCTCGAAGAGAATAATGGCGAGAAGGTTGATTCACGGTGGGACAGTTGTTCGATAGAAAAATAAATGTATACGCGTGGACACTTATCGGTTATCAGCCTCCGAAGCGTACGTCCAAAGCGGCCAACAAAGAACAGTGCGTCAACAAGAAACAATAACTTATCGTTCTTCATGGTTGGTTGTTCGAGGAGGAGAAACTAGACGCTAATTAAGTCGAAAAAACATTCGTCGATGGTAGTGAGGCTGAGGGATGATCTGACAAATCGAAAGAGTTCGAGAATGAAACATGTCTTTATAAAATTTCAGCCTTTTTCGAGTGAATTATCATGTATTTGGTATGTAATTCAGTAGATTTGTGCCCAGCGCGGATGCAGTCGAAATTTCGATCATCTGGGATCAACGATTTAGGATTTATGGTTGCTTAAAGTTGAGCATTTTTCCATTTTATAGGTTAGGGCGCCGCCATATTGGTCGATCGTGCGTCACTACAATCCTAACCTAATCCTAAACCCATTGATCCTAGATCCTAAATTTCGACTAGGTACAAATCTACTGAATTGCATACCAAATGCATCATAATTCGCGATCGTACGAATTAATAGAAATTAGTTTATGATATCAACAAAGCAATTTTGCAATCTATAAAATTTTTCTCAAAGTTTCGATCCGATCCTGGATTACACATAGCAAGTACGGTGAAAAATTATTTTATAGTTATTATTGATTTTTTGAAACATTTAGTACAACATTCAGTATTTTTCAGACGCAAAATTCTCTTGAGAAGGGTCCAGAATCGGATTGAAACGTTGAGAAACATTTTATAAATTTAAAAATTGCTTCGTTGATTTCTTGATCGAACCTGTGCACCGATATCATAAACTAATTTCTATTTGCATCATAATTCAATGGAAAAAGGCCGACATTTTGAAATCGAACTGCTTCGAACCACGTAAATGGAAAATAATTTATTAGTTTACTCGCAAAAGCGGTGTACGAAGCTAGCGAGACGAGACTCTCTGCCAATGGTTCGACGACAATCGATAGCAGTCATTGTTCAACAACCTTAACCGTGCTAATGAACAGAGAAACAGAGTGATGAAGATCGAGAGAGAGAGAGAGAGAGAGAGAGAGAGAGAGAGAGAGAGAGAGAGAGAGAGAGAGAGAGAAAAGAGAAACGGTAATACTAGACGCACACCGACGATCCCTACTATACACTTGACTATTGCATCGCTTGATTATTGATTTATGTTTATTTAAATCTTATCGACTATTATACTTTGTAGTTTGTACTTGGTTTTCATATTCCTGAGAAAAAGACTCATGGCGAAGGACCGGTCGCGAATCGACGGCCCTCCCCTCCCGATTTCCAAATTATGATCTCGGTTACATCGTCTGCGATAATTTATGCTTGTTTCCTTTGTTCCACGACTTCTCGATGATCCATCGACTCTATCGCAAGGAAACTGTGTTTATAGTTTATGTACAGTGAGAGAGAGAGAGAGATAAACATTTTTCCATGTTTTCTCATCGTGTTTTCGATATTCACCCCCTTTTTTCCGTTTTCAATTCTTTTCCTTCTTTTTATTCACTCTGCACCCTGTATGTCGTGTGTGAGGTAGCATTTGTACTAGTGTGTGACGAAGTATTGTGATCCGTTATTGTGACGGACGGCGGTCAGGATGGCGCGTCGACGAACTGGTCACGGAAGGACTCAGGAGTGTCCCTGGCAGTGTCGAGTTCTTACAGTCTTTTCTAGTTGGATTAGTGTAAACGGGTCGAACGATCAATGTGAACGAACTTCTTCAACGTGAGAGATATTCGGCCGAGGATGTCTCTTTGACGACTGTTCGCGCGACGACCTTCATCTATGTGGTAACCTTAAAACGAGGTTGAGCAGTCTGCGATTTATTCGCGTAACTAGCCGTAAACTATTCAGAGCTATCTTGTATAAAATATTATAGTAACAGTCGAGTTATGGCTCGGGGGAAGAAGAGGCGTGGTAGCGTACAAGGGCGACTCGCGAGTTATTCTTGTCAACCAGTTGACTACCATGGATTTCTATGTTGTCAGACTGCAGATTTTTAAACATTTCTATGCGTCACGTTAGTGATCGAAATTTTCTATGATATTGTGGATGAAGTTTACAAAAGTTTATACAAAGTGTACAATGATTCCTATAGTTGTTGACAGAACTATTAACAGATCTTTCATCTAACAATTATTGAAACTATGGAGTTTACATGGAAATTGATTCGATAAATTTCTTTATCCAACCACACATTGTGAGAAAAATTGCTCGGTAGAGTTAGTATTAAAACTGTTTTAGTCTTCTCGGTCTTTGACATAAGGATACTCGTACGAAATGTACATTTATTTTGTTTCTTAATTATTGGGAAAATTTATTTAAATGCTTCTTCCATGATGCATTCAATAGGGTTAGTATTAAAAATGTTTTAGTCTACTTGGTCGTTGACACAAGGATACTTGTACAAAGTGTACATTTATTTTGTTTCTCAATTGTTATGAAAATTTATTAAAATGCTTCTCCCACGTTGCATTCAATCTACTTATTCATATCATATCTGCATAGAAATCTGCTGTCCACTCGTCATTTACAAATCCGGAGTCGTCTAAAATGAATCTAAAGAGATACTAAACAAAGAATCGATCTGTACAGTCTAGTAAAGCATTGATATGTAGAACACTCGAAGCGGACTGCTCAAATGTTTATCCTCTTCTTCCCGGAGATCACAGAATTTCGTTCTGTCCACAAGCACGCGTGTGTCGCCTGAATATAAAATGCACTAACTGCGTTATTATAACCTTGTAGCTACTGTGATATTTCAACGTGACAAAGTGGTTTGTCAAATATTTCTTGTTTCGAGATATTCAAAGGAAAAGAACACTACCTCCAAATGAATTCCATATAATGTTGAAATAACAAGCATCATCTAACGATTCACTTTTAAGAATATCGTATAAGTTACTTTGTGAATTAATTCAGTTTAGAATAATGTCATATGAAATAACTGATAAATTCATTGTTTCTTTAAATTTTCTCCTAGACCACTTTCGTATTTATGGACACACGTTAATATACTATGTGGACGGTTCAGCCCGCCTTTTCGTTATGTATTTTATGCATTACACAAATCTCCGTTATCTCCATTAAGTTACTTTGTGAATTAATTCAGTTTAGAATAATGTCATATGAAATAACTGATAAACTCATTGTTTCTTTAAATTTTCTCCTAGACCACTTTCTCCTAACCTTTCGTTATGTATTTTATGCATTATACAAATCTCCGTCAAAACAGTGGATCGACAGAGATTGTAGTTTTCCAGCTCAAATAAATTTCCACAATAGTTAGGCTTCGTAGCGTAGCTAAAAGGTTAAACAACGCTAAGAAATTAAGAATCGACGATACTAGTCCTGGGACAGAACCTTTGTGTCGCGCGAAAAGAAACTTTAGAGTCACTCTCGCCTTGTCAACGATCGGTATGCAATGTACGTGAATGATGAGCTTAATTAAAAAATGGGGAACACATCGAATCCTCGACCGTTTGCCGTCGACGCCGCCGCCATTGCGCCGTTCCTCGTTTCGTCCATAAACGTTTCATATATGTATAACATACATACACAAATCATGAATCATCATTACCGTAATCTATCATTATCGTCGCTCTTATTGTGTTAAGATTATTACAGCGTGTATAGTAGTAAGTCCTACGAGAAAAAACTAGCGATCCACGCGCGGCCATCGATTTATTGCCGGCTCGATCGTTCGTCCCTCTCTGTGTTCATATTTCCTTCGATTTACCCCTTAAACGTTAAGTTTACTTTGTACTATAAGTCACAGCGATCCGATCGAAGATAACGTAATCTCTGGATCAGAAAACGCTGCACGCCGAGTTCGAAGCCCCGCCCCGCGACACCACGCCCTACGGGACGTCAATAATTATTAATCGTAAATCGTTAATATTTTTTTTCTGTTCTTTATCCTTGCCGCCGAAGAGAATCTCCATTATCCACGTTTTCCCTAATGCTCTCGGTACCATGATCCTTACGTTCTCTATATCAATGTTTTTTTTATAATTATATATATATACATATATAATATATATATAATAATATATACATATATATATATATATAATCTCCATATATATATATGCTTTTTAAATATGCTTATGCGTGCGTGATACATGTACTATGCAATCAATTACCAACTATGGTATAGTACTATCAATATACTATACGATGATCAAACAGTATAGTTAGTTGCCAGGCGCACACCGCGTGCGCGCGCGCCTTCTAAGTGCAGAGATAACATCGACCCCTCCGACGAATATATTCGTCTCTCTCTCTTCCGGCAAAACAAAATCTCTCTAACCCCCGTCGAGTCCCCAACCCTTCGAAACTACCCCCGCAACAATCGTTCTTCCTATCTCTGTTCTCCAGTCCAACCCCCTTTCTCAACCTCGACGCAGATGCGCTCGACTTTCTATCGAAATTGCAGAGGAAAATTTCTCCCCATTTTTTCTGCCTCGTTTTCTATCTCGTTTTACTCAGATCCGCGGAAACCCCGTTTCGCACCGCGAGCCACGGATGATCGAGACGCGCCGAATCGATCGATCCCCCTCGTTCACCTATTCACCCTTCCCAGACACGCGGTGCGAAAAGCTCGCCCCAAGCTGTGTCACACACGACATCTATAAAGGATTTTCAATCCGTAAAACACATATTATAGAAACAACATGCAACATTTTATCCTACGCCGTGATACAATAATGGTACATACGTGTGCGTACGTGGATGTGTGTCACGTACGCACGTACTGCGCCCCTTCCCGTCTGCGTGTGTGTGTGTATCGTGCTCGTGTGTTTACTGATCGTCCGACAGGGGTAATGGTGAGATACAGTAAAGTCGAGATCTAGCTCCCATCGCCTGTTCCGAGCAGGGACAGAGATCGTGTAGGGAAACTATTCTTTTATATTCAAAGGATGCCGAACGTAGAAGACAGCTATCAGATTACGCGCAGCTCGTTTACACTGCTCGGACTTTTACAACCCCCGTGGAAGGGACAGTGATCGTAGAGATCCTCAGGCAGCTAGATCGCGCAGTGGCGGATTAAGAGATAAGTGGACTACGTGGCCATTTGGATCAGAAAATGTTTAGCTTGTCAAATTGTGTAACACCGCTGGCTACCGTGGACAGACATGTTTGCTAAAAAAAAGCTCATTCATTTCTCGATTATTTTCCTTCAAACTTTTTTGATGGGGGTGCCCCGAAATTTTTGAACGCTCAGTACCCCCACTTGATCCGCCACATAGATCGCGACTTTACTGTTTTGCACAAGATTTCTCGCGCTGCACATGGCAATTTTAATCTCAGTAAAGTAAAATTCTCGGTACTCGGGGCTCCACTACCTCGTCGTCGTTAGACTACGAATGTTTACGGAATACACGATTTTTGCAGAGAAATTTCGATAAAGTGGTATTAAATAGAATTATATTTTTATTGGTAACAGCATTTATAGATCGAAGAAAAATAAAAAATTGAATTTAACAGTCCAGCATTTTTTGAAAATTTTCAAATGCTGTATGAACGCACACAGATCCACAGTCTAACTATAACTTCTAAGTTTTGTTATAAACAAGAGCGGTATTTTTAAAATTTCGCAAAACTTTTGAAACTCCGCACTTGTTACAATGTCTAGAAAGTTAGAAAGCAGGAATAAATCTTGCAGAATATCTCACCACTGGACAGAAGGGGGTGGAAACTTGTACCACGTGGTGTCCCTACTCCGCGATATACGTCAGGAGTCTGACTGTAGAGGTCACTATTTTCTGTTGGACGATCAGTATGTGTTTCTTGTTCGTGTATGTACACGGGAATACGCTCGACGATCTTAACAAACGCGAAAGACACTACAGCAGTGCTGGGCACACTTGTTTCAATTCAAACAAAACCACCCCCACACCCTAGCGATCACTATCCCCTTCCAGTAAGCACCGTTACGGTGAGGAAATGAAGACACGAAACACTAGCGAAGGTCCGTTCTGCACGGAAGAAACGTTGGTGGGGGAAGCAAGCGTTTGATGGGTCCCAACCGTGCCCAGCACAGCACTACAGGAAGCTACCCTTCCAGGAGCGCCGAGATTTCGTCGACATCTCGAAACGATTCTCGATTTATTCATAATAAAACGAGAGAACATGAACCCGTGTTTGATTAATTCCTTCAACCTCGATTTTAGATCAAACATTTTTAGATCAATGTTGATGTCCGATTCGGTTCGGTCATTTCTCTGCATAGTACGATTCTAGAAATTTTGAATGCGATGGTTCTCCGGAACGAAGAACGAATATCGCAGATATCTCGTCGGATTGGATCCGGGAAAGATGAAGGTATATTTTCACCGGGATTCGACAACTTCTCCCGTCCAATAACCATCCATTTTCGAAATTCCTGTTTACTGCGCCACCCCAGAATATACGCGTATGTACCGCGATACCGTTACGCAAGATATAACGAAACAACTAAAACGAAAAAGAACGTCCGGCTTTCCAAGCCCGGAACCCTAAACCCTCTCTTGCGTCACCTCGCAACCCTTGAACCCTTCCACGCACCTAAAGCGACAACCTACAATGAAAGGAACAAATTTATACAATTTATATAAAAATTTTTATATAAATAATTTTTATATAAAATAATTTATATAATTTATATAAAAAAAAAATATAAATTTATATATGCAGGGTGGTCTGTCGCATGGTTGCCACCTATATGTGCCCATAATTATGAAAGTGAGATCCTGTTTCGCGATATTTAAAGGAAAATGATAATAACACTAAATGATTTCCATATAATGTTGAAATAACAAGCACTAAAAAATTACATTGGATTAATTTCGTTCAACCCTTTGCACTCAAATGGTGACTCTTGAAACAGCTTTTAAACGATTAAATTCTTCTGTATTCTATAAAACGCTAAAAATCCAAATGTACAAGAAAACAGGTTCAATTCCATACGAATATTGTGAACAAGATTACATACAATAAAAATCTTGTAGATTGAAAGATACGCGATTTGAAATTACTGACAACACACATTTTTGAAAAATGTTTGCTTAGACCACTTTCACAATGATGAGCACGTATATCCTCCTCAGTTAGAGATACTTTCAAGCATATAATTCACGACTAAATAATCCGAACGTTCTAAAGTAGCTAAACAATCTTGATATTCCTAATCATCGTGCAATACGGTAGATGAACTTATTTGTTTGTGTTTCTAGATATCTTTCGATATTTCTGTATCAAGATAATTTCTCACGAGTTCATGTTAAAGATCTGGCTACGCTGAATTCGTAATTCGAATTTCAACTGTCGGCGTTCAACAAATACATTATTCTGTGTTACATTATCTTCAATCTTTAAAACTTCAAATTAATATAATTTTCACTTTCAGCATCGCTACAACTGAGAAGGAGATACCCAGAGGTGGTGACCACCATTCGGTGGACCAGCGAGCAGACGCGCCCCTATCAACCGAAAGAGAAAGTGGAACAAGAATTCCACGGTGAAACGAGGAAACTTAACGGCTAAGAAAATGCTCAACATACTTCCTAAAGATTAACTCGCCGCGCGCGGTTCGGCTAGCTCCTGCTTGGCAGGGTAGCCGCGAAAACGAATCACTTAATTTTACAAAACGAAGGAATAACGAACGAAATAAAAACCTTTAAACTCAATGAAAGTACGCGTACGTGGTTTCTACCTGTGAATACACATACATACACTATGTACATATGTGTATACATTTATACATGGCGTACACGTGAAACTCGATCGCGCGACGTATCCCGTGTGATGTTTCCGTGTTTCGTGTACAATTTGTCTCGTTGTGTGCGCACACGCGCGCGCGCGTGTATGTCCTATCATCACATACGTAAACGACACATAACACTTTTCATTTTTTTTTCGTTTAATATCCCATTACCCTTCGGCGAGCACTCGTCGTCGAGTTCTCGCCTTCGTTCCCACCCGTCTACGATTAATTTCGCGTCATCTAAGTGTTTCAGTAGCCCATCCTTGGTTAAGCGGCTTATTCTCTTCGACGTCCTGCATCCTTCGTCACGCTCGACCATTCCACCCACTTTCTTCGCCCCATCCAACCCTCTGTTCGCTGTCGATCGGATAAACCTCGAGGCGATTGTTCGTTTCGTTCCTCGATCGTTCCTACAGGGTTACTAGAGTCGCTATTCGTAAAATAGTTTGTGTCACGGTCATCTTCGGGAACGAAACTGAACCACAGTCTCGCGGAACCTCCGTTCCTTCCCTCTTTTCATTCGCCACATGGTGGACCACGTTCGTCTCCATTACAGTCCGGAACACGATCTGACAACGTCGCACACGGACAGAACATAGACTCCGTTGCCAAATTTGCCGTCGTCCCAAACCTGTACTTGAGGCGGACCTGGATGGACACGTTTTTCTTTCAATCGACCACACTTTTCCGAAACTCGCTGCTCGAAAATCGCTTTTCAGGAATAACGAACGCCAAACATCTCGCCGTTGAACGATGTTGAATTGTTTTTTTTTTCCCTTCTGTTTTCTCGTTTTGTTTGATTGGTTGGTTTTGTTTGCTTTGTCTACTTCGTTTGTTTCGCTTTTCATCTTCTTTTCTACTGCTTCCCCCTTATCCCCACCAGGTAAAACATACGATCCAGATTAGAAATCACGCAGTGTCCACACACACGCATCGTCCCAATCACGCCTGCACAGATACACGCATCCATACACGTATCTCACTGTTTCTAGTCGTCAGTTACATATTATAGTTGTACATATGCAATAATGCGGCTTTGTAAAAAAACGGATTCTATATATAATATAATATGTAGAGCTTATATATCACGTGTGCTGACGATCTTCGAGGCTTCCCGGAATTTTTCGAGTTTCCACGTTTTCCGATTCTTTTCCTGAGCGGATGTTTCGTTATTGTTTTGTGCGTTTAGTCGGCGTAGTATAGTGGCAAAGTTCAATGACCAGAGAGGTCCAATTTGTTTCAGCTCTAAAGAACAGTCATTGAGAATTGAAAAATGATTCTCTACCTTGTATTAGGTTGGAGGCAAAGTTCTGTCGTACTTTAAACAAGGTCATTTTAATTGTAAATCGAAAACACATGTTGCTGGTAAATCATTGGGAAATATTAAATATGTATCAGATGATTGCACAAGTCCGTGAAATCTAATTGTAGAAAAGAATGATGACTACATAATTGGTTAATAAAGCTGTGTTCTTTAAAATTTAACCATTGAATTCTATTTTCAAATCGGAAACAACGTACGCAATCATCTGATATTTTTATAAATTGATTTAAACGTTTTCTTTAAAATACCAAAGAACTTTCCAACCTAATAGATTGTACCCTTCGTTATTAACCCTCTGACAGCGAAGTTTTGGTCTACTACGAACCACAGTACTAAAAATCATCCACACTGACAATGTGTCTGAGAAAATAGAAATCGTTTTTTAAAGTCAAAGTCGTGAGAACATTGAACTCGAATGTTTTCCCAGGTGTATCGGACCCTGGCTCAGAAAATGGATAAATAAAAGAGTGTTCAAATGTCGTACGATAAGTCGTAAACAATAAAATTGTAAGAATGGTTCGCTGTCCGAGGGGACGTACATTTATCTATTTTCCTCTACATTGGCTGTTCTATTGTTAGACTGCAGATTTTCATGGAACATTGGTCTTCGTTAATTGCAAATGCTTTGGGCTAATGAGTTGAGAATAGTACAAAGGAATTTTTAAATTCCTATCGAAATGCAAATATTGGATGATTGCGAAAATTCGTGCTTGATTTTCGGAGACCCTGACATCTTCACTTTTCACGAATCTGTGTGAAATCGTACGAATGTGAAGAAAATTGTAAAAAAAGTGGCGACAATATGTATAAAATTTTGAAATTAATTAAATTCGACACGAACTTCTGCAATTATCTAATATCAAATATATGTGATAAATACATGAAATCGGCAGTCTACTTATCAAGATCATTTGTTCGTGTTCACAATGGTTCATGTTCGAAAATCTTCGTACAACAGAATAATGATTCATATATTAAAAGCTCGACGAATCGACGGTAGAAGCCTCTAGATCCCCGCTCGTACCCTTTTCCCAGGGTATAACAGCAGAAGTATAGTCCCGACGCTAACCGGACAAATAGTATCATCTCGGCTGTACGGAATGTACAGGTATATTAATTATCGTAGTAGCTCAGTGTTCCCTATGTTTTGTTAATGCTTTGTTATTATAAAAACGATGAGGTAGTACTGTCATTACGTATCTCATTTGGCAGAGGAACGCGGGCGAACGTAGTCCGTCCGCGTTATCGTATCGCGCGGTTTCTAAGAAGACTAACGAAAAGAATAAAGAAGAAACACGAACGTGAAAATGAAACAGGGGGGGGAGTAGGAGGTAGAAAGAAAGGTATTATGGTGAATCGGCACGAGTAGAAAAGAAACGGATTAATATCTGCGATCGACCGTGTCTATAACTGTTGCATCTCTGCGAATATATACATATACAATCCCCTAGCTCGCGTGTGATCTCGTTTAAACACTAAATAAATTCTCTATTCGTCTATTGTCTTTGATACCTTCGCGGTAGGCGTATCGTTGTGAGATTAATAACTGTTGTTTAAACTTCGTCTGTAACGCAATAAGAAGATGAACAACTACGAAAGCAGGGCAAAAGAGAGACAGGGAAAACAGTGGAGAGGTGAGAACAAAGAAAGAAAGTGAACACATTAAACGAAAGAACGGGTTGTCGAAGAAGAAAATAAAAAGGAACGATTAAAATAAAATCATTCGATATAAACGTGTCAATACTGCAACAAGTAATATCGTGGTGCCATCCTGACTAGGAGTATATCTATATATCTATCTATAAAGGTAAATGTAATATAACTATTGCATTGATTTTACATCCTATACAACCGAGCTAGCAATTAATCTATGTATCGATCGTGGTTGTCTATTGGTTGTCGTCCCCTTATTATCTCGATCCGCGACTATTGCTTCGGACAAAAGTCCGTTATTAAACATTGTAAACAGGTAACAAAGTGGTAGTGATTGTTCGCGTGACGTCAACGTCGCGTCGCGATTCTTCTCTGGCGAACGCGAACTGGTCCGGGACCGGTACGCGTTAAAAGATCGATAAATAAAAAAACAGCGGCGCAGAGGAAACCGCCAGTGAACCGTTTCGAACGCGTCGATCAGGTTGAATGGAAGAGACACCTGTTCTCGTAGATCATCAAGATTCCATCTAGAGGATCATCCATGCGTACACGTTCGAAACGGTCAGGGTCGCGCGCTCGCCGAGAACGATTCGCGGCCACGTTAAATACACATTGGTAACTTCTTGTCCGTCCTAGAATCGTAGT
The DNA here is from genome assembly GCA_028455615.1 of Lasioglossum zephyrum. NCBI lineage: Eukaryota > Metazoa > Arthropoda > Insecta > Hymenoptera > Halictidae > Lasioglossum > Lasioglossum zephyrum. The sequence continues at coordinate 3,652,838 of CM052322.1, read as the reverse complement.
AATAATCTCATAAATCCCTTCTATAAAACGGTTACATCTATACAAAAAACGAGGATCCAAGCGAATCAGAGACACGCACTCTCCTCTCTCCGGATATGTTTACACCGTTCCGTTCGGATCGCGAGAACTGACGCGCAATTAAAACAGAAAAATGAAGGAACAAAAAGAAAAGTAAAAAAAAAAACACGGAAAAATAGAGAGAAAACAAACAAATAAGGAGTAAAGACAGGAGCGACTTTGGCTTTTGAAAGTACAAAATGTGTGTCCTCCCGTGTGGTTTTCCCGACCCTAGGCTCTCGACATCAACAGCAATAATAGTACCGGTAAGTAGTTTAACCTCTGTAGTTCTATAAAATCAGTAGTAACAGCGTTTGTCCGTTTTATCTCTGCGGCGAGTGCGGTTTCTCATCAAATATGCAGATTAATAATCCCTTAATCATCAATGGTAACGTTCGAACTATCGTTAATATAGAGTATAAGGTAGCGGCAGTAGACACATTTCTATTACATCTATTATTTCGCAACAGCGCTTGCACCAAGTGTTATTTGGTCGGTATATATATATAATATATACTATATATATCTATGTATATATATGTATGTATATATATATCTTCTGTCGACCCATCCTCGTACGAAGAAGGACGGTTAAAAAATAAAGACGGAAAACAGATTCATCATCTTCTTCTTTCATCCCCGTTTTGCTTTAAAAAAATTGCTCCGCTTATACAGTATACGAGTTCACCTGAGAGAGACACGGCTTCCTATTCGTTACGCAAACGGCTGGAACCAACCCACCCCATCACCACTCTAATTCTCCGCGCCGTTTTCCTAGATATCGGTTTGCTTGCAGCTGTCCGCTTTCCTCTACTCTCTATTTCTTCTTTTATTTACTTCGTCGCGCTCTTCCATTAAACGTTATAGTTAATAATTCTTACTTGACGTTGCACTTTCATTGACTAGTTTTGTGATTTGCAGCGTATTCGCGAGCGTACCCAAACAAACAACCCTCCAATCCCAACCCCTCCCACCTGCCTGCCTCACCTTCTATCCGAGCGCAAACTACTATTTTGCACGGAGCAATCGGACGTCGACGTATTCCCCCGAGCTTCTTCCTCCGTGTCCTCCTACCACCGAGAGCTTCTCTGCATCCGTTTTCCAACTTCTTCGTCCTCCACGTGATTCGATCACTAGGGCTAATTTTTTCTATTTCCGTGGTCAACGCCATTTCCGTCTCATCCGAGTCACGTCCGTCTTCCTCAACCGGGCGCGCGTCGCTTTTTGAAACGTTACCAGGTCTCCATCGAAGCGATAGATAAAATACCGAAATAGGATCGATAGAATCCTAAGCTCTCGCCTGTTGAGGAGTCCCACGACAACGTCCTCCCTGTCTGCGCGAAGCCAGAGCTCCGTCAGAGACCCTTTCATCCGTAGACTCGCGGAGGACCCTCGTAATTGACAACTATTGCGGACGGATCGTCGCGTTCGCCCAGCAGGGATCGCGAGGATCGTCTTTTGTAATACTGCGGGCCGATGATCTCGGCTACCGTCCGCTGTCAATTGCATCGCGAAGAGAGACCAGCGATCTCTTCGACCGCCATTCGGATGCGACGTGGGATGGGTACGGCGTTGACCAACGACGAAGGGAAAAGGTGGATCCTGCGACACCTTTGCCCACCTACTCTCTTACTCGTTTCCATCTTCGTAGTCCTTCCAGCGAACCTTATGCGCTACTTGCGAGTTACACGAGGAACCATGCTGACTTCCAAACAAGATGGCACATGGTTGATGGTAACGACGTCGACCGACGAACCCGAAGACGTCCTCTCCCCTATTACTGCGGTACCGTGTCCGTCACCGAGTGGTTCGACTGCTGGAACGCTTTCATGTTTAGCTCGGCCTTGTGCTCCCGCGCGATGTGCCGTCTAACTGTGTTGTTCCGCGTGAACGTCCGCGAACAGAACGGACACGGCACCCTGATGCCTTGGTGACGCTGCCTGATGTGGGCTCGCAGGTTCGTCTCGTAGCCGTACAATCTCTCGCAGAATGGACACTTCAACTTCTTGCCTGAAACATTCGAGACGATCGTTAGCATTTTTGTAAATCATGTGTTGCATTTTTGTAAATCATGTGTTGCATTTTTGTAAATCATGTGTTGCATTTTTGTAACTCATATGTTGAATTGTTACAATTGAACAGCGCATTTTTTATGCAGTTATGACGAAACGAGTGGGTGTAATTTAGTACGGTGAAATCGTTGGAAGAATTTAAAAAATCTGGTGCATTATTATTAACCTGTTAAATGTATTAATAAAGGAAATATTTTATTTTATTCCAATCTGTTCGGATTTACATAAAATATTTTTATTTTGCAGTTATGACGAAACGAGTGGGTGTAATTTAGTACGGTGAAATCGTTGGAAGAATTTAAAAAATCTGTTGCATTATTGTTAATCTGTTAAATGTATTAACAAAGGAAATATTTTATTTTATTCCAATCTGTTCGGATTTACATAAAATATTTTTATTTTGCAGTTATGACGAAACGAGTGGTTGTAATTTAGTACGGTGAAATCGTTAGAAGGATTTAAAAAATCTGTTGCATTATTGTTAACATATTAAACGTGTTAATAAAGGAAATATTTTATTTTATTCCAATCTGTTCGGATTTACATAAAATATTTTTATTTTGCAGTTATGACGAAACGAGTGGTTGTAATTTAGTACGGTGAAATCGTTAGAAGAATTTAAAAAATCTGTTGCATTATTGTTAACCTATTAAACGTGTTAATAAAGGAAATATTTTGTTTTATTCCAATCTGTTCGGATTTACATAAAATATTTTTATGCCGCATAGGATCTGCTGTCTAGTTGTAACTGTGGTTTCTAAAATGTTTTATAAAATAGTTATACGAAAAATAGAAACGTTTATACACGGTGTAAAAAGAGTATTAACCATTCCTTTATTCGTGAAGCATCTTGCCACAAATTGTTCATGACAAAGATAATTGTTGTTAAGAGAGAAGTATCCCTAACACGCCTGTCTGTTTCTCACTCTATCGTTCACTACTTAAATAAGTTTTCACTTGAAAAAGTTGTTAATAAGAAGTTCTAGTATTTTCTCTGTAATTCCGATCTATTGTGATTGTATCAAAGAATTCGATAGATCGATACTAAGTATGAGAAAGTATTATCTGTCCGACCTTAAGAGTTGAAGTTCCCAACAGGCCAATGGCATCCAGATTGCCGGCACGTGTAAGACCGATCGAGAACAACACAACGACCACCATCGGTCACGATTCATTCTGGTCGAAGGGCGCCATTTACGCAAACGTTATACTATTTTCCTTAGGCGATGCGGAACCGATCATTAACTCTAGAAACTGGTGTTAACGCCGCTTGACCATGACTGTTCGAAATTCTTCCCGGTTTACTAAGCGTTCCACGAGAATCCTCGGGTAAAAACCCGTTGGACCCGGTCCTCCCGGTGAAACCGTGCGAACAAACGACAATCTTGTTATTACCGATACGGGAATCGATGCTGGGAACTTTATTTCACAACGTTCGAACTTCTTGTTCCTAACAGGTTCTTCTCGAACGACGATAACGTTATACTCGATTACACAAGCTAGGAAATGACGATCGAAATATATTAATGCATTCGTAAAGAAATTTGGCTACGTAAAACACGAAAACTTAAAAGATTATGAAAATCGAAGACTGTTGTTAGATTGTTCGGAATATATCCGAATTATTAAGGGATGAAATGAATTTTTGTCGAACCCCTCTTTTCA
>CM052322.1:3622622-3648944 GCA_028455615.1 Lasioglossum zephyrum | reverse complement strand
TGGAAAAATTATATGACCTTAATTAAAAAAAAATAACGATGACCTTGAAATAACGACAATCTGATTTTCAAAAAAACATCTTTTTTTGCCATTATATTTACCATATTGAACGGTGCAAATTTCTCCTGTGACATTTTTTCGTAGAATCACAAATAACAGAGATATTTAATTTTGTATTGGACTATATATGTGAATGAATATGTATATTCTACAGAATAGTAATAAGGAACTATTTCTTATATTGTATTGTAAGACTTTTTAAAAATAAGGTCCACCCTAATCCGCAGTCTAGTAATAGCAAAGGGAAGCAAACGTAATCAGGATATTAAAAAGTAATATTTTTTATTCTTTTCATTTTTTTCAATGACTTTTTCGCCGAACGCCTTTTCAAAAACATTTTTTAAATAATTAGGACAACAAAGAGGAATTCCTCAAGTCTTTCGAACTATAGTATGAATATTTTACCGGGCGTACAATTTCTTAATCGACATATTTCAATGTTTTGTTACATCGGTTTTGAGATTCTCTTTGTTAGTGTGCTTGAAAAATTTCATTTTGGCCAAACGCATCCACGCGCGTGCACGCTACACGCGGCCGCTTATGTGCGGAACTGCCTCGGCTTTTCGGCGAGTCGCCGCCTAAAAATAGAGCCGGGCCATCCTAGAAAAAGTAAACGGGGCCGCGGGGCTCGATTCCGTGCAGCTGACTAGGAAATTTACAAAGGATCGCTGGCGAAACAAAGGCGGATTCGTGAAGACGTTCTACGCGGAACCGGGGAAGGGGTTGGCCCGGAGGAAATGTGCGAGGCGAAGACAGAAGCTGACAGAGAGCTCGAATGAATATGGAAGGGGTAAGTTGGACAGAGACAAATAGACCAGAAAAAAAACCAGGGACGAACAGAGTGAGAGAGGAGAGATGGAGAAGGACCATGGGAAATGAATAGGGGAGGAAACGAGACAGAAATTGACGGTTATGGAAGGGAGGATAGGAGGCCGCGGGGTACGTACACCCCTGGTGCGCGTAACAAACGTTTCGATAGTACATGCAGGTACTTTTTTTACCTTTATTTCTAATTATCATTGTGCTTTTAGCTGAAGATGATGAGTAGACTGCAGATGTTAATGCAATTTTAAATTTTTATAAACAATTTTTATGAAAATGGTATCAAATAAGATCCTATTGTCCGTGGCAATAATTAGACTGCGGATGTTAATGAAATTTTCAATTTTTGCACATAAATTTTATGAAAATGGTAACAAATATGATCCTATTGTCATTGGCAATAACTATACTGCGGATGTTAATGCAATTATCAATTTTTCTAAACAATTTTTATGAAAATGGTATCAAATAAGATCCTATTGTAATTGGCAATAACTAGACTGCCGATGTTAATGAAATTTTCAATTTTTGTACATAAATTTTATGAAAATGGTACCAAATAAGATTCTATTGTCCTTGGCAATGACTATACTGCGGACGTTAATGCAATTTTCAATTTTTCTAAACAATTTTTATGAAAATGGTATCAAATAAGATCCTATTGTCATTGGCAATAACTATACTGCGGATATTAATGCAATTTTCAATTTTTCTAAACAATTTTTATGAAAATGGTATCAAATAAGATCCTATTGTCATTGGCAATAACTGAACTGCGGATGTTAATGCAATTTTCAATTTTTGTAGATAAATTTTATGAAAACGGTAGCAAATAAGATTCTATAAAATTCAATATAGTTGAAAAATTTTCAAAATTCAACATGTCAACATATGATTTCTCTTCTATTAAAATCGTTAAGGGAGAAATATTTGTATTTTGCTATAAAAATTGGGTTATTTTCATAAGAATGATCAGTTCCGCGAAAGTCGGCGCCATCAGCCTGACTGGAAAATGGATTTCGGATTAGGTCTCGCGTGTGTCGACGATTATTATGGGACATCCGTCGATTATATCAAGGAGCGGACCGATCCAACCGGACCTCCCGGCGTGTTTAGTTTCGTGTTTAGACGATTAAATCGATGAGCACGTCGGCTATCGATAGGATAAGTGTGGCCTGTAGTTGACAGATCTCTCGTGACTAGCTACGTCTCGAAAACACGTTTACGGTCTCGCTCCTTTTTCGAGTCCTCACAGATGAGGGATCCTGGCCACCTAGAATTGCTGGAAACTTTCTAATGGGATCGTTGTAATTTGGCAATGTTGTCTCGGTCCGATCTGAAGTAAACCTAACTCGTTCGTATCGTTTTTAAATTAATTCAAAGGTAAAAGGTTCAAAGATATAATTCAGATATTGCTTCATAGATATATCCAATAACGTCATAAGTTACCTAAAAAATGGGAAAAAGCAACATAGCAAAATGGAAAATATTGGTTTTAATAAAAAGTTACCTCAAAAATGGCAATACGTAATCGAATAGAATAGAAAATATTGGATAAATCTATAAATAAATATTTTAATTTAAAAACGACACGAACTCTCGTTTCAATTCAATATAAACTGCGAGTACAATATAATAATCTATTTATTCAGTTCCACGGATTCGCCTAATTCTGGAGAACTTCCTTTCGTAAGATTTTACGCATCGTCTGTTGCAGTTTGAGTTACCTCAAAAATGGCAATACGTAATCGAACAGAATGGAAAGTATTGGATAAATCAATAAATATTTTAATTTAAAAACGACACGATCTCTCGTTCCAATTCAATATAAACTTTGAGTACAATATAATAATCTATTTATTCAGCTCCATGGATTCTCCTAATTCTGGAGAACTTTCTTTCGTAAGATTTTGCGCATTGTCCGTTACACATTCTCGTTGTGGAAGAAAATAATGGAGTTGTTTCACTGCGGCGACGCGAATGACACGAGGAGCGGCAAGTTTCCGTCAATTAATCGGCAACATGGCCGGGATTTCCGGTTTGGCCTTCGATTCCTGGGCAGCTTTGGCCGAGGAGCCATCGAGGCGAGGAAATCCCGCAACAGTTAGGAGAAAATGGAAAGGTTCGGCGAAGATACGCAGCAGCCGCCTTCAGGGTCTTCCCCTTGCCGCCCACCGGATTGGTCTGACCCTTTTCCCTTTTCCATCGAAGTGGATCGAGCGGAGGTACAACGCGAACAAAGTTTTAAAGTTTTCGATACAGCCCTACCGCAACCCCCGGCAACTTTCTATCGATGAAGGATAACTCCTAAAGGTACAGGGTGGTCGACGAGATAAATCTCGAATTTTTAACTAGGGAAGAGAATAAAATTTGAAAATATTACCTCGTTATTGTCTTTCATAATTGATCACCGTGAAATAGAATGGTCATGGGTCATTTGGTTGAACCGTAGTTTGCTTACAATGCGTTCCAGGATAAATTGGAGCGCTTGATGGGATTCGAATTCGAAGCAGGTGTGTATTGTGCACCTGTCGCTGCAAGTGATTCAGCGGACTAGATTAGATTACTAACCTGCTCAGATTCTCGAATTACAGACACACCCCCTAACTTTCACCGAGGTAGCTCGGCTCATTAGCGATTACGCTGGCTATCGATAATATTTTTGTTAATCCAACTCTAATGGAACGCCAAAGATCAATTTTCTTTCGGCACGTCGTTCAACGAAGCAGTGCTCGGCTGTTAGCAAATCGCTGAAACGTTTAGTTAAATGAATTGTGCGATTTCAACAACTGTAAGTTTCAATTAATTAATTGGTTATCAATCGTAATTTATCTTCAGGATAATACAAAGTTTTTATTATCCTGATTATATAACAATATAATATATAACAAATAGCCATTTTGTGACATACTTAAACGCTGGATACGGATTTGAATCTTCACGTTCGAGAACCACGTTAGCTATTAAAAATGTTTTTAATCAGTTTTTAAAAGAAAGAAGGTGTTTCGTCCTAGACCCGCTAGAGGACTCATCAGTAAGGCTATCTAGCGGGCCCTTGTTTTTGTAAGTTTTGTAAGTTTCAAGTTGTTCCGGTTTTTTTACACAGTTTGTTAGACACAATAATACTATGCAATTTACGTTTCAATTTTTTAAAAGTATTATACTTTCGCGAAAAAGAAAATATTGAGATTATCGCAGGGGCTGATTTCACCCTTTCAATGAGAAAAGTAGCATGAAAGAATAGGGTTGTATTAGGTATAACTAACTTCTGTGCAAAGTTTCATAATTTTCTGGATTTACTGGGTCGTTAACCTTCCTTATCAGACAGTTCCTATTTGTTCTACGATTAATTGTTGAAATGTCAATACGAACCGAGACATGCGATAATTCCAGGAGACTTATTTCTCAAAGTGGAATATTAATCGCGAAGCACGGCTGAGGAACGCAGTTACGAAAGAAATCATAAGACAAAGGGTTAATTGAACGGAAAGTTACTGGTCGAGGGGTCTTTTCAAGAAAGGGTTTCTCTATTTCTGTTTTATCGCTTTTTTACGTAATGGAGGATTCGTTGGACGATCCTGTAGCATCCGAGGAGGCTTCCCAAGAGAAAAATGCGTAGTTGACGTAATTTTCTAATCTTTGCAATACAGACTTTTCCGTGTTGCAATGCGTGGAATAGTTGCAATCGTTGTTAATCATAATCATTAATCAATTAATCATGATTACATGCAAACTGAATAATTAAATTTATCTTTTATTAAAATCAACATGATATGTAATCGTATACACAATACTGATTGATCGTCTCTTCTTAAAAAGCACAATATTTATTTGCTACATACACACAGTAATGAAAATTCCCTAAAAACTCTTCAGAATTATTATAACTACCGCAACACCAAATTGCTTAATTAATCATAATCAAAAAAGCAATTACCTCATTATTAATGATTACCGAGTTAATTACGATTATCAGGATATTATGAATTTTTATTCGCGGCGCAAAGGTTCGATCATCATTTACAACAACAATTAGCTATTTTTGTAGGAATAAATATTTTTGCGCCGTGAATAAAAATTCACAATATCCTGAAGATAAATTACGATCGGTAACTAATTATTTAATTACGATTATATTTGCCTGGAAAATTCAGGTTATTCATTAATGATTACTGCGACCAAGAAATAAAAATCTGTATTAAGAACGTAACTGCAGTCGAGAGATCCTCAAGCAGGTCTCCAGAGATTGTTTCACCTAAATCCTCGAGATTGACCAGTAGGACAGATCGGCCGCAGGTGATTCGTTTCTCGCGGAACGGCAGGAAAACTGGCGAATAAAGGGGTGGATCCTGCGGGATGGGAAGGGAAAGCGGGACGAGGGGGATGAATGGGGATGATTGGCGACGAAGGGGCGTGAGGGGGTGAAGGCGAGGAGAGGGCGAAGAAAATCAATGTCAGCGAGAAAACGTGGCCTGCAGCACGAAATCAAGGGAGCCCGAATCACCCACCGTGTTCCCTAGAACCCCGGTCGATCCCTTAGCTGCAAGGAATGCCGGTGCTCCTCTTGCACCCCCGTCAAAGACCATAGGAAAACCATAACCTGCACAACGGTCCACTTCCGAGACCCCAAGCGGATCGGAATACGCCTATCTATCGGGAGTTCCGTGGTGCTCCCTCTTCCTGTTGTTTCTGCTGTCAGGTTGACAACAGATCTACCCGTGTCGACTCGTCACTTTCGTTTTCCAGCTTGAAAGACACCACACACACACACACGTTCGTCGCGCGTTGAATTATTTATGGAGATCGGCGATCTCGATGCGCCGGACAGACACTGTATTTGGGGAAATAGCTGCTTCAAGTTCTGGCTCCCCAACCAAGGTCGAGTTCAAGTTTCCGTTCGTGTTTACCTCCTATCGGACGGTACTGGTCGGCCTCCCACGCTCCAACCGAACACGCGATGTTGGAACGTACAACAATACTGCCTCGATATACAGGGTGTCTCAAAATTCCATCAACATCCGGAAATTGGAGATTCGTGCGATTATTCGAAGCAACATTTTTGCAAAGGAAAATGATGCTTGAAGGAATTTCGAGACACCCTGTATGTGGAGTGGCTCTACAAAGTATTCGTACAAGTTTTTCAAAACCGAATAACCTTTTCAAAATTGGACCCGACAACTTTAGTTTTCTCGAGACCTTGGAAAGAGATTTCTCTTTTATATTTATTTAACGTCGCTTTCAACTCTTTGCTGAGACTATTTCGCGAAGGTTACTAGCTAACGTGTAGATAATTCTTTTTTAATTGTTATGGGAAATGTTTCAATAAATTTCTTTATTCCAGGACAATGAGTCATTTTTGTAAGATAAAACATTTTAATCGATTTTAGTGCTTCGCAGGTTTAGTGTCAATCTTTTTTAGAAAACTTCTTTAGGCGACACAATTGCTGACCAGTGAATCGGTCTGATCCGTCACGCGCCGAGGTGAAACGCTGTTCGGGTAAACTCAGCCACAGTACTGGACTGATTTCTTTTAGAGAAGAAAAGTAGTAAAATACACATGAAGGCCCTGTTTTAATTGGATAAATTTTGAACGTCTCCTATTCAAAATGGGCGTCATACTGTAAAGCTAGTCAGCATATTTTGCTTCGGACTTATGCATACAAAATGGCCGATTCCATGGAGTTTCGTGCTCTCCTGTGAATTCATTGATGCCCGTGCAACATTCAATTTAAGAATCGCATTTAATTGTTTTTTAAGTTAATTATCGATGTTTGTCAACAGTGATCGTTGAATATTTCGTACGAAATTCGAACAGTTCACGTGCATCGAATTAGTAATGAATGTAACGGCTATACTTCGGCACATTTGCTTCGCGATAATGCAGCCACGTGTGCAAATTGTTATCTCGATGACGTAAGGATGTGTGTACGCGCTGGTCGTTGACGCAAGCGAAAGTTTGTCCGATTACCGAGATCTACCAGAGATCCAACAATGCGTGCGGTAATTGGAAGTATTGGATCGATCGTTGAACCGCTACATGAGCCTTGAGCCAATGATCCCTCTGATCGATGTCAGTATAGAATCGATCGATCAATCAGAGGATCTTTACTTTTACTGGTTGCGGTTTCTTTGGATATAATCTGTTCAAGTATAAATCGCTGAACTTTTGAAGAAATAAAATGATCACTTCGTAACTATTATTACTAATTATTACTAATAAAAATTATTATGCCGCGTATAGAAATTAATTTAATTTTCATTTCAAGAGGCCAACAATTTTTTATCGCATCATATTGTATTCATCAAAATATAAATAAAATCAGTTTGATAATAATAATCTCTATAATAATTGTTGAACAGAATGGTTCACTTTTGACACGTGGTTTTGTTTTGCTCTTTTCATTTCTGTGATGACTAGTTACTTTGTCTTTGAAATTAATTTTTTCTCGCCAAATTGAAGGTGCAGAATTACTCTGTCCCACATTATAATTTCTCTACACCCTGTACATTTGAGCAGCAGTGTACGCTGTACATTCACGACAAATACCCGGTTCTATCCAGGCGTTTTTATTTTCTGGTGATCGAGAGATTTATGTGTTTCTCGCACTCTGATCCGAGGCTTTTGAACAGTAGTGTATTACGTGCACGGAGCGATACTCGAGATAAGGATCTCTCTCTGATAAGTCAGTGACCGAGTCAGCTGCGAAACATTCTACAGTCCCTATCTGATCTACACTTGCCGTAATGTTATTAATCTTAACGTTTGATTACCTGTGTCGAGACTTCACCAAACAATGCAAACAAGCAATTAAATGTGCTCGTTCACGTTCGAGACGTTTCCTTGACCTTTCAACTGGGGATGACGAGTTCATTCGTCATTTCTGTCACTGGACTACGGATTTTTGATGCGTTTGTAACAACATTGAATAGATTAAATACACTGTTCTGAACTCTTTAACATAGTTAATAGAGAAAATTCCCTTTCTCTATTTTCTGTCTCACAGAGAGTTTGAAAAATTTTCCTTTTCTCTTAATTCGACAAATAATTCTTTCATTTTATTGTATTAATAGCCGTGTTATACCGACATTAATTTTGTTACGTTACGGATTTCCCAAAAATTGAATGCGAACGTTCAAACGTGTCTGTTCATCGTCAACCTCTTTCACTTAATGGAAACTCGACTCCAGCGATGTGCGCCTAGTATAATATTGCTCGAAATTTTAAACAATGCAGCCGAATAATTTTTATACGATGCACGTTAGAAAGTCATAGATATTTACAACACTTACACATTTATTCACAACAAACGTACTGTGATTATTAGACTACGAATTTTGTGCGCTTCAATTTGATTTTAAAATACAATCAAATCAAGATTTCCTATTTCTACGATTTCCAAAACGTACTCTATAAAAACACACAAAACTCGTGCAATTTCGATTATGTTCGAAAATCACGCGTGCAAAATCCCAGTACGAAACGTTCACTAGTACCTCCGCGAAAAATTCGTAGAAGCTAGCATTCAAATAAAATAATTTGCATTGTTTGAAAGTCAATGTTCCAAGTTCGTGACGTAATATTGAAACTAACGAGACGTCGTTTCAAGGTGTTGATTGGATCAAAATACAATCAAATCAAGATTTTCTATTTCTTTCCAAAATGTACTCTATAAAAAAAAACCAAATAAGATTCAATTGTTATTGGCAAAAGCTAGAATGCAGATGTTCATGCAATTTTCAAATTTTTGTAAAGAAATTTTATGAAAATGGTACCAAATCAGATTCTATTGTCCTTGGCAATAATTAGACTGCTGATGTTAATGCAATTTTCAATTTTTGCACACAAATTTTATGAAAATGGTACCAAATAAGATCCTATTGTCCTTGGCAATAATTAGACTGCAGATGTTACTGCAATTTTCAATTTTTGCACACAAATTTTATGAAAATGGTACCAAATAAGATTCTATTGTCCTTGGCAATAATTAGACTGCGGATGTTAATGCAATTTTCAATTTATGTATACAAATTTTATGAAAATGGTACCAAATAAAATTCTATTATCCTCGGCAATAATTAGACTGCGGATGTTACTGCAATTTTCAATTTTTGTACACAGATTTTATGAAAATGGTACCAAATAAGATTCTATTGTCCTTGGCAATAATTAGACTGCGGATGTTACTGCAATTTTCAATTTTTGTACACAGATTGTATGAAAATGGTTCAAATAAGATTCTATTGTCCTTGGAAATAATTAGACTGCAGATGTTACTACAATTTTCAATTTTTGTACACAAATTTTATGAAAATGGCACCAAATAAGATTCTATTGTCCTTGCGAATAATGAGACTGCGGATGTTACTGCAATTTTCAATTTTTGTACACGAATTTTATGAAAATGGTACCAAATGTGATCCTATTGTCATTGGCAATAACTAGACAGCAAAATCCCAATACAAAAGGTTCACTAGTTCCTCCGCAAACAATTCCTAAAAGCTAGCATTCAGCATCGATACAAATAAAATAATTTGCATTGTTCGAAAGTCGCTAATGAGACGTCGTTTGAAGGTGTCGACTGGAGAAAATGGAACGAGTTCTGCGTGGAATGATTTCCGGGAGACTGTTCTCCGGTGCAACGAAAATATTCCGTGACGTGAATCGGTCCCCGAAAAGGAAGATGAAGAGAGTAGAAGACGGAGAGAGAAAAAAAGAGAAGGAAAAGAGATTGAGGGGAGGAGGGGTGGGAGGAAAGGTGGGGAAGATAGAAAAAGAAATGTGGGTTGCGGTGCGAGGCACAGAGTCGTCAAAGGCTCTCGCGGAGTGCGTGTGTACGTGTACGCTCGGCCCACTCCACGTAGTTGCGCACACAAATGGCCGGGGAACACGCAACCTTGTGCGTTCACGAACTTTTGGCGGCACGTGCACTCACACAACGAAACCGCCGGCTGCACACACCCGCAGCCCGGCCGTCCGTGCACGCACGCATTCGTTTATTGATTGGTGCGTGCCGCGATAGGTTCGGCTCTACGAAATTCGGCGCCCCAGAACCACACCGGAAAACTCCCAGTGCATTCCCGAGCAAGTCGAATATTTTCCTCGTCAGATATCACCGTCATAACTTTCACATTATTTGCAACCGACTTCGGTCTGTCGTCCGATAGAAAATTAACTGCAAGAACTGACTTTTTATGCGATAATTGTCTTTGCAACAACGTTAACGATGAAATTTTTACCGTCTCTACTATCGACACAACTCTACAAAATGTATTCTTGAAATTTTCAATGTTCCGAGCCAATTGCAATGCCTCCGAAGTTTATCCAGTGGCTTTTCCTAATGTTTCGAAACATTTCAAATCGTTTGAATCCATTTTAGAAAAGTCACTCCGTTCTAAAACTTGCAGAGAGATTTTTTCGACTGACTGTATGTGGTCGACTGACTATTAGGTTGTCCTAAAAGTTACTCTCGTAATGTGCACGTTCAAAATTGTTAGATAACCCGTCACATGCAAGAAACGCGATTATTTGTCCATAAGTGTTTTTTATTTTGTTCCAGACTTCTTATTTGTCCATGCTATTCTGCTTCATAAAAAATCTAATTTGAATCTGACATTAAAACGTTAATAAAAGAAGCAAACTTTCGGGACAACTTAATATTTTCTTTTGTAATATTGTTGCTGAACATTCAACCTCCTGGTTAAATGATCAGTATCGTATTTTTATATGTACGATTATATTAAAATTGTGAATTTTCCTTCTTCAGTGAAACCAGTTCGTTCAAATTGGGTATCTGGCAATATATCCTACTAATTAATAGACTGTTGATCTTTACGCATTGACGTTTTAAAATTTTCGACTATCCGGCACAGCCGCTCGCAGAATTCGAGAGCGCTCCCCGAGGAAATTCCATATCGATTATCGACCAATAGCTTATATTTTCTGCGCGCGTCGAGTACGACCAAGTTTTCAGAAACGCGCACCACCGAACATTCTAATAATTTGGAAATGAAACCACTGCGCACTGGCCCAACAATTCGTAGTCTCGGGACCAAAACTCACCCCATTTAGTATAGTGTTCCAACGTGGATGGTGCGAATACCCCCGGTCGCAAAAAGAACCCCATCACTCGCGAATGGGGCCCCACATTTTAGAATTTCACGGTCGAGGCACAACAATTAGGAAAAGCCGCGAATAAAGAGGGGGAGGATCGACGTATCTTTTTTTAATAATCTTATTAGTAGCTCATGAGAATATTAAATGAAACAGTGTTTCCCTTAGTTCGATGAATCACGGAAGAAATAAAAAATGACCAACCCTCTCCTAATGACGGACGAACACGTCACCCCTATTTCAACAGTTGAAGTCAAATTTTTATTCTAAATCCTCGTGACGCATACGTGAGACTATAAACGTGTTAAATAATAAATGAACTCTCGTTGATGGTTTTGTTCATGAAAATATTCGGGTCAATAATTATCTTTGAATATGCAATGTGAGAAAGTTACTGTTTCTGATTCTGTTAATAGAAATTATTGGAACAATTGTTATCTTTGATGGTTTCCACGGTCGCCACGGAACCGTGTATAGATCATGGACTAAGAACGGGAGGGAGAGAGATAGATACAGGAAGGGGGAGGACGAGCTGTTGCAGGAGGAAGGGCGGGTATGAGGGTTGCGCGTATTTCCAACGAAGATAGGGTTACGCATTGTGCGTAGGAGGGTAGTGCCGGGCTAGCACGCCGACCCGTTGTTTTATTCGTACTTGTCAGAGCGAGAAGCATAGTAATAAAGCTTGCAGAAGGGTCGAGAGATGTATTCCGGTTGTTTTGTGATAGCCAGCTAGCGCGCGTCGCTCTCGAATAATAAAAATGAAAATTGTTCCTCGCAGAAATCGTCGACTTGGCAATATGAATAATTTCGGTCGCGTGATAAGGGATCGAGAGGGGGGATTAATCTAAATCTCGGGTTCGTTTACAAGGACACGGTCAACCAATACAGTGATCAAGTAAATGGAATAGTAAAGGGGTGAGAAGATAGACCACGGATTTAATGCATTTTGTGGTAAAAATTAGCGCAATTTAAGGGTGATATTTGAAGCAGGGGATGAACTAAGAATTTGTAATATTAGTAACCTGTTCAGAGTTACTGACACTTAATAAATGGCCATGAAAGATGATTATTGGAGTCAATGATTCCTCATTGTCAGCGCCCAAAGGCCATCTAAATCGGTCGGTTGAACCTCAATACTTCGTCAACTGTTGTGTCTTTCAGATTATTAAATTGGATAAGAAAAATTGAATAAGAGCAACAGAGTAATCAGGTCGTGTCCAAGAAAGTGCGCATTGTCCTCAGGTAAATCGCGTTAATTCAAAAACGATACGTAACTATAAAATATTCATGAATTTCTTCATTCAGGGGTTTTATGCAATTTCGATCAAAATTAATTGAGGAAATTAATTAATTCGCAGAACATGTTGATTACAATGACGCTTACTTTGATCCATAAATTTATTTTAATCAATCTAACAGCACGTTAGGAAGGGTTGACGTTTTCGAGAAAACGTCACAAAATTCTTCGACCCGGACCACTGTTCGTTCACAGATATAGAATAAGCAGTTTATCAGGCTGACTCGTACGACAAACCCTCCGACAGCATTATCACGAAATATTTCGTGACCCGAATACGATCGTTGCATGAGACTCGGTCTCGGCGTGCTATCAGCGGTTAGATACTTTTCAGCACGCGCGCGTGTCACGGTGTGCGTGGCTTCTCGCGTGCATGCGAACTATATATCCCGTGCATTTGTGGTCACGCGCGCGAACACGGAAAAAAACAACGAGAAATCCGCCGTTCGGCCTGATCGTTGCGCAGATTATACGGCGGCGAAGAGATTACGCGTCGTCGCTGATCAATCGAACGATTAGTCCCACCCTGACAGCACCTTCTGCCGGCACCGTTCTTTTCTGCGACAGATACGCGTGCAGTCGTTGCAAGTTCTGCGCCCGTATCGCCATCTTTCTATGCTTTCAGCACGCTGCCGCCAACCATTTACCGATATGCCCGCGGAGATTACGCTTTCGACGAAATCAGCAACTTTAAGTTTCTCTCTCACGAAGCGGATATAAAAGACTTCATGTAAACCCTCGGGTCCGCGCTGTTTCTTAGATCCTGTGGTTCCACTATTTTTTCCGGCGAAATCTCAGCTAGCATTCGGCTCGAAATCAGTAAAATAAAGTTTCTCTTTCACGAAGCGAATATAAAAGACTTCGTGTAAACCCTCGGGTCCGTGCTTGTTCTTAGATCCTGTGGTTCCACTATTTCTTTCAACGAATTTTCAGAAAGCACTCATCTCAAAATCAGTAAAAATTATGAAAATAAAAATGATTTTTAAAAAATACCACGTTTTTAAAAACGGACTAAAAAGTATAAAATAATTTTTCCTAGTCGCGTGCTGATTCCTAACCTCGTATAGACAGTGGTGAAAATTTGTGATTGTGAATTTTGAATTGCTATGAAAATATTTGTAAGACTTAAAACGAAAAACGTGGAACGCATGAAATAGATAATTGATGCATCTTGCGCCCCACGTTTTTTACGTGGTATTTTTTAAAAAATCATTTTTATTTACATAATTATTTTCTGCTTTTTATGTGAAATTCTTCAATCGATTTGTAACATTTTTACCAGGGTATGAAATTATAACAGAGACATATACTAAATTTCAGACAGTATTGCAACCGCGACATATCGAAATTTTTTTTTAAATATTGCATTGTCATCCAGTTCTAAGCTATATTTCCAATTTCAAGTCTCTAAGCTCGTCGGGAAGTTAGTTTAAAATCAATTGCAAAATTTGTCACCGCACAGACAAACAAGAAACCGAGCTAATAAAAACGTGGTAATGAAGTTTGTCTTTCACGAAATAAAATACAAGTCTTGATGTAACCACCCGGGGTCTGTGCTGTTTCTTAGATCGTGTAGTTCTACTGTTTCTACTAATGAAAGGGACAACGTTTGCGTAGTGTAGCTCTTGTCAAAATGAATATTCTAGAACAATTTGCTTCTAAATAAATTAATATAATTGTGCCAAACGTCGAACCAGTCTCCACAATGTTAATGGTTTTCTGGACTCCGCTGTTCGATTGTTCTCTATAGAGAGAGGAAATTGTTCCGTGCAACGTACACAGTAATTCAATTATTTCCGACCAACTTCGAGTCAAGTAGACACGCGTCTCCAATTCGGGTTTCTACGAATCTCCTATCGTGTTCTGTCGATCAATACAAGTTTTGCGGATAACTGTCACATCGGATTTCCGTTGTATTCACGAATCGCACCTGAACTGCAAGAAGTACTAAACCGTATTACGAACGTTCCTTATTTATTAAGTTTCCAATCATTCCAAATGTAGCAGCTAGGTAAAAAAACTATTTCAACCAACAATTACAAATGTTTGTAAATTTTTCTCAACTGTGTTGCACGTTTCATTAGAACTACAATACTTAATTGATTTTATAAATATACATGCACATTGTACAATGTAAATACACTTCGTGAAAAGTAATCGTCTAAAATGTTTTTCCAGGTGCATCACCCGATTTTATAAATACATAGCAAGCTTTTAAAATATCTGATATACTTAATTGAAAAAAAATTTCTTTCGCTTTACAACAAAGTAATTCGAATATTAAAGTGCGTGCAGCAATCGTGAGTCACAGTAATTTATTCAAGAATGTCTTTTTATTCGTAGCGCGTCATCGAAAGTAGACCGTCTCCTTGTTTACCGTTGAATTAAGAATCGGCAATTTATTATAAGTTATAAGGCGGCTAGGCGTTCCCCGAACCGGGACAGAAAGATGGTTTCACGAATCCGGGTTCGGTGCGTGACGAAAGTAGGCGAGCGTTTAAACAAATCTTTTCTCGTCCGACAATAATTTGCAGCAGCGCGGGACCGCGAGTCAACCGAACTTTTCTAACAGTTTCTAAAACACACTGGTTGCCGGTTTGGCCGTGACACACATAGAGAGAGGAGCCAGCCTTTCGCATCCTCTCTTGAAAAAACATCCAACCGCTTTATTCCCATAACTCATTCGGAGGCTCTCTTGTGTCTTATCGCGGCGAGGGGACGCGCCCGATATTTCCTCATAGCTTTTTGAAAAACTACGTTGCGGAACGAATCGCATGATCGGCCATTCGACTCGCTCTGGATTCGTGTCGGCGCCACTGCGATTTCAAATCGTGCTCTCCTACACACTAATTAACACAATTACGATTTCTTCTGAACATGATTTTACAACAGTTTACTCTTTTAAATAACTTAATGAAAACCTCGAGCAAAGGTCTACGTTATACAAAATTGTCCCAAAAATGTTGCACTTCCTTGAAGGATCTGATTCCTGAAGTATTAACTTCAAGTAGCCACTGCGATCTCAAATTGTGTTCTCCCACATCATAATTAACACAATTATGATTTCTTCTGAACATATTTTTCTAACAGTTTACTCTTTTAAATAACTTAATGAAAACCTCGAGCAAAAGTCTACGTTATACAAAATTGTCCCAAAAATGTTGCACTTCCTTGAAGGATCTGATTCCTCAAGTATTAACTTCAAGTAAGTCAATGTGAACGCGTCGCTCTGATTGGTTCACATTTTTTTTAATAACTCTTTAAAGGAAAGGTTACTTCAAGTGGCCCCAGGAATCACCTGCACTTTCAAGGAAGTACAATATCTTTAACAAAAATGGATAGATCAATTGCAAAACAGTGAGAATGTTCAAAGAGTTCAAGAATATTGTACCAAGGCAAGTAATAAATATCTATGTGGGTTTTGTACCATGCAATCGATGCAGACAATTGTTATTTTGCATAAAAATCGGCAATCTAGTCGTGGAGGTTTGCCAAGCAAGGACTCCACGCTGTCGCTGCATTGTGCAATGGTTTGAACGACGCGGCGGAAGGTTAAACCCGATTTCGACGCTTGCGCGTTACGAGAACGGAGAAGAACTAATCGTTTCTAAGAACCGGTGACCTAAATCGAGCGGCGTTAGGTATTCTTGGACCTTCCTGATTCGCACGTGATCTGCGAAGCTTCTGTTGCTGGAACTGTTGCTGGAATCCTTCGTGGGATCTCAGAAATCACTGCGACGAGCAATATTCAACCGATCAGATCATTGTTACAGAAAATCCTATACTTTGTACGGAATGCACGTAAGCGATTTGTAAAATCTACCTCGCGAGAAGTTTAGTTTATTTATTTTCATTAGTTTAGAAGATATTTCAGAGCAGGGATTAATGTACAGAGTTGCATTGGAAATTCATTGTCTCCTTGATGTTCTAGTGAGAATCAGCGAGGAAAAATATCATACACTAATTTATTTTCATTAGATTAGAAAATAACTCGATGTTGATCTTCATACGACGTGTAAGCTTCGCAGAGATGAATTTATAGAGTTGCATCGGAAATACATTGACTAATTGATATTCTAGTGAGAATCGGTGAGAAGAAATATCATAAACTAATTTACTTTCATTAGTTTAGATGATATCTCAACGTCGTGCTTCATACGCCTGTAGGTTTTGCAAAGATGAATTTACAGAGCTGCATCGGAAATTCAGAAAGCGGTCATCTCAAAATCAGTAAAATAAAGTTTGTCTTCCACGAAATAAAGTAAAGTCTTGAGATGTAAATACCCGGGGCCTTGCTGTCTTTTAGATCGTGTAGTTCTACTGTTTCTAGTGAGAATCGTAATTCTAGTAATGAATCTCCTTGACATTCTAGTGAATCGACGAGCAAAAATATCATAGTGCCATCGTTACGCTTAACAGTTTGTTGTCGATACGAGTGACCGTCTTCGACCGTCGCGAAATGGTTGAGCGTTTACATTAGGGAAAACGTACACGCCACGGTGTTCAATAATAAATGACAAAGCGAGAACTTGCACGTTGGCGGTGCACCATGCGACCATGTCTCGTCTCCATCTTCCAGTTCTGCTTCGAGAGCAGACTGCAATTTCGCCCACGTGCTTCGTAAATGTTTCATCGAGGCGTGCACGCGCCGCGCCGGAAACTCGCTTAGCTCTACGCCGACACTGCTTAAACATTCATTCATTGTTTCCGACTATTAATTCCGTATTCGGGATCGTCTGCACGTCAGGTCGTCTTCGTGTTCCAGGTATCCTCGGACCCACAAAATCTTCAACCATACAGTTTCGTGTATAACAAGCTTTCTTCTACTTTCTTCGCTTCCGCCAGAATATGCAACTTTTCTTTCACCCTCGTTATTCGGCCAGTTACTCGAGCCTGTACTACTACATCATTCAGTGTAATTTCACACGGGAAGCAAAGTTTTAGTACAAGTGTATCTTGAGGGAAGTTATCGCGCCGGCAAAGTCAAAAAATTATGAAACTTTGTGCACGAGGGTTGGAGGTGTGAAATTATTGAGTAGTGCATTGAAAAAATAAAATTGAACTTCATACGACCTCTACGCATCCACATGGAAAATAGAAAACATCGACTAAACTAATGATTATTTGCATTAAGCGATTTAGTGCCTTTGTGGAAGGAAATAACGAGTGTTATCAAATTGTAGTGAGTTAGAAAGTATACGATTCTAAGGGAAGTTAACGTGCCTGCAAAGTGAATAAATTATGAAACTTTGTGCACGAGGGTTGGAGGTGTGAAATTATTGAGTAGTGCATTGAAAAAATAAAATTGAACTTCATACGACCTCTACGCATCCACATGGAAAATAGGAAACATCGACTAAATTGATGATTCTTTGCATTAAGCAATTTAGTGCCTTTGTGGAAGCAAATAACGTGTGTTATCCAATTGTAGTGAGTTAGAAAATGTACGATTCTAAAGGAAGTTATCGTGCCTGCAAAGTGAATAAATTATGAAACTTTGTGCACGAGGGTTGGAGGTGTGAAATTATTTAGTGCATTGAAAAAATAAAGTTGGCCTTCACACGAGCTCTAAATAGGAAAATGTGCACTCCGATACCGTTTAACGTTCGTCAGAAACATTTTTTAGTATCTTCAACAGTTTATTTTGCATAAAAATGAGTCGAATAATGAATCAGCATATTTTCCCATGACCCAATCTTCTAATGCAGCTCTCGCCGAGAGCGATGATTAGAAAGCTGGCAGATCACGTTAAAATTCCCGACTCCATGGAGGCTTCATCATCAAGAACAGTAATTTATTTCATCAGTTATGGTGTCCCGGCATTCCCGTGCTTCTCGCGTCGAGAAAATGAACAAACTCGCGCGATCAATATTCATGTGGCGAATAATCGACGAACCGACACGAACGCAAACCCGTGTAACTGAATTCTCGTTTGCCTCCCCAGCTTCCAAATATCGATACGGACAAACGTGGAATCAGGTGGCCGCGAGAAAGCCGATAACGAAAGAAGGCCGCGTTCCTAAACGGGGGAGAGAAAGTGCGTTCCCAAAGGAAACGAGCGAGGGCTGACGTAACTGCAGTTGATCGCGTTCGAGGAGAAAAGAAAGCAGCTCTTCGTTGTACGGCTCCGAGCCAGTGGAAACGTAGAATTCTCTCATTGATTATCCCAGCCCCTCGTTACACTGTCTAGTCGCGGACATTGAAACTCGAGTCTACGATTTTCGACGCGCACCGAAGGGACACGCATACAATAGGGTAGTTCCTTGGGGTCAATAAAATTTCGTAAACCTCCCCTCAGATTTCGATGACCGTCAAATATGTTGTCCAGATCACCATCTTGAAATTTTCGAATTTACAAAACTTCAAATTTGATTTACCATTAAGGAATGATGTAGAATCTTGAACACCAGGGGTGTGCGAGAAAATTTATCGAGACTCTCGAAAAAATAGAAATTCTCAAAATATTTTATTCTTTACATATTTCTTTTCATTGAAGGAAGAGTTACGACGCTCTTACAAAAATAATTAAATATTCCGAGAACCCCTACTTTTTCGGGAATCTTGATAAATTTGAGAATCTCATCCATATTGGACACTACGTTTTCGTTGAATTTCTACTGAGAGGTAGTTCTTGGGACTATATTAGATGCGTATATTGTTCGATCATCATCAACGATGAAAGGGTGAAAACACGAAGTTGTTGGACGCTCCACAACGTGAAATAGGGATCTCTGATCGAAAGCGACCTGAGCAGCATCCGACAACGATACCGCAAAAAAATCGGAGAACGTGCATAACTATAGTTGGGTTCTGTAGGATGCAGAAGCAAAGTAGGATGGAGCAATCTCCATGATCGGCGGCCACCTCCGCGTTCTGTGACAATTCGACCGAGCGGGTGCCGCTTACGAAACACATGGACGACGCCGGTCACCAAAAAAGCCTTTCTCTTTCGGCTTCCTTGGTCTTTTCCTCTTCCGTGGACACACACACACGGTTCGACCCTGCCCCCAACCCCTTCGCCGCCCCTCTTTTCTCCAGCATCGTCTCCTTTTCCCAGTGGCTCAGCTCGAGCACGGTTAATGTCAATAACCGTTGCATTAGTTGCCGGTTCGCTTCTTTCTTTACCACCGCGGCTGGCCGCTCATCTAGCACCGATTAAAAATGGTCGTGTTAGAGCGTGATCCGCGGCCGTCGCACGATCCTGAACAAGACCTGGAGGCCGACCGTATACATGTGTCCGGGTTTGTTTCACCGTGGATGGAGTTTCGGCCCGGCTCCAGCTTGACTCGGCTCGACACACCATCCCACCGGGACCGTTTTACGTGCCGGCGTTTTACGTCGTGTCGTCGCGCGGCGTCACGCCCGGTGATTTGCTCGCCGGAGCAAAAGATGTTCCCAGTGGCTGCACCGTGTCGCCTGCATCCTCTTTGTACACTTTGTTCAGACCGTGAAGGCGAGGTCGCTGTCGTAAGGCACAACAAACGTGTCCCCAGGTGGATGTCCACCGGCCAGAGCCTCCGTAAATCTTTCCCAACAAGAACTTGCCTACCGAGCTCTGCTCCGCTCCACTCTACTCTCTTTCCGCGCGTTAGACCGTCGCGCCGCGTCGGCCAGCCGAGCATCGCTCGGACAGGTAAAAAATAAAACGCAATACGGCGCAGAATAATCGGAATAGGTTACATTTTGCTTGAAAATGTACTCCACTTCTATAAAAAAAACACATTACCCAGCCTATGAATAGGCGTTTTGATAATTGTGCTGCACCAAAAAGAAGTTTAAAATATTTGTTTGCTGTAGGCGAAAGAGTTTCAAAGTTTAAATCAGAGGATTGCGCAACAATTATTGGCCACGATTGCGGCTGTCGGAGCCGAAATGTTAGGGCCTCTATCTAGGCCAATGCGTCGCCGGAAGGCAAGGCCTTCCGGATCTAATGTTACAAAATGCAAGGCTGATCGTTGCATCATCGGTTGCACGTGGAGTTTTCTTGATGTTGCAACTAGTGTCTGACGACTCTCCGGCCCCTTCCACTTACTGACAGACTTCTCTCCTCGCGAGGCGATTTCGACTGGCCTTCCTCGAATGCATGCACGAAACACTCTTGGAGTTAGATGTGTGAGAAGGCCTGTTTTTTACGCGTTCACCCTGTCAATTCTAATTCGTACGTAGCACGGGCAAGAGTCACGATGTTTAATTTATAGTATTTATGAATTTATGCTAGGATACGCGATAGATTCAAAAAGAATTTGAGCCTAGGTAGCTAAGGAGGTAGTTAGCGAGTTAGCTAACGTGTTAATCGTGTGATGCTGTGTCTAATTACAATGACAGAGATATATTAATGTATTTATCGGGTGACTCACCGTCAGGAGTGGACACAGTGCCAGCCTTGTTGATCTTCGTGTTCCACATAGCGGGGGTGGTTGGTGCGGGGCTAAGATCAGGTGTTGGGGGATGAGCCGGTGGCAACGGCACCATAGCAGGTCCCATTTGTGCTCCATGCTGAAGGTGATCCGAGTTTTGCCCATAATGGCTGCCATCGAACCCCCTTCCTCCGGAATACACTTCCCCCGACAATCTCTCCGCCAATTTGTCTGCCCTCTCTCGATCGGATAGTGCCACCGGTTCTTGTTTTATTCGAAGATCTACAAAGAATGACTCGTTATTTTGATTTCTTCATTTCTCTCTCCAGACTATATAGGCTAACCAGTTCAAGTGGAAAACAATTTGCAATAATAGCAGAACTTGAAGATGGTATATGACAATATGTACTGAACCACTATGTGTAGAGTGGCGAAAATATTACTTCTCAATTGGAACTGTAGGAATTTCACTCATCCCTTTATCGGAAATACAAATTTTTTTTAAATTAATCACATTAATCACCTAGGAAACAAAATATTTTATTTTAGGCTTTTCGAATGTCGTAATTGTTTTTTAAAACTGCATTAAAATTACATAGGAACGATGGTAATTTTGTGGATTGTTTATTGACATTCTTAAATAGGTTCAATCTTCCTGTTATTTTCAATATTGTCGACTGAATTGTTAGAAGAAAAGTTTGCTCACCTTCGGCCACGCTTTCCTTGAGATCACAATTGCTACGTTCCTCGGACCTCGCTCGTTCCAGTTCTTGTTCCAATTCCGTTGGTGTATGGGGTGCGGTATGGGGGTGTGCGGGTGTCTCTGAGGGATGAGTGAACGGCTGATAAAAGTGGTTCTCCAGCAGAAGCGGATGCGGCGCGGATGCGGGCCGGAAGGCCGTGCCGTCGCGCAACACGCTCGCCCTTCCCAAAGTATCCACGTCGCTGGGCGATCTAAAAATATCATCCCCAAAAGAGATCGCATGATAGCCGACCAAGAGCAGCAAGACAATATCAAAGAATAGCTGAGTCGCAGGAAAATAATAGGATAGCCACTGTGTAGACGAAAATGGCGACGGACCTATCAACCCTTAAGTGAAGATAGTCTGGACACGTATCCGGACCTTTCTAAAATTCTGTATAAATTATCCAAGATACCTTTTTCCATATAATTTGAAACTGAACATTTTCAGTGCTCGAAAGAATTTAAAGAAACTTGATATTTCAAATTATCGTTCAATCATCGATAGCCAGCGATTTTTATGCAAAATAAAAAAATTCTACCTGAATTGCAACAAACTGGAGCAAAATGGAAATTTATTTTCATCCGTAATATGTTTAATAAGTTGACACTAATATAACAATATTTTTAACTTCTTCTACAATTATTAATGTTTGAAATTATATCTCATTTTAGTCATAAAGGCATAAAATTCGCTGTCTAGTTATCAGTGACCTCGGTACAAGCAGTTAAGGGTTGATCTGGCAGTAACCTTGGAACAATAACGTCACGATATACAGGCTGTCCCATTTCAAATGAACCATTCGAATACTTCTGAAGTTATGAATGACATTACTTTGCTTAATACCGTCTAGCATTACAATTGAAATACAGTAGAACCTCCTTTATACGAAACAGTTAATGCTAAACATTAATTCTTAACTGAGCCTCCATTATATTAACCACAGCCCTTTTTCTTTACTATTAGTTACGTGAACGCGTATTCTGAAGTACAGGGAACACGCACATTGACCATCATGCACCGATTTGAACAAAGGAGAAAATGCGGACAGTCGCATAACATTTATGTACGAGAACAATTGGAACGAATAAATGTCGGAGGAGGGAGTAGTTGATAAGTCTGTTATCCGAACTCGTCGGTTATCGTACGAGCTTATACCCCGACGTGTTCGGATAATCGAGGTTATACTGTACTTGTTGCGCGTGTAGTTCCGGCAGCCCGGTCGAGTGGGCTGTTGCCGCGGTGGTTTCCTCCCACAAGCGCGCGTTCTAAACATAAACGAGATCCTACTGTATCATCTGAACCAATGGTTCGAGGATGTAAGAAGGTTAATCATGTTTTAGGGGAATAATTAGCTACATCGATCGGTGTATTAAAAATTACATGGTTTCGTTAAAACAATTGGAAGTGAACGTGTCCTCTTCTCCTCCACTTAAAAAAACAAAACCATTCGGTAAGAATAATGTCTTCGTCGAAACCATGCAACTTTTGTTTTTGATATATTTTCCGATTGCGTTAATAATTTCAGAGGTATTCGAGGGGTTCATACATTTATATAACGAATAAAAAAATAATTATTATTTTCATTGGCTTTGATTTATGATTGACTCGAACTATATATTGTACATTAAGTAGTATGTACTGTACGTTGTCGATAGACTGCGGATCTTGATCGCAAGAAATAGAATTCAAATTGATTGTTATTTCCTCTCTTGATATTTTAATAGACGAGAAAATTTTCAATTTCATCTACTCAATTCTGCTGTAAAATGCATAAAGATCCGCAGTTATCAAGATAAGATATCTTTGTACCAAATCAGACTTTTGCCTCTGAATATCTCGAAAGAGAGGACAGAAGTTACTTCGCTTTCATAATCACCGGCGCACAATAACTTAATAATTAATAGGGTGTCCTATCTCTCCGTCCCTGACCCGTGGGTCCAAAATTTCGAGGGCCGACAGTGCCGGAGATGCTTATCGGGGGCCCTGCACGGAATGCGGGCCCCCGTCTCGTCATTCGAACGTGTAGGAAGGCCGTGCGTTTTCGCTCCACGCGGCTGTCCTTCGCGACAGTAAGGTAAAAGGGCTTACCTCATCAGCCTTTTCGGTGGACTTTCGTAATAGTGAGACGAAGAGTAAAGGCTGGGCACGGGATAGGCCGGAGCGGGCGACGGTGCCGGTGTGGGGGTCCTCTTCATGGTGTTTCTCACCATGGTTGCTTCACCCGCTTCGCTCATGTCGCTCACCTCGCCGACGCCACCGCCTCCGATGCCACTGCCGCTGCCGATACCGCCGCCCACGCTGCCACCGACGCTACCAGCTACATTGTTGTTCACGCTGCCGCTGACACCGCCGCCGTTCTCGCTACCACCGCCACTGCCGCCGCCGCCCCCAGTGTCCGTCGACGCATTATTATTTTCCGCTGCGTGCCTTTGCGCCACCGCCAACTTCTCGTGCTCGATCGACAGACCCTTCACCTACGGAACAAACGCAGCGTACGGGTTTAAAAATCGTTGCACAACGACAAACGAAAGTCCGATCCCCGGAGGTCACATCCGAAGGTCAAACAGATGTTCAAGATATTTTCGAGTTCGCGCACACCTCCATTAACTGATCAATTTTATACAATGAACCGTAACAGCTCCGATCTCGGGTTCACTGTATGCCTAATTTCAAAAATTGAGAATGAACTAATTCTCTCTATTCATTCCAGCCAACGATCCCAAACTCACGTGACACTATCAAACGCATGCAACGCGAATTGATCTCGTCGCTAAACTATAAATAATCCTTTGCACTCGCAGCTAAATTAACTTGAAAACTGAACATCTATTCTGACTTAGAATATTTCCATTCACTATGATTTTTGAAATTTTATGGATTTTATTTACAGCGAACCCTAACAGCTCTCGATGAAGTTCAAGAGATTCGCTGATCTCGGGTTCACTGTACGCCTGATTTCCAAAATTGAGAATGAACTAATTCTCTCTATTCATTCCAGCCAACGTTCCCAAACTCACGTGACACTATCAAACGCATGCAACCCGAATTGATAACTGTTAAACTACAAATACTCGTGCATAGACTAATTTAATCCTTTGCACTCGGAGCTATTTCAATTTAAGAATTAAAACTCTCTTCCGACCTAGAATATTCCCATTCTCTACGATTTTTGAACTTTGATGGATATGAAATTTGTTTGAATGTTCATTAATTGATTAGATACCGACTTATTTAATAATGTGAACGATATTTTAATTACCTAATCGAGTGCTAAGGGTTTATAGAACAAGTATAAACACGTGAACTAAAAATCGCAATGCTGCAGTAGCGCACTGAACATTGTATCTCTACTGCAGCACTGAGTTCAAACGAAACCGCGAAAAATGGCGGTCGGAATGAAAAATGCACGTTCATCTTCGTCCCGTTCCCGGCTGATAATTTAAAACGGGAACTGCTGACCATAAATCGTGGACAGAAATAAAATGTAAGTGGTGATCGGGGAACGCGTAGCACATCGGTTCCGCCTCTGAACACACGTGACTGCTATGTAGGGCAATTATTTAAGTAGTAGGAATATGTCGCATACTTGAAGGCATTCGGCTGCTTTGAGGAAAGAGCTGAGGGATTCCTGGGACACGTGTACCTCCCCACGGTACATGAATTCGAGAAGGGACGCCATATTGTGAGCACTCGTCCCGTCGAGAATAACGATCAGTCCCGCGGGAGAAGGAGGCATTCCTTCGAAGAGCTCTTGAAAATGTTTGCTGCATGCTGCGAGGATTAATCTGTGTGCCTTGAACGTTACTCCTGAAACATAGACGAAAACAATCATTATGACATTCAAAGCTTACAACATTTAATATTCATTTAATAAAAATTCAATTTTCACCGTAGTGCAATAAGTGAATTTAAAGAACAACAGAAGTGAAGCTTCTTGTTCGTATCCTTGATCCTAGGCTAACTTGGAATAATCAATAATTATTTTATTTGATTACAACGTACCCTCGTACGATCGGAATTTTCGTAACCTTCTCAGCAAAGAAGATTTTCACTTAAAAACGTTGCGTTTGTTTAACATCACCGTTAAAAGTAGAACATATTGGATAATTGCAAATGTTCGTACCCAATTTACCACGTAACATTTTTTCAAATTAACTTTTAACTCCTACGAGAAAGGTAATCAGTTATCTGATATAATCAGCTTGTAATATGTTCGGAGACAATTGCAGAAAATAATGGTGACTGTAATAATTGATTAATTTGACTGAAATTTTGTAATCATCTAACGCATCGTCCTAATATGAAAACAATAAACCGTGCGCGAAGAAACGATGTGATAAAACAATCAAATATTCAGAAACAAAAGGAAGAAACAAAACAGTAAGAAACAAGAAGATCTAGTCCGGAGAACGGAGCTTCTAAAAACCAGTTCAATCTCACCGTAATTAAATTGACCGAGAATGGGGCGGTAACCGGTAATTAAGGGTTAAACGTGTATCCCGTCCCCCAGAACTATTACGAATAACAGTAACTACGCCGAAGGAGAAGCTAATACGAAAAGTGGACGAGAGCCGATTATTCGGTGGAATTGTACCGGGGGTCCGGGTGTTTTCCACGAAACGTTCGACTTTCCGTGGACGCGTGTTTCTATTTCGGATCCCCCGGACTCCTTTTTTTCTCACGGCTTTCATCAGTCCCGAGGGACCGCGGGAATTTTGGCGTGCAAAGGAAGTGGTGACCATCGAACCCTTTTTTTCCACTTGTTCTCTATTTCCCTCTCCGTGAGAGCATAAAGAACCCGAGCATGCCAGCTTGACGTCGATGCCCTTTCTTGCAGCCCGTTGGATATCTAGGTCATCTTCGGACACGATCTTCCGTAATCTACGATTCACGTGCGCAAGTGTAACGCGCCCGTAATTCGATATCTTG
>CM052322.1:3606407-3622522 GCA_028455615.1 Lasioglossum zephyrum | reverse complement strand
ATGAAGTTTCTTAATATACACGATTGTTTTTCGCGAAATTAGATTGTTTTTCACGAGAATAAGAAATCTGATGTTCAAATGCTTTCATGTGTCAGTTGTATCCTTTCGTCGAGCCATCGGTTCCATAAGAGGCAGTATGATATTGAGAATATAGGAGAAATTATTGCCGAAAGAGAGTCGGGTGTTTACCATTCCGTCAGATATAGCCCCCTATCGAAATCCGAGGAGGCTTGCAACGTTGCGTTAGAAGGCAACGGCGCGGTATAGCATGAAGGGTGATAATGTTGTGGAAAATACGTTCTACGAAGGACCTGCCCCTGAAGTATAGTCAATACTGCAGCCAACGATGCCTACCGCAGCACTGTTTCCCCTTATCCGCCGAATTCTCCCCCACAGCTTCCGCCCCTGAATGAAAGAGAAAGCGAGAAAGAGGGAAAGACGAGATTTGCGTGAATCCCGAATCCCGACAATAATTGCCGAAGGGTAGAGAAAATGCAGAGAAAGGGTTCCACTGATGAAAATTTCGAACTGAAAGTGCAGACGCTGCGATCCCCGCTGAAAGAATGGCAAATATCTTTCTACCACCCAGAGACAATTCCTGTAGTCGAATGGATCACTCCAACTTTAAATAGCAATAATACAAACCTGATATGCAAACAATCTGAATCTCGACGACTTATCGCTCGGCTAACATCATCTTTTTTTTTCTTTTTACATTGTACTTTCAATACTTTTAATTGCTCAGTACTGATGATAAAAACGGGTATTGTAATTATTATAAGGCAACTTTTCATTCTTTCACGAGAATGTCCATTGTATCCTTTGAGAACATAGGAGAAATGATTATATATAATTTTTTTTATATGAAAATTCAATATAAACCTCAAATAATATTAAATTTTCTATAAAAAACAATATATAATTTTTTTATATGTTATTAGTGAGTTGATACATTGAATCAACGAACTTCGGTTACAACTACTACGAACGATTGAAATTATTTCTGACTACGAGTGACAATTAAAAATTACAAGAATATATTCAGTTACTGCATAATGTGTCTGTTATTTAATTTTTCAAGTGAAAGAGCAATTGATTAAATCAATTTAGATACTGCTTCTAGGTATGATACGTAATAATTTCTTTATCTGTTTTAAGAGAATCCATTAAACAAAAGTAGATTCTCTTTTCGACGATGAAGAATTCTGGTCAGTGTATAATGCAGTTGTAAATTACAAGGAGAAGCTTATTAGCAACAAATTGATGACGTAGAATGTTCAGCTGTTAGATGAATATTGAAAGACACGAAAATCAATTGAAAGAAAGAGATTGATGATGAATGATTTTAAAGGAAGTATTTAAATGGAATACTTGTGGTACCTTTGTAGAAAAATATCTGCGATGGGCTGTTTCGAGTCGTTTCGGTGGTTCTAGTGTTAATTTCGCAGATTCTAATTGGCGAGCTTGAATCGTTCGAGCATCGAGTTCAAAAGAATTTCACGAACACTCGACCCCTAAGGTCGTTAAATTGAATGAGACGAAAGGGTTGCGCGAACCACGCTCGCGACACGTGTCGATCTGGTGGATTTTAGGACGCGTCGCCGCTCCACGAACGCGTGAAGCGCGAGAATCGGTGCCACGAGGACGCGGGAAACGGTGACGAGATCGAACACGGAGACATTATGCTCGTGGCGATGATACGACCGACCAAGGAATCGACGAGACGGGGGAGGATTTCACGATTCGCGCGGGAATCGAACGAGTAAACAACAACCGCTACAGCCCGCGGCGACGCCCGCACCCGGTCCAGCTGAGGGGGTGTGCTCGATTCGATTCCGACAACCCCGAAAATTTCACAACTTAACCCAATTTTCACCAAATTCGTTTGAAACTCTAAGCGCTACGCTAAACAAAGTGCGTGTGTGTAAATAATTCTGTTCAGCTCGTCTTTTCTTATACGTCTTGATCGAAGTTGATCATATACAAAGGACTGCTTTGAAATTGAAGTTATAATTGGGCTGTGGATTTTCCGCATTTAGAGTAAACATTATTAATTATAAATATTGGAAGAATTCAAGAATGTTGCTATTTTCGACTTGAAGTTATTGAAAGAAGAAATTCCGTTGGAAAAATTCTGACTTTGGAAATGTTCATTTTACATAAAAATCTGCAGTCTAGTTGAATTATTTCACTCTTGAAAAATTCATTATCAATCGAAAGCCTGCAGGAGATCTTTGTATACTGGAACAAAGGACTGCATTTAGAGTAAACATTATTAATTATAAATATTGGAAGAATTGAAGAATGTTGCTATTTTCGACTTGACGAAGTTATTGAAAGAAGAAACATTCTCTATCAGCTTTCGTCTAGAAAATTCCGTTGAAAAAATCCTGACTTTGGAAATGTTCATTTTACATAAAAATCTGCAGTCTGGTTGAATTATTTCACTCTTCAAAAATTCATTATCAATCGAAAGCCTGCAGGAGATCTTTGTATACTTGGACGATGAGCAGACTGCGGATCTTTATGCAAAATAAAAATTGTCTACATTAATTGCCAGAAACTTTTAGAGGGCGGGTATTGTAATAGGCAAGCAATGCAATGGTGTCTGTAATTTATCTGTAATTTATGTAATTCGTTCGTATACGACATTATTGACCTTCAAGATCACACAAGGTCAGAAAAGGGTCAGCCCTTTAAGGAGCGAATTCTCTCAAATTGCACTTTCCACGTTTGCTATCAATGCATCAAATCCGCCGAGGAATTTTATCCCATTTTTAATCGGAGAGGTCTGAAGCCCGAAAAACCGTGACGAGCAAATGTAGCTGCCGTCAGGTACCGTTACGCGTACTGCATACGCATGTATATGCGAACGCGTGCACGTAGCACGTGCATGCGCTGCATAAGATTAAAAATAAAGGAAACGAGAAGTGTACACGCATTGTAAATGTACATAACGGTGAGTCGACACACGGGCAGATACGTGCCCGCGTAAATATTCATTCGGTGAAGTGGATGGCTAATTAGAGAACACCAAAATGATACTGCTGATCTTCACGAAATTAGTAGATAGTGAAACATTCCAATTTCCGGTTTTCGTAGCCTCTTTCAACCCCTTCCCATACATACAACATTAACTGTATACATCGACAGTACACTATTGTATAATATTTTTCATCTAATTACCGAAGACTATGACGAAAACTATAACGAAAAGTTCTAGCTCAACCCAGACCATAAAATCGTGAAAATGTAAACTGGAAAACAAGATGCACAAGACTCCCGCCTAAATCCCGACTTCGGGCAAGTCCAGTTAAATCTTTTGGAGCACGGTTTCGATATAACGGTGCAACAATTGCGACAGTTCTGTGACGGAATATTTTTGGAAGTTTTAAAATAGCACGATCTAGTACCGTTTGACTACCTTCGTATAATACGAATGTTTTTGTCGCACTGTTTCGTTGACATAAAAAGCGAACTTTCTAAACGTGGTTAATATTGATTCTGTGCGTCGCTGATTTCCCCGGAAACTAATAATACAGTGGTTTTAACCCCCATCCGTCCCTCGTGTCAATTTGACACAGTTTTCCCGAAATAAATTATACTGTTCTGTTATTTGTAGGTGAATTTTCCGGAGACTGCGTGACTCTATTTTCTTTAATGCGAAACACAACCGGAAAATCTAAATGTTAACGCAATTTTAACTAAAACAATTATTTTACCTTGTTATTGGTTATTGCTTTGATTTATTTTGAAATGTAGAAACATTCGGTTCGACGTAGAAAGCGAGCAAACATTACGCAACTGCGTAACCTATCCCCGTATCACAGGCCAACCATCAAGGCTCACTGGCGGCCGACCAAAAAATGGTTCATCCCCTAGCCGGGTTCCGAGCATCCCTTAAGGATCGGTTCAAATCGCGTGATCGTCGATGTACAATCTCCCGAAGAAGGTCAATCGTGAGAAATCCTGACCGGTGTGTCGCACTGATCATCGACACTTCGATCCCCCCATGCAAACCCGCCAAACAACAGATCGATCGATCATCGGTGATCGCACACAAACGACATCCACGAATCCACCATTCGAATCATGGCGATAAGAAAATCTCGCGATAGAGAATAAACAGGTGAGAACACGGTGTACCTGGCGGTTGAAGCCACCATGGATTGACCAGGGATGGTTGTTGGTTGCCGTGGCCCTCGCCGACAGGGGCGTACATCCTCCTCCGACTACGTCACGCCCGTCACTGCCGCCCCGTGCGGCTGCACCCCCGACTGCCTTCAACCCATAACCCACCGCTCCTCCCGGGATCCTGTCACTTCCCCTTCCTCCACGTACGCAAGAGGGTTGCAAGGTTACCGTCGAACCCCCTCCCCGCCCCTCGGCCGTTCCGGTAACAGAGCAAAACCACCCCCGCCACCTCAGCAGCCACCATCCGCCCCCGCCACGGCCACCTCGAGCGCGTTCAAGGTGGAGGAACAGCCGCCTCCACCGTCGAGCACAACGCACAACCACCACCCCCAAGCTCGGTTTTCCTACGCAGCCAGCCGGCCAGCCGTAGCCATCACTTTCGCTGGAAAGTCCTCCGGCCGTTACGAGGGCGGCCTCGACCAGGGCTGACGTTGCAAAGGACGAGCTCGATGAACTTTTTCCTCTCCTCTTCCTCCTTTTTTTTCTCTCCTTTCCTCTCTACTCTCTCTCCTCTTCTTTTACCCGTCCCACTCCACTCACCCTGCCGGGCCCTTTTTTTGGCTTTTTACGCGTACCTTCTCTTCTGCAAGCGCACCGCCAGCCATCGCACCCGCTCTCGCCGACACAGGCTCTCTCTCTGCTCTTTCTCTGAATCGATAAGATAATTTGACTAGCGCGCCGCACTGCCCCGACGAAAAAGAGGATGAGACGCGAAACGACGAGCACAGGATCGACGAAATACACACCGTTGCTATGCAATCGGCGACGAGGCTTTTGTTCGACGGATCCCCGGCACCGACAGCGAAATTTCGCTTTCGGTCGATGGATCGAAGCCGTAATTTCCCTTGCTTCCCGCCGCACAGTGCACTGGCTTTATAAAAAAAACCCGACGAAACAACCCTAGAAACGAAACTACCCTGCTCAAAGGGTATCGCTGTTACAACAATATTTGACTAACGCGAGTTTTTTGCTAATTATCAGCTAATGGAGGCGTACGAAGAATCGCTTACTGCAGTCTGAAACTGATCTTTTGGGAAGCTGTAGAATTGCATTAAAGTTTAACGAGAAAATTATTGTTTAAAAAAAATTGTTTACACCGAGAGATTCGCTATTCAAAGACGCACGAATTGGATCTTGAAAATTTCGTCTAGGCCTAGCAGTTTCGGAGATATTCACAAAATACATCTTTCAATTCCAACTGTTACAACTTTATTTGACTAACACGAGTTTATTGCTAATTATCAGCTAATGGAGGCGTACGAAGAATCGTTTACTGCAGTCTGGAACTGATCTTTTGGGAAGTTGTAGAATTGCATTAAAGTTTAACGAGAAAATTATTGTTTAAAAAAAATTGTTTACACCGAGAGATTCGCTATTCAAAGACGCACGAATTGGATCTTGAAAATTTCGTCTAGCAGTTTCGGA
Source organism: Lasioglossum zephyrum (assembly GCA_028455615.1). Classification (NCBI taxonomy): domain Eukaryota; kingdom Metazoa; phylum Arthropoda; class Insecta; order Hymenoptera; family Halictidae; genus Lasioglossum; species Lasioglossum zephyrum. Next base: position 3,616,903 of record CM052322.1, on the reverse strand, counting down.
GATATTCATAAAATACATCTTTCAATTCCAACTTTGAGGGTTTTCTTTACAGCTACAATGATTACGCCTGTATTTAAAATTTATATTTTCCGTATGGCTAGATTTATTCTAATGCTTGAATATTGATTACGAACGAATCAAATTTGATTTAGAAAGAAACTTTATTAAAATCTTCATCTCGTGGAGTCTACGTCATTTTCAAAAAGAGGTTAATATGAATGTCGAAAATATTTTTTGAATTCTACACGATAAAGACATTTCGAACGAGCTCCGTAATGGAAGGAATGACTGAATGGTCGCGTCGAATGGGAAAGGTGTTCGAAATCTGCTTAGCGCGTTTAATGTATGCCGATGTCGCAGAGATACGTTCGCAGCTATTTTTCAGCCGTTTCACCGTTGGACACCGTTGCACGGGATGCGTGCTCCGACCATGATCTGGTAGTCAGATTAAGCAGGTGACACCATGCATTTGGTTCACGGCTGGACAGGCTCCCGCGTAAACATATTAATAACGGGACACCGTTGTTACTCGCAGAGGCTATTGTGTCCGCGATAAGAAATAGTAAATGAAAAATTTCCTGCCGGCATGATACCTCGAGTGCTGTACCTTAGGCTAGCTCATTTGCATAACCGTTTTCTTTTACAAGCATTACAATATGAACACAGTCCTCGGAGGGTTTAAACCCCTATAAGAGACCTCTGCTCAAAGAGACTTGTAACTTTTAGAAGTTACCTCGACAATGGAAAATAAAGTGACGAACTGGCAAGCACGGTATAGCAAAACATTCTAACTGTATGTACAGGGTGAGTCAGAGTGACAATTATTATCTCAAATAACCCGGTACCGTTCCAAGGAGTTGAATGAGTACAATTATTAATTTCTTTCTATCTAATTTGTTCGAAGATTCCTTTTTTTATCTACAATCTTTGGTAGATCTTGGCAGAAGCTTTGGACAAATTCGACGTTGCTTAAAAGTGAATTTTCTCAAACTTTTCTGAAATCGGTTGAAGAATGGACTTCTCCAAAAAAATTTAATCGAGTTCTAACATGTCAAAAAACCTCAACTTGTGTAGTCGAATGAGAAAAAGAGAACTATGCGATTTTTAAATGTGATCGAATACTTTCTGCTAGGGGTTGTAATAATAAAATTTCGCGAACGTTTAGAACGAATGTCGAACGCGCGCCACGGCTACCCTTTTCGCATAACTGGGATCGCTTGATAATTAAGGCAATGCCGGGCATCCCGGTATTTCGATAGCCCCGGCCCCGGAAAAATTCGTTGAAGGAAGCCGCAGGGTGCATCGTCGGTGGTACGAATCCGATATAAAATTTCACGGGGACAGTGTAAAGCCCTGTACGGGGAATTCCTCGCGCGCTAGGTACGTTCCTGAAGGTAGCAGAACCCGCGGCTGGAGGGGAGAACAACCTTGCAAGCTCTCACACCCCTCGGTATGCGTAGCTGCGTCGGTGGTGGTAGGGTCTGAAATTTTGGAGGTTGGCAGAATCGGGTGAGCACGGAGGGGATCGAAGGGCGAAAAGCGAGAGGGAAACCAAACGGGGAGTACGCGGGGGAGGGAGAGATGTCCTTGGGGGGGGGGGGGGGGGAAGGGGGGCGGTCTGAAGGGAGCCAGGCAACCTGCACCCGGCAACAGCCCCCGACCTCGGAAGAACTAATCATTAACCTCCTTTCACCCTCCCAAACACCGCTCTAACTCGACCACCTTCGCTTCACTTTCACCTGTGCCTCCTCTTCCCTCCCTTTCTCTGCCCTCCACCCACACGCGATGACTCCCCTACTACGGATCGCCCACGCTTTACGCGGTTACGATAACCCGGCCCACCCCCGCTTTCGTCGCTTTTTCACGGTGCTCGGTCCGATTTCGTTAGTGTACGCCCACCCTCTCTCGACCACCCCCGCATATGCACATTTTACTAGCCCTATTCTCTCCGGTCTATCATGCGGTGCACCTTGCTTTATTCGAAAACCGTTTCTTCCAGCTACGGTACTATGCAAAAGTCACCGTGTCAAAGAGTGACCCAAAAACGAAGCTACACAATAAACAGGTGATTTTGCTTGTAAACCAAAAACACATAGTTGTTAAAATCTTGGGAAACCCAATAAGTTGTTGCAAATAATGGAAATTATATATCATTTTATAATATTATACATATATTTTTATTTGTTAACTTTCCCATCAACGTAATATGTTCGTGCATTTCATCCCTTGTTCCCATTCGCTGTAATATTTGAAATTTATATGTTTCTACCCCCCTCCCTCGCAGACCTACAATGAACACACAACTATTTTTCACGGGAAGAAGATTCAGATAGAAGAATAATTCAAAATACACGACACATTAGTTTCTAAATTATGAGTAGAGGATGTGATCGATAAATTGTCGGAACAAAATCAACATTATGCCACTAACTACAATTGCATAGCTTCATCCACGAACCATGGCGGTATGATGTTCAACTAGCAAGCTACGTTTCAACACAGTCTCTTTTAAATCGTTCTACTATAATACAGAGACGTGCTTCTGAACCACTTAGCAAATTTAATTCAGGGTGTTTTCAATTGACGGTGCCTCGAGACTAGACTGTACTTGAAAAATCTTGAAATCTCGAAGACGAGAGCAACGTTTTCACATTTGTATCTCTTGAGAACATCGGAGCCATTCAGAACGAGAAATAATAACGAAGTCGTTATTATTGTTGCATCTTCGAGAAGTCCTGTTTTGATTCTGGCTTGTCGTCCTACCACTTTAGACACGACCAGAATTTATTACTTCCTTCTTACTGAAGGAAGAAAAATGGATGCATGATCGAAACTACTTTCAAACTAGTTTCGACTAGGAGTTTCGTCCCAGGAACTCACGGAGGGTTGAAGAGCCGTAACCAACCCTGTTGCTGGCTTCCATATGTATAGCCACGTTAAAGGTTGCACCCTGTGCAACCCTCCAAAACTTGAAGGCTGTGACGTAGAAATAAATGCAAGCAGATAGATCAATAATCGGCGCTCACGCATTATCATGTACTTTCTTCGACGTTGCAGTGCGACAGAGATACCAATAGAAAACAAAAGAGAACGTCGAATCAGGGAAACGATAAGTCAGATATTTTTTTTATTTAGTAACATAATTGAATTTCTACTGTAATTATTGGACTGCGGAATTTTTTGCAAAATAAAATAGTTCAGAGCATTATTGCAGAGAAAAAATTGTTTCCTTTCTGAAATATTTCTAATAATTTGGAGATAACGTTCTACAATTCTTTTAATATTCCTTCGGTTTTGAATTATTCTCTTTTTTATCATAAATGCGTCAAATTTACGGTGATTATTATGTAAAAGAAGATTTTTAAACTACTTTTGGTACAACGCAATTGTCGAAAATCCTATTAATCAATATTAAAGATCGAATAAAAATCGAAATAAGTAAATGAACGTTAAAAATTGCAGCATCACATTTCAGAATGAAACAAGTCGAAGATTTCGGAGAAGGTAAAATAGACCGAAGGTAAAAAAAAAAGACACAAGGTAGCCGACCATAAACGCGTGTTAGTCGAAGAATTATAGTGAATAGCAGAGGCGGGGGACGGTCAAAAGGGAAAAATATAACGACGCCAGGATCATTAAGCGGCCATTCCCTTAAATAATTCAATGGTCAGACGAGAGAGCGATTGCCGCTCGAACAGATATTCCTGCGTGTAATCAATGGAACCTGGTATTAGAGCGTGTACACACCGAGTTATTCTGTTTCGTACGGATACGAGGCAAGTTTATCTGTGGTTGTATCTTCATTTATACATTGAGTTTCGAGTTGATACTATCTACGCGATAGAGGGGTGGTAAGTAAAACGCTGCGAAAATTCGTTAGACAAAACCGTTGTCAATAAAAAATAAATTAGAGCAATATCTAGCAATGCCGAAATAAATCGCTCAAAAAATAATCGTTGCAATAACATATTATCCTATTTGGCTACTCAAATGTTAATTGATTCGTCCAGGTAAATAATTTCAACTGAAATTTAAATAATGTTTCATTCGATCTAATCATTCCTACCCTCCAACATCTGCATCAAATAATATGCAGCAAAGGGTGTCGATATAAACTGGACAGAAACCTGAGAATCCGATTAGCTGATCAAATTTTTAAGAACAATTTCACAATTATCTGAAATCCTACCGGAGGTGGTGTTAACGTTATTCGAACTCTGTTATGCGAACGATCCTGACGTATTCGGATGATACACATCGAGGATAGTTGATCCGAGAAGGGAACAACTATGATCCGCGAAGAGGAAAGAGGAACGGTAACTCGCATTGCACAGGAATAAAATTTCCCAAGAGGCGGTTCGACTGCACCTTAAACGGAATAATGAATCGTCGAAGAAGGGATGCTCGCGAGAAGGGAGGGTAGAAAGTGAGAAAGAGAGAAGAAGAGAAAGAGAGGGATGGTGAAAGGAAAAAGGGAAAGAGAGAGGAAGAGAGGAGGATATCGGCCGTGGGCACGCTCATGCGAAGGTCGAGTCGGTGGCTGAAGGGTGCCTGGGGCAGCCGAAATGGGGGACAAGCGGGGCAAGATGCAACGCACATCTATTGATTCTCCTTCAGCGCGAAGGCCCGTGTGTCCCACTCACTTTCGGAAGCACCACGCACTCGCGTTTTCCCCGACGTTGCCGTCCTATACCCACGCTACTGGAAATATTAGGTTGTTGCTCGTGGAACACGCGTTCCTAATTTTCATCTTAACATGTCGGTCCCGCGTCAACAAGCCGCTGCCGAACAATCATCCCCTCCCCCAAAAAAATCCCGCAAAAGTAATTTAATCAGCCTCATAAAAAATTTCAGAGTTGAAGCTTATCACGGGGTGAGGACGCGACAATACGATGCAATTGAAAAAATTTTACCTGAAAATTCAGGGTCAAGTTTATACAGTGAACATAAAATATTAACTCCCTGCCGTAGAGTTCTCTTTACAGTTACAGTGATTGAAACGACTTTGTCCCCAAAAATTTACATTTTTTGTATGGCTACATTTATATCAATATTTACAATAAACATCAAATTTTTTAGTATTTAATATTTGTTAGAATTTGATAAATTCTTCATCACGAATCTCACTCGTTAAAGTACGGCAAGAGGTTAATGATCTTGAAATCCATTTTTAAAATGACGAGGGAATGACTCAATAAAAAATAATTTAACTCGATTAAACGGAGTTCAAGAATGACGCGATATTTTAATTCTTATTACAGTCACATATTATTTAGATCGGTTAAGAAGCAGATGAAAGAAACAACATTAATAGTAAATTATTTTTTGATATTCTACGGATCTGGATGCATCGTAAAAGTTTCGGACAAAGGACACTTGTTCGGAAGGGAAGAGATTCTGAAAATCCGTAAAATGTGTTCCGCAATTAAGGAATAATAATAGCAATCATTAGAACGATTTTAGTTGGAATAACATGAAGGACGGTCGTGGACACGTGGCCTAATCATGTGCTCTCGCATACGCACACTACCGACCGAGTGCGTCCCGTGAATGCAGGCCACGGAACGGCCTCTCTTTTCTCCGTCTCTCTCTCTCTCCTTCGGGAAGATGAAGATGAAGAGGAAAGAAGAGAGATGAGGGGGGAACTGGATTTTGCAACCTCCCTTCCGTGCATTCCTACTGTGAATTTCCTTAGCCGGCTGCATAAAGAATTAGAACGCCGGTACACGCGCGCAATAGCTACCCATAGGCGTATACAAAGAATGAACCGAAAAAAAGGAAAAGAAACGGGGACGTGTGTATACAGGAGTGATGAGAGGGGGGAGGAAGCTCGCGTTCAAAAGCCTTTGCACTTGCAACTTCGCTCGTACATTTGAAATTCTATGGGACAGCCATTGGCTTGGCAAACAGTAAACCAGATCGCGAACAGATATTCATTATTTTGAATAACAAAGTGTACGGAAACAAAAGGAAAAAGAAAAGGAAACACACTTTGTCGCCTCCGTTCGAATGTCGCCGGCAGGGTAATTAACTCGCGAGCAACCGAACCGACGCGACGCGGAAAAAACGAACTTTCTGCAGTGATTAACCGGTTATATTATCTATCCGAGAAAGAGAAACTCGTTTGGCGGTACACAGAAATTGTATATGTACAACAGAAATTTTCCCCTCAAGGAACTATATAATGATACATTGTTGAAATAGTTATTGATTTGCAATAGTTTAATGTGGTATTAACCCTCTGTATGCTTCACGAAATATTTTGTTGACTATAGGAAAATTGAGTAAACAAAATTAAAAATTGTACAAAATTTTTGAAAATTCAAGATTGAAATTATTAAGAGTGGAAATAGCATTCTATACGGTTTCCATTTCTTGCAATCGACGCAGATAATTTCTATTTTTCATGAAGATTCGTTACTTATGATATACAACTATAACTTAATTACGTATCTTTTCAAACAACAATTCTCAAAAATTTCGATCCGGGCGAACCCTCTGCACACACTTCGAAACACTTACAGTGACTCCCATTAATATTCGAATGCTCTCAAAAATCCCGTGAAGATGTGAGCTTAAGGGTTGCGAGTGAGAGATTATTTTCAAGGGCATGGCAAATAAATGGTAAGAAATAATTCTGTTTCAACTGAAATAATGTTTAGTAGATGCTCTTACGTTTCCACCATAAACACCTACAAACTCATTTTGGTCGGTTTTATTAGTTCAGTCGTTTATAATTTATTGGAGAAACGTTGGACGCTTTATTTCGTGCGTCTGTAAAATATTTAAGATTTTGAAAAATGAATGACTCAACTACCGGCCCTTGAAAATAACTTCTCCATAGCACTAATAACAATAACACGGTGATCTGTAGACGGTGAATCTTTATGCAAAATAGAAATTTTCTATCCGAATTGCAACAGCCTAAAGTGAAAATTTATTTTCTTTCTTAATATGTTTAATAGGTTGAAAATAATACAGGTTTTGCACACGAGATTCACCCGTTTGCAAATCAACAAAGTATTTTTACGCGAGTATTTATTACACACATGTACATCAAATACTAATTTCAAAGTGATTACCAATCCATTAATTTTGTAATGTATTAAAACCGTATGTAGTTATTTTCCAATTAATAAATTTGCAAAAAGCAAAGTACATACATATGTATTTACTGAAGCGTATTGAGTTTCCTGTTTCTCTCAGAGAGTAATTAAGCCGTTCATAAATATAAACGTAAATAAATAATTAATTTAAAATATTCTTAATGCGTGAAATTGAATAGAAAAGGTTGAATCTGATTTGCAAACAGGAGAAATTTCAAAAGGGTTAAGTTGTAATGCAAAACCTATATAACGGTATATTTAAATTCTTCTAATCTTTTTGTAATAAACACGTAATATCCATTATCTAGTAATTTATGATCTTACCGAATGTATTGGCACCAGTACGATCTCCGATTTCGATTCTCGTTGGGCAAACTCGATTCGCTCGTCCTAGCCAGTGCTCAAATGGATGCCAGTTCGTACTAAACCGTAACGACGGAATCCCGTAGCGTCGACTTCCGATATGCAAGGCTGTCCTTAGCACAGTGCCCGCTCTGAACAATTACGATCTCGCCTTTGTTTACATGAATCGAAAGCCACACGAATACTGTCACAAAAACTGCGTGTCCCTGCCTCGGGCATCCGTTAGCAGAATGCAAAGTGTGATTCGAATGTACAGAAGTCATCGCGACGAGTACGTGCAGAAACACAACATACATATATTGTTAAGGTTACAAAAACAATCTCTCACCGTAGTTGCTAAGGATTAGCCGTGTACTATGTAAACAGTTCACGGTGCTCTTGCGATTCTACGCGGACGGTAAGTGTGTACAAACGAAATCCATTAAACAACACAAAATCAAATTCAACAATTTCATTGCATTTTTTTAATGAACCGGCGACAATATGCAGCAATATTTTTTGTTCGTAATTGTACGTGCATCGACATAATATGCAAATTGTTTCGAAACAACGTAATGAAATTAGTTGTACGGATTTTATGCGTTTAAAAAAAAACAGAATAAATCAAGTTTAAAAAAATTCAAACGTCGATATTCTTATTTGATTAACACTGTTAAAGCAAGAAGCTTAATATGTTCAATGGGCTAAAAATAATACAACCTTCCTCAAAATAAAGTATTTTCAAGTAAGATTTTGTAAAACAAATCAAATTTGAATTAATTGCAAAGATGTATATCAAATACTTGTTTAAAAGTAATTACCAATTCATTTACTTTGTAATATGTATGAAAACTGTGTGTAGACATGTATATTCGTTAGCAGCCATTTTCCGTTTGATATAAATTTAAAAAATCGTAGTACTTACATATGTATTTACTATACATAAATAAATAATTAATTTTAAATATTCTTAATGGGTGAAACTGGATAGAATAGATTTGCAAAAGGTTGAAATTATATATAATTATTTATAATAATTATTTCTTTTTATCTGGACTACGGATTTTATGCATTTACGACAAAGATAGGGTAGATCAAGTTTAAAAGAATTAGAACATGTCAATATATCGTTTTTAATTGATCGACATTGTTGAAGTAACAAGCAACTCTGTTTATGATTTGTATTCCATGCAATTGGAACAGAAAATGTTTAGTTTCCGGAGTGACATAGAAATCTATTTTCTCTCTTAATATGTTCAATGGCTTCAAAACAATATAACGGTATTTTTAAATTGGTATAATGTTTTAATTTACAGCTACTCAGTTTTACCGTAAATGGATAATGAATGATTGAAAATGAAAGAAAAGTTATTGGAGAATTCTGTGTTTGTACTTCCGGGTTCCGACATGACAATTTCATCTGAACAATACGTCCAGTAATGTGAACGTTTTCATATCGTTTTGAAGTAATGCAAGTAGAAAGAAAAAAAACAAGTATAAGTGTAATGAAACTTACGAAAATCGGTTGTCTTCTTCGGAATCCGCCTGTTCTGCTTCGTATTAACTCGTTCGTGATGCGTTGAGTGTCACCTTAATTTTCACCGGTAGTGTTACTCGATTCTAACCCTTTCGCGCGTGCCGCTGAACACCGGTACCACGCGCCGCGGAAGTTCATTTTGAATGATACATTTGTTGTTGTTTCTCTCGGGAATGTCAGATGTACAGTGTCACTCGCCGTAGGGTCAGGAGTTTTCGCATCATCGTATTACGACGGCAGTGAAATAATAACGATGTTTTGAAAGATAACCGATTTTCACAAAAAAAATTCTCAACTACTCCGTCCGTACGCTGCCAGCAGCGAAGGCGACTGAAAACAGAGAGTCAGCCTGGCCGGCGGATTGTCGGTCTCACGAACGCCCTTGTCACGCGGCGAAAAACGACAATTTAATTCAGGAATGCAAACGCCGCCTGGCGGAAGCGGAAACAACCTTCTCGTCAACGAAATCTTTTCGACCGACAGTGCTCTCTTCTTGTTGAAACGGAAAACTTAATTGAAAATATGATAAATTATTGAATAACAATTATGAACCGGCGAGGTCATATAATTCCTAATAATTTGTAGTAGTAACAGGAAAAATGTCTCTTTTCTTTAGAATATATGGGTTCAGTTTGATTTCGATATGTAACTGTTTTGTACAAGTGCAGATATATAATGAACTCACTTTTTCTACTTACTCTTATTTCACGGTTTATTTACTTTTTATTTTGAAAATGGAAAACGGAATAACTGTATTCCTCGCTAAAGGAAATAGCACGTAGGTACTTGACCTTCCTTTTTTATTGCGCATAGCTACAGAATTTATTGAGGATTAATGCAGGTATACGCAGTAATAAACACATCAATTTGTTCTTTCCGTTATCGATATACTCGTTGCTTTCGATAATCGAAAGCAGACGTATGACATGGCGTACTTTGTTCAAGCAGGAGAAGACGCGAGCGTGAGTACACATTATATTGCCAATTATACTGTGTTATCGAACATCCTTTTTTATAACATCGTTAAACAAGTAATAAATATTCAATTTGGATTATTTATTTCCTATTAATTCGCTTATTTACTTTTGTATTTTAACGATTATTTGTATTGAATTCGTGTCGTACAGTAGAAATCAAGATTATTTAATTTTCCGTTAAAATTAATTTGAACTTCCTAGACAAATTGAATTGTTTATTTCTTGATTCTTAATTAGTTCTCAAGTGTCGTTGGTCGATTAAAATTTGAAACTTTCTTTTTTATTGCGCATAGCTACAGAATTTATTGACGGTTAATGTGTGTATATGCAGTATTAAATACATAAATATATTCTTTCCGTTATCGATATACCCGTTGCTTCCGATAATCGAAAGCAGACGTATGACATGGCGTACTTTGTTCAAGCAGGAGAAGACACGAACGTGAGTACACATTATATTGCCAATTATACTGTGTTATCGAACATCCTTTTTTATAACATCGTTAGACAAGTAATAAATATTCAATTTGGATT
>CM052322.1:3578667-3605907 GCA_028455615.1 Lasioglossum zephyrum | reverse complement strand
ACAATCTAATTTCGCGAAAAACAATCGTGTATATTAAGAAACTTCATCAATATATTAAGTTAAAGGAAATTAAAATATCATCTAAAGAGTTCAGTTGCATCGAACAGTGCATTCAAATAAATACAATTTCATATAAAAATACAAAATTGACTTTTTTTTTTTTCATACAACCTGTGCACATAGAATAAAGAAATTTCTGGTTGCATTTCGCGAAAAACAATCGTGTATATTAAGAAACTACATTAATATATTAAGCTAAATGAAATTAAAATATCAACTAAAGAGTTGAGTTGCATCGAACAGTGCATTCAAATAAATACAATTTCATATAAAAATACAAAATTGGCTTTTTTTCATACGACCTGTACACATAGAAAAATGAAATTTCTGGTTGCATTTAGACGCATTTAGAGAAATTAATATTTTGAAAATGGAAAAGCAGAATGCCTGCTTGAACGGGGAGAGAAATTCGTGAAAATTGTAAAGTGGTACTCGAGCGTAGCCGGCCGCAAGAAAATTGTATTCGTCGGAGGAAAAATGTACGCGTTAATTACGATAGAACGGGAACGGGTTTCCGGCAAATATTCTGGGACAGGAGTTGTTGTTTTTCTCTCTCGGGCAGAAAACTGCATTAGTGCATTACGCTGTGTAGCTGGTAACTGAATTATTTCGCCGATTCAATTAAGGCCCCTGCTCGGTGGGTTGAATAGGTACGAGAGCGTGGCACTGCTTTGATAACCCACTCCGTTGACCACTGCCGTCGATCGTTAGTTGGTGAAAATATGGCTGTGCATTTTCTTCGGCATTACTGGAACCATAAATCGTTCGAAAACTTTCTCGAAATGTCTTGTTTCTACAAAGTTACCTTGTGGGACAGACAAAATGAAACAGATTTACTTGATGTCGAATTTATTAATTAATTGAACGGTGCATCGTTCGGTATCACAAGATTCGCCTGTTACAATCGGCATTTGTACGAACATTTAGTTGTGTGGATGTCTCAAATAGAATAGTTTCAGTTCTTCTTGTTTCTTTGTCCGTCTTCTTGCGGTGATATCCTTCGAGGACGGACGACATTTTCGTTAACCCTTCAGGGACGTTTCACCTGAGGAATATTTAAAAATCGATTAGACCTGGTCTTAATCATTCGCATGATAAATTCACAATCGTTTACTTTCTAGAATTCTATATGTATAACCTTTATTGATCCCCTAAGGGTGTTGCAATCCTTTCCAAACTATACTTATAATTAACTTAAAGAGTAACTGATAATCCTAACTTAATCTAGACTTACATTAAATTTACATTAATTACAACTAAAGATAGTACTTTCTAGAACTTGAACGGATGCATTAGGTTGTCCCAAAAGTTTCTTTCTCAAAGTGCACCCGTAAATGAATGCGAAACCTATGCAAGTTGCTAGGAAGTTTACAAGAGGACAGTCAAGGGTGCAGCAACTTATTCTCCACGTTTTCGTTACTTCTGAAATCACTGTGCCATTTGCATTCGATGTCACGAACAAACAGCAAGGACTTGCTAGCGAGTTACGACACGCGTTCGAGCATCGCACGTGCTTCACTGCAACAACGTGCGGTTCATTCTTCTCGAGCATCTACGCGTTACTGTTAACGACATAAAGATGCACTTTGTCAGCGTCAAGATTAAATGGAACAAATCGTTCTCGCACGCTATGGATACTCTCGGGCTTGCACGTTTGCTGTTCAACATGAAAATACTAAGGCCTGTTCTAGATAGACGCTGAAGAAGGAGGATATTGTCTTACAAGGAGAGGTGACACATCCGGGATCGCCGAGCTTAATGAAACTTTTTCTGACGATTCTAGAGACAAAATACGTTGACACGTGTCCGAGATTTTTTCCAGTGTTCATTTTTTATATGGAGATGTTTAACATACAGGGTGGTGCGCCATATTTTGCCATCTAGATTTAGAGACCTATTTCGATAGGAAATATCACATTGAATTCATATCATTGACCAGAGAGTCGAGATTTCCTAACAAATTATAATTAAAATATATCCTAAACTAATGATTTTTTTACACAAATAGATTAATACTTTTTTGTAAATAATATGAAAGAGCATCAGCTGATACAACAAAAAATATAGATAGCAAAATGTGGCGCCCCACCGTGTATAATTTTTGGATTTCTTGCAATTAATACAGAAATTCGATTGGTAGCTTAAAGATTAATCCTCGTCCACACGATGTGGTACCCGGGTACCTATTTCAAATTCGTATAAAAACTTACCTGTGTGGATGAGGGTTAAAGTCGACGATGGTATTAAAGAGGTTGTCCCTGGGGTGGTTTGGGACCCAGAATTACAAATGTTGCATGAAAATTCTAACTTTTTATATTAGCCAGTTCAGCAGTCAGCTCTTAGAGTCACGTTCAATAAGATCAACGTCGATCTCGAAGAAGTAGGTTTGAATCTGGATTTCGATAGATCCATTTACCAATTCCTTGGAGATGAAAAGCTACATTTCGGACGTACATGTAAGTGTTAGCCAGACCAGAGTAAAAAATATTTCCACTAAGAAATACAAATATTTGCAAATACTATTTCTCACACTATGTCATATATAAATGAAAGTTTTTCTCGATCGAAATTGTACATGATTTTTATGATCGAACCTTGCGCCGTAATCACAAAAATCTTTATGTCACGTATGTTTCATTTGAAACTGTACCTTAGTATCAGTTTCAAATGAAACCTATGTAACACAGTTGTGAGTAACAGTACTTGCAAATATTAGTATTTCTTCCAGTATCTACCAGCATGGAAATAATACATTTCACATAAAGTATATTTTTACTTCTTATAACAAGTGAGAATAACAGTTTAATTTTCAGTTAAGAACATATTCCTAAATTACGATATTACTTTAAAATTACAATTGGTTACAGACGTAAAAATCTCTCTTGAGAATGATCCTCATCAGGATCGAAACGTTGAGATCTTAATTGCAGAATTGTTATAAATTGATTGTTTACTATTGATCGAACCTGTGCGCCGAAATCATCCTACAGATATTAGTATTTCTTAGTTGAAATATCGTTTACCTAGGTCTGGTGTGAGTCCCTGTGAAAATACTTGGCAGAAACGAAACAGCGATGGTGTTTTCTTGAATGGTCGGATCGGATCGATGCTCCAGTGGTTAATGGGTTACTTTCCGGTAAACAGTGATCGGATAACAAGTGTCCTATGAAACTAGTATATTCGTCAGTTAGTTACAGTTCTAGTTACACTTATATCGAGTTTGGTCGATCCCTCAGCGTGCCCTATAGTGGCGCCTTTCTACCGCGGTTCCTAAAAAAATCCATACAACGCAGCGTGTTTTCTCCGCAGGCCGGACCTGGTGACATAATACGCGTCGCCATAGGAGAACCGGCGAATTACGGTGGCCGGGACACACGCACAGGCTTTCACCCATACGAGGACAAAACCATGCACAGGGCACCCACGCGTAATAGCGATGTGCTTGCGAGCGCACGCGTGAAATCAGCGCCGATATCACCGGCGCGCACTCACACTTTGGCTGACAGAAACGCGCGCGCCCCTTGAATCGCGCTTGCGCGTACTCTGTGTGCGCTGCACCACGCACGCACGCACGTACGCAACACACACACGCACACAGACTTCCGACATCCCCTGCGCACACGCCCGGCCCGGTCGTATTGCAGCGCAGCGCGCAAGCGTGTGCGTTTGCGTGCGGGTTACGCAGCTGGGTGCGTGTATGCGTGGCCAGGGGCGCGCGTGCGGCCCCGCAGCGACCTTGAGCCTCCTCGATCCTCCCGCGAGTCTCCCCTCTCCCGCCTCCGACACGCAATATCCCCCTCCCCTTGCTACGCTGCCGCAATTGCTTCTATCTCTCTCTCTCTCCCGCCTCCCTGCCTCCCAACCTTCCCTTTCGCTTTCCTTCACTCGCGGTGGCAGCCTGCTAGGGATGGAATCGAGTCGCGCTCGAAACAAAACCTATCGACCAGAAGACTTCCTGTTCGCAAGAAATTAGTTGTTTTTCAGATATTATGAATTTTATTCTCGGCGCAAGGTTCGATCATTTTTCTACGCAACAAATAGCTATATTGTAGGAATACTAAACGCTGGATTCGGGTATGAATCATCCGGTTCAAGAACCACGTTAGCTATTAAAAATGTTTAATAGGAGGAAAACAAAGGAGATGTTTCGTCCTAGATCCGCTAGAGAGAGGACTCATCAGTAAGGCTATCTTTATTAAATTAATTATTACTGTTCTTAAGTGGAGAGAGACTTGTGCTTTCTTGGTTTCCAATCAGTCTGCAATGCGTAAGTTCACTGTAACACAAGTCTTCAGATTGTATATTGTTTCAGGAAACATCTATATATTGTACATGATATAGTTGAAATTTGGAATACAGCTAGTCGTTAGCCCAAAGGGGTGCACATGTTTTTATCCCGGAAATCCTCGAGGATTAATTGCTTAAATTAAATTAGTGACGTACCAATTATCTCCAACCTTAGGTTCAGCGATTAACATTTTGCATCATCATTTGTCGTGAGTTTATTGATTAGTTCTATCACACGGTCAAAGAAAATGACAATGTCCTTGCCAACGGTGTCTGTCGATTATTCACTGTATCTACTTGCTGCATCGTTCACGACTAGTCCAATCTTTTTCTACTTACCACTTTCTACGTCGCCAGTGATCCCTTGCTAAATTTTCAGATTTACTACGTGACTCAAAGATTTTCTTTTCGGTGAATTAACAGTTCGAAAACTGACTGGAACGAGAGCCATCGCTAAGCGTCACGCAGCGTTGCCTCGAGCGCCCGAATTTCCATCTAGCTTCTCTCTCGCTCTTCCCCCACCCGTGTTCGTACCCCTTCCTTTCATTACTCTTTAGTGTTACGTCTAACTCTGTTATTTTCGAGCTTCTCTCTTTTTCTCTTTCTCTCTCGTTATGCTCCCCGCGACTCCTACGCTCTTTCCCCTTTTCTCTTCCGTCCCTCGCGAGGCTCGACGCCTCTTGCACGCACGCAATGCCGGAGCAGGGAGTGCACACTAAATTTTGGCGGACCAGGGACGTACATATCGGTGTGATTGTGACTGATACCGCAGACCGTAGGGATCATAAATCCCGCCGACGACAGAGCCCCGAACACATTACCCAGGAGATACACCCGCCTCGAATTTTACACAAACATGCTACACCACGCTCGCGATCGAAACTATTGTTCAACTCGTAGTCTTCACTTTTATCTAAGACTATCGATAGTATCTGTTAGATAGATACAATTTGTCTGTAGATGGAACAGGTTGACACGCGATTCTTCTGTAAAAACACATTGGGTAGCAATCCTAGTAGGTGCGGTACTAGCAATGCTAAATTAGTTAGCAGACAGTGGAAAGTTCCTTTCGTCTAGGTTCTGGGTTTGGAAGCACAGTGTGCCAATGCGTTAATTCATTTGTTACTGGTTCACTAACCTTCTACCTCTGAAACAAACCTAACATTCTCTGTAGCCCAATGTTTCTTCACAAAGTTACTCAGCTTCGTCGATTTTCGTTGAACATAAGTAATTTTCTGATTTCTATTTTTGAAGGTGTTTCTTGCGGACTCTGGTTTGTCTGATATTCCTAGTCAACCTTTCTATAACATGATTAATTCGTACCGTGTTATAAGACGCGCACAATTAGTACAAATCAGAGAGAATTAAATTTGATACAAATCAAGTTGCAATCTGTGCTCTGCGTTATAGTCAGAGTCTCAATAATTATGTCCCTGCTCTATCTTTTCCCCTTCTACCACGATCTTCTACACTGTCGGTCACGTGATGCGTTTCATCTCTGTCGTGCATTATACGGTATTGGCAGAGAGGGTAATCATCTAGTTATGGGTTTACTGTACAATATTGAATTTAAAATCTTGCTATCTTCATCTGAAAGACCCAATCCAATCAGTAGACAATTTCTAATTATATCATTGATCATTAGACAGTGTATCATCATGTTCTACCTGAATTGCAACAATCTGGAGTGAAGTAAACAAATATTTTCTTCCTCAATATGTTGAAGACGTTGAAAACAATATAACAGTATTTTAAAATTCAAAATCTGCATCTGAAAGACCCAATCCAATCCGTAGGCAATTTCTAAATTCATCATTGATCATTAGACAGTGTATCATCATGTTCTACCTGAATTGCAACAATGTGGAATGAAGTGAACAAATATTTTCTTCCTCAATATGTTGAAGACGTTGAAAACAATATAACAGTATTTTAAAATTCAAAATCTGCATCTGAAAGACCCAATCCAATCCGTAGACAATTTCTAAATTCATTATTGATCATTAGACAGTGGATCATCATGTTCTACCTGAATTGCAACAATCTGGAGTGAAGTAAACAAATATTTTCTTCCTCAATATGTTGAAGACGTTGAAAACAATATATCAGTATTTTAAAATGCTTCTAATGTTTGTACTGTTTTAAATTACACCTACACGTTTCTGTCGTGAATGCATAAAACCCATTGTCTCTTCATCATTCACCATTCATCGTTCGTCACTGAATTTCTATAAAACAAAATGTCGGTAGCAGAAGGTTGTAGCTTGTCGCTGTGATCTTCCTTGACGATCTGAATAAGACGGTCTAACTCTTCGGACTCGAGGACCTCTGATTGTGGCAGTTTCAGCTCCTCGCCCCGAGTAACATTACAGTTCTATTCCACGGCAGTATTTCCACGAAGCCACAGCTCCGATCGATGCGTTGCCATAATACCGAGTAAAGCTCGTATTAAGCGGCATTGAAAGGCGGTGGCGAACTGTGGCACAGCGGTTTGCACCACCTTTCCACGCAGCTTGGCTTCAAACATAGGACCGCTCATTGTCGGAACAAGGAATGACGCGAGCCGTTCATTTCGTCCCGATTCACTCAGTCGCTCGTAAATTCGCCTCTGTGACCTCGACTCGAACGCACGCTCCTCGTGTTCTTGCCCCGCGACGACCAATGCCAACTGCAATTCCGTCGACTACTCGCTATAGAGAGTCACTCTTCCGCAGGAAAATTTGTTTTATCTTACGAAATCGATTCCGACAACCGATAGGCAAAAATGAATACCGATTTTGACGAGCCCTCTTTACCCTGTGACCGCTCCGGATTGGCCCTTGGGGCCAGTGACTAGCGAACTGGTCACTGCATTTACACGGCTCCACAATTCTAGTTAGTTACTTTTGAATCGATAAAATAAGTTAATCTAAGTGTAACAGCTGAGCATTCACTTTCGCACACTTTCTATTATAAAGAAACATTTATAAAGTGATTCCCATAAATATTCTTCACTGCATATTGTATCATATCTGATACAGTTTTTTAATTGTAACTCTGAAAATGTTTTAATTTTTAAAAATATTTTTCCCTTCAATAAAACACAGAAACTGATCTTCAATTTTTTCATCTCAATTTAAAAAATCATGTAGTGAAGGTTTGACGTGAAAAAATTGCAATTTTTCAGAATTACAGAGAATATACTGAAGTTATTGTTCACAACATTTTACTCGAGTCTACATTGACAATTTAAAAAATGCATTTTTTAGATCTGTATCGATCATAGACGTTCTGAAAATTTCCTCAGGATCGAATTCAGGATAAAATCCGCAGTTTAAGCGACAAGGTGTCACAGCAGTGTTTCAGGGTCCGGGTTAGAACGGTCCCAGCCTCGCGCAGCGTCGATTTCTGTTCTAATGTCTTGGAAATTGAATTCGTTGCGCTTCGTTTTCGTGAACCGCCGAATGTGCTGAGTTCACGCGATGTGGTGTCGTAGCTTCTCCGATGTAACGGATCATTGGGAGCCGGGCCCCGGGATTGGCGAGGCGTGTTAATGCGGACTGACGGTTTCGTAAAGTGTTTGACGCGATGTAAAAGGGATGCTCTTTGATATCGATTTTCGAGTGGAGAATTCTACTCGTGGAACTTCGCGTCCTTTTTAACCCTTAGCAGTCGAAAGGCGACTCTGAGTCGCCACTAAAAGTTGCTGTAGCATTATTTAAAATATTGTGTACATTATTAGATAAGTTAGTATTTGTCTTGATGCAATTTTCAATTTTTGTAGGCAAATTTTAAGAAAGTGGAATCACGTAACATTTTATTTTCAATGGTAGTTGATTCAATAGTTAATTCTGTGGAATTTTATATACAAATTCATAAATGCATATAGATCCGACTAATCAATTATCAAACAATTAAGTATTGTATGAGGTGCTATATCAATTTCGTATCCACCAAATTAAAAAAATCACTGAGAGTGAAAATATTCTAGGTCTGAAGAAATGTTTAATTTTCCAGTTAGAATATTGCCGACCTTATTCGCTGGAGAATAAATAAATAATGCCGTGTTGAAGTAGCGATTAGTGTAAAGACCGGCTTATCTATCTTTTATCCAGAACACTCCAGAACACAAAGACAGTCCGTATTCGAGTGATTCGGCAGTGAACCCGAAAAACCGTTGACGGTGCATCGCCGGTCCTGCATAGTCCGCGTCCGATTAAACTTTCGACCGTCAGTGACGTAATCGGGTGCGCGCGAGTTGTGGTAACGAAGGCGACCGTGCAATACAAAGATCCCTTCCACGTCGCGGACGGTTCTTGCCGAGTGGCGCCACGTATCCGCATTTCGGCCCTGGCACGTGTTAGATTAGAAAGTGGCGGGGATACGGGATACCTTAGAAGCGTTAGAGGGGGGTTACGAGAGCGCGAAAGAACCGATTGGGCGAGAGGGAGAAGGTACAAGGAGAGGGTAGAAAGAGAGAGAGAGACCGTTCGAGATAGCGAGTGAGAGAATAAGGGGGATCGAACGTTAGATAGAAGAGGAAAGCTTGAGGATAACCGTAAAGCGATTGGACGAGGACGGAAATAGAGAAGTAGCAAGAAGATCACAAGATGGAGAAGGGGGTACAGAGAACCACGCGAACTAGACTTGTAGCCTTAAGCAATTCCTGCCCTACCCTCGCCCGAAAAAGTCGAATCTTATTCCCTCTCCTCCACCTCCTCCCACCTACACTCTTTCCTCTTCCTCCAACCCGACCTGGCCTCCTCCCCCTGCCCCACCCACCGGATTCCCGATCCAAAACCCACCGAACTCACACTATTTCGTCTAACCGCATTTGCATCGGCACCGATGACCCATATTCACGTTTCTATTCCTCCGTGCGACACACCGACGTCTTCTCTCGAGGGACCCTCCTTCTCTCTCTCTCTCTTCGACCAACCCAGGTTCCCTCGCGCGACCGAGCGTACGCACGATCCTCCCGCGCGCGTATGTATATATCTCTGTTTCACTGTGGCCGACGTGTGCGCGCGCGTGTGTACGACAGAGACCGACAACGTCCAGGTCCGTTCCGTGACCAACGAAATAGAGAAAGAGAGAGGGAGAAAGAGGAGCGACAGAGAGGGACGAACGACCACGGACAGTTACGCGTGATTCGTTCCTCGCCGCGGCGATGCGCGATGCAAGTCGGTGACTCGATTTCGGTCGGGTGAAACGTACACTCGAGCCATCAGTGTGCACGCGTCCAGTGTCCCGATACACACCAGGAACCTAGTCGCGGGGAACTGTCCTTGTTTCACTGTTCCTATCGTTTCGTGCCCCGTGAGAGCTTCCTCGTGGTCCCGTTGATCGGAGAACAGCAGTGCCCAACTCGGTCCTCGAGGATATCATGTGCCGCGTGTGTACGCGGGACCGGTGCAGACAGCACGTCTATCAGTGAGAATCGAAATCCGTTCGACAAACCAGTTCATCACGATCCTTGGAGAGTGGGTTTTGTTCGCGGGATCACTCGCATGAATGAAACGTGCTCGACCGATGATCCAACGCTGCCTCTTCTGACGAGTCTCGATCGAACGGACGGGTAATACGGTCCTGACCAAACCTCGGTAGGTTTTGCCCGGTGGTTTTGCTTTTTTTTTTATCGCAGACCACGGATATCCGGTAGTCCTATGAATGAGGTCTCCGATGTTGCTGGCGACTACGATCGGCACGATTTCGGTGTAACGCGGACCGATAACGACCCGATGTTTTCCTCCTACTTTTATCGGGCACCGCAGAACCTTATCGATGCCCGAAACCAGTCGCGAAACCGCTGCGCTCGCGGACTCCGTGGAATTTATTGTGTGCTCGTATAAATCGATCATAGGTGGCTGAATTTTTTCAATATTTTCTGTACAGCTGGACGAACTATTGGGCACGAGCGCGATCAGGAAGAAAAATACCTACACGAAGGTGGCAGAGACAGGGGTGGCGAGGGTCACGGGGTTGGGCCTAGGGGTGGCATCATGGACTCTCATCAGCATCAGTTCTGTCTCAAATGGAATAGTTTCGGCAGCAACTTAGCGACAGCGTTCTCGAATTTGTTCAAAAGCGAGAGTCTGACCGATGTCACCCTATTCTGCGAGGGTAAGTGTCTTTTTCAACTTTTCTTGATTCGTTGTCCATCTGCTCGCGGCGATACCCTTCGAGGACGGTTGAAATTGTTTCGAAATCGCCGTCAAATTGTTTAAAAATTGATCAGACTTGGTCTTAATCACTCACTTGATACTTAATCGTTCACTTTGTGGAATTTTAACTACTATCAGGTTGTCCCAAAGGTTTCTTTCTCGGTGTGCATCATTTGTTCGATATTTTATTATTTCCTAAGCCTTCTTTTAATTACAAGCTTTGCTTTTTCGGGAAGCTACTCCGAGATTTTCTGGTGGCGTGTATCTAGAACGATAGAAATTTTTGAACATAAGCAATAGGTATGGAATTTATCTAGAAGTCTAAATAAATATATTACGGTAATATCCTTAACGTCGTGCAATGTCCATCATACTGAAAGAGAATGACCGGCCGTCGTCCTCGATGGGTAGCAGCATTTTCGTTCATTTAACTGTTACGCTTCACTCTTTAGTTTATAATGTTGCACTTGATTCTTGAGTTTATAATGTTACACTTGATTTTTTAGTTTATAATGTTACGTCTTGGTTGAACGCTTGCAACGGTATATACGCGAAACATGTTCCCGAAAGCAATTTCGATTCATTTCGCGAACCGATAAGCGGGACACGCGCGCGATATTGAATTGATTACCACCGACAACGTTCGAGGGAGTTCCCTTTCTGTCTTTCGGAATTATATCGAGCGATGCTCCGTTACGAATGTTTATGCAGTTCTCAAAAAACAAGGTAGAGTTCACTCGTACAATAACTGGACAGCGGATCTTTATGCAAAACAAAATTGTTCCACCTGAATTGCAATAAACCAATATATATATATATATATATATATATATATATATATATAACAAATAATATATATAACAGTATTTTTAAATTCGTTTAATATTTGCATTGAATGCATAAAATGCACAGTCTCGCAACAACACACTAGCTTCATTCATTACGAATTTTTCTATAATAATCGCTAATTAATTAATATATTTTTAATCATTCAACACGTAGATCAGAGAAAAAACTGGTCTTCATCAAATACCCATAAACACGTGTGCAAAATTCTAAACGCAAAGGATTCAATAGTTTCATTGAAAAAAGAATATATTCATGGAGAAACTTTAAACATCAGAATACCCAATGTTTTTCGATCTAATTCCACAATTTAGTTGCTGTAAATGTGGAGTACAATAATTTGCTTCGAGAGATCAATGTAAAATTATTATGTCGCTCTTATATATATTAATTTATGATGAAAGTTTGCGAAGAATCAAATAGGTCCTCTATAAACCCACGCAGACTGCGGGACAAAATTTCAAGAATTCATAACTAACGATGTAAGAATTAACCCTCATCCGTCTAAAAATTTCTGTCCTATTATTGAAAATATTGTTTACATTATTAGATTTTTCGATATCTAACCAATTACTAAACATTTAACTATTGTATGAGGTATTATACCAATGTTATATCTACTAAATTTAAAAAATAGCTCCGAGTGCAAAGGGTTAACAGAATGACACAAAACAACAAAAATTTCAATGTTTTTTTAGTCAAATCTATGAGTTAATATCTTAGGTTATTCGGTTATGTGTTCCGCATTAAATAAATAAAAGTCCCACGAAGTTTCGGGTAAAACCTACAAGTAACAAGCAGTATAACTTATTTCGGCAAAACTGTAATCAAATTGAGGAACGGATAAGGGTTAATACCAGAGGGCAAGATGGAATGATTTTCCGCGGAGCCATGATCGCGCAGATCCGCTGGGAAAGCATCGAAGTCGCCGGGAGATCATGTCTGACCAAAGCAGCGCCATCACTCCTTGCGCTAGAATTGCACACCTGTGAGTGGGGGCGACGGCGGCTGCAGTAATGTCGCGGTGCACGTGTTCGATGCAGGCGAGTTGCAACGTCGCGACGGTTTGTCCCGCCCCTACCCCTGTTTCGTCCAATCGCGCGGTTCGCGGTACTCCGTTCGCGCAGAGTCAGTCGGCGTGCATGCGAATCTCGGGTTTGCACACCCGTTCGCGCGTATGTATAAGTGCGGAGACGGTTGTGCAGACGCTGCACGTTCGAGCGAATACAGGAGGAGCGCGCGCGCGATTTCCCCCAGGCGCGAGTGCAACGATCTCGCGGATCCGTCGCAAGAAACCGCAGTCCGCGGCGAGCCGCGGTGCAACGCGCTCGTTGCATTCGCGTCTCCCGTTTGCAGTTCGACGATCGAACGTGTCTCCGATCGCGAACCAGAGTGCCCCGGTTGTTTACAGCGGCGAGATAAACGTGATACGTTTAATCGCGATCGACGACCGTGTTTATCGCGCGGCGCGTAACTGTGCCACTTCCGGTCCGAATATAACACGTGGACGTAACGTGCATCTCTTGATTCGCAATGCATCGGCCGTTGCAACGAGCACCGTCCACACACGTCGCCTTTCTCCGTCGGAATCCCGTTCCGGGACCCCTTTCTTCCTCGAATGGTAAGCTGCATAATATAATGGTGACCGGATTTCTCTGTTCCTGTTCAGTAACGAGGAAAGTTCGTAACTTTGAACTGTGAATCGGAAGCGGATTAATTAACTGTTGATTATGGCAAATACTTACAGGCTATTCCGAATATGTCCTTCCTCGACAAAACTGATCACTGGTCATTTGAAGTAACTTTTTGCTTCGTTAAAGAGCTATTCGCGGAAAATATGGATATGTTTGTATTTGTATGTATATTTATTGGTAATTATAATTACGATAGATCTTATTAAAATGTATAATAACTAGTTTAACTCGAGGGTTTGGTTATAAATATATTCGTAGTATAATGTTGATTTTATAATAAAATATTTAGTAATCCGGGTGCGACTTCAAAAGGCCCCGTGAAATCGGCCAATGCCAACGCCACCCTCAGCTGGACCTTTCGTAGTCGCACCCTGCTTGGTCAGTGGTTTTCATTAATAACTTAAGATTCCGAACCAACATAAAATCTATTTTGGTTTCTTTACTATACTGTTGTTAAAGAACATACAGGCACTCGATGGATATACACTTCCTCTTTGCAAAAAAAAGTTCAAAAATCATTGAAACCGTAAAATAAATGGCAGTCAACGTCTTAATAGTTGGAATATAATATCGTGTTATTACGCTGATCTCAACTCGTTAAAATAAAAGATAAAATTAACTTTCCTCTAATTTTTTTGTCTGGCAACGAGCTTAGTCATCGAGAATTTATCGTTCTATTTTCCTCCTTCTTGATCGCGGCGAAGTTTGCATACCACCAGTCCATCGAGTCGCACGGCGAGCAACGTTGCCGAGAATCCGCGGTTACAGCGTCAATAAAATTTCGGTAGAACTTATCAGCGAGGCTGATAACGGACCACTATACACCAACACGTGGTGCTCGATATTTGTTCTTTTATCAGGCGTGCTGAATAAATAAGAATGTGCAACTCCTCGAGGCTTCGTTTTTAGACCTTCTGTTTCTCGAGTGTTTGTCGAGGCGAAGAGCTCGCAATCAGAAGACGAAGGAACTGCCCGAGTCGTCCAGGCAAGCGTAATCGCGCGGAAATTTTGACCCACTGACATCCTACGTTGCATCGACGCAGCGGTTACCGAGCTCTTATTATCAGACGTGCGAATGCTATCGTAGATATTTTTGTCGGTCATGATTTCGAGTCATTCAAACGCTCGGGTGCTCGGGAACGACGAAACCTGGTCGGAGCCGCGATACATAATTATTTGGCGCGATCATTGTCACGAATAAGCTCTTTGAATGAATGGTTGAATGGAAATTCATGTTCCATTGAGGAAAAGTGACTCTTACAATTATTGGAAAATATTTTGTTTTATTTATTTTACGTAGCTCTCAACTCTTTGCTAAGGTTACTTCGCGACGGATTCTAAAATATTTATTTTCACTTGTTGAGGTACGTGTCCATCTGAGAGCAAAACTATCGCGAGTTACTCTCGAGACTCAAACATAGTGTTCACGGTATTGAGAGTAAACAGAAAGATGAAAAAAGATGAATACATAAATTTAGAGTACTATCGAGAGCAACTATCGACAGAAACTCTCAGATGGACACGTACCCTTAGGAATTTTAGAATATACTATTTTGAAAATATTAAAATTATTGATGGAAGCAAAATATTCATTTACCTGTTGAAAGATTAAAGGAATTTAAGAATATACCATTTTCAAAATAATACAATTACTAATGGAAATAAAATATTCATTCACATGTTGGAAGATGAAAGGAATTTAGGAATATACCATTTTCAAAATCTTCAAATTATTAATGGAAGCAAAATATTCATTCATCTGTTGCAAGATTGAAGGAATTTAAGAATATACCATTTTCAAAATAATACAATTACTAATGGAAACAAAATATTCATTCACCTGTTGGAAGATTAAAGGAATTTAGGAATATATCATTTTCAAAATGTTCAAATTATTAATGGAAGCAAAATATTAATTTACCTGTTGAAAGATTAAAGGAATTTAAGAATATACCATTTTCAAAATAATACAATTACTAATGGAAACAAAATATTCATTCACCTGTTGAAAGATTAAGGGAATTTAGGAATATACCATTTTCAAAATGTTTAAATTATTAATGGAAGTAAAATATTCATTCATCTGCTGCAAGATTGAAGGAATTTAAGAATATTTTTTAAGATGTTGAAAACTTATTACTAAAAGGAACTGATTTCTCTCGAATAATTGCATTCTCATCTAGATTGAAATTACTATAACTGATTAAGTACTTGGAACCCTTCAATGGTACAGTGTTCACCTTGGTTACGAAGTATAAGGTAGAGTGGGGACACGAGTCATCCGCGTCTCTGTTTCAGAAGATATTCGTGTCAGCCTGATTCGAGGAAGCCTGATAGTGTTCCGTTAAGTGCAGTGGAGAAAGTTGTGAACGATCGAATCGATTAACTATCACTATCGCTGCTATACAACGCAACCGATTCATCAGTGGGTTAGCTGACACACGAACACTCTTACGTCTAACGGCATTATGGTCGATCTGGGGCGATACAATCGAATGTCTTCTTTTCGGAATCGATGTTAACGTAATTCATCGTCTATTACATGTTAGATGTCTATACAACGATTGCCTCGGGCGGAAATGATTTTGCTTGGTCACTCTGATGATGGCATGGATTCTGAAGGATTGTTTTTGGGAGACATTGCATAGTCTTCAGCATTGTGAAGGAAAATTATTAGGTGTACAAATTAATTATTCACCCCACAATCAAATCGTCTATCCACTAAACTAAATAATCAATGAATTTATGAGGAAATAAAGTAGAAAATACTTTGAGGAAGTATTGATGATCTCGGCGCAAAGGTTCGATCAGAAATTAAATTAAAGCAATTGTGCTAGTTTGATTAAACTTTCTACGTTTCGATCCTAATATGGATCCTTTCCAAGAAAGAGGAAACAACTGCGTCTGTAAATTTTTAAAAGAGTTTTCAATATTAATGTACTGAAAATCAGATTTAAATACAAAATTCAAAATAACGGTAATGAATTACCAACCTGCTTTATGAAAAAATTAGAGACCAGAATATATGTATAAGCACATACTTCTTGTTATAAATACTTCTTGGTATAAACTACCTTACGATCGATAATCAACAAACACATTTACTTTGAGGAAATTCTGCATTTTACAATTTCATTCGCTTTGAATGGTTTTTGGTGTTCTTCGTTAATAACTCCGTAAGAGAACAGAGACAAACATTTTCGCAAAGGAAAATTTCATTTGAAATGACCTCAGGAGCCGCCTCTTCTTCCAAGGAACTCAATTTTTGCCGCCCCCTGGTGGCCCTCGTCAAACGATTCGGTTCCTCTAACGCGCTTTCTCCCGGTGTCGCACACACGCGTGTCCCGATTTCATGAAAACCTTGCTGATCTCGGCTCCGTTTTCGAAGGGAAAGGAAAAGTTGCAGGTATCTGTCTCTCTTCTCCCTCGGAATACCAGCGAAGGCCGATAGTTTCGCCCGTTGCGAGGCGAAAGTCGACCGAAAGCCGCGATACGGGGAGAGCAGTAACTCGATGCTTTGTCGCTTCGAGTGAGTGCTCTTTCTTTTCGAAAAAGCCGGAGGGTGAGAATCTAAAAGGAAGGTCGGTTGATGGGAAGGGTTCAAGGACGTTGCTGCTTGGTCGGAAAGGGAAGGCAAAGCGATCCGGGGAGGGAGACGACCGTGATTGAGCAACACGTGCACTTGCGTTCCGGATAGTCTTCAAAGTTCGAACCGTAAAAAGATTCTCCCAAAGCTTCTCCTACGATGTTTCATTGTCGTTTTGCAGCGGGTGTGCACCTCGAAAAACCTCTACAAATTATCGTTCTCGTAGATGGATTTAAAATGAAAGCTCACTTCTCGAAAACTATTTTCTAGTTCATCTATTTTACATTGTACATCGATGGATAACAATCAGAGAATTTCATAATGGAATGTATCAAATGATTGCATAAGTTCGTGGCCGACTTAAAAATGAAATGGAATGGTTAAATTTTAAAGAATTTTATTCT
This sequence comes from Lasioglossum zephyrum, assembly GCA_028455615.1. Lineage (NCBI taxonomy): Eukaryota > Metazoa > Arthropoda > Insecta > Hymenoptera > Halictidae > Lasioglossum > Lasioglossum zephyrum. The sequence continues at coordinate 3,588,887 of CM052322.1, read as the reverse complement.
GGTTCATCTATTTCAAATTGTACATCGATGAATGACAATCAGAGAATTTCATAATGGCATGTATCAGATGATTGCATAAGTTCGTGGTCGACTTGAAAATATAATTGAATGGTTAAATTTTAAAGAGTTTTATTCTTGATCATCTATTTCAAATTGTACATCGATGGATGACAATAAGAGAATTTCATAATGGCATGTATCAGATGATTGCATAAGTTCGTGGTCGACTTGAAAATAAAATTGAATGGTTAAATTTTAAAGAATTTTATTCTTGTTCATCTATTTCAAATTGTACATCGATGGATGACAATAAGAGAATTTCATAATGGAATGTATCAGATGATTGCATAAGTTCGTGGCCGACTTAAAAATGAAATTGAATGGTTAAATTTTAAAGAGTTTACAGTTTTATTAATCAATCATGTAGTCACTATTGTACAATTAGAAAAGAATGGGTACTATATAATTTTTCTTTTTACAATCATCTAATAGTCCTTCGAATTTTCCTTTACACGTTTTCACAATGTTTATTTATAATCGTCATCTTTAGTGCTCTTGTATTCCCGCTTCCAAAAACTTTTGTACCCATCTTGTTCGTATTCTATTGTTCCTCTTCGCAACGACTGATAAAAGCTGGTAAGATCCAGCGAAAACAATTGAGCAAAATTAGCGTGTTCTTCATTCGAAAAGTGCACGAGGAAGAAGGTTCGCATTCCAGAATTCCTATGACCGTCGCCGTGTCTATGTGTGTATATATCTATGTGCACGGGCGTGTATGTAGTCGTTCGAAAGCCCAAAGGAAGCCGAAAGTAGGCCCGGGTTACAGTTAGATCTAACAGTCTTTTTCACGGTCTTCCTCGGTCGTGTACGCGATGCATACTGCCCGACCCTATTGACACGTGGTACACGCACCGTCATGGCACGAACTGCGTGTGCACACGTGGGATCTCTCGTGTATGTACACTGTGTACTTGCAGGTCGTGTAGGAATTTGATATTGGTCCGAATGGATGTCACCGAATTTAAATATTTACCGTCGCCGCGGAAGTGCCCGCCCATCCTGGCCATTAAACACATTTCAAACGAAACTGTACGGAGCATGTTCACTTTTAAGGATCACTCTCAGTCTAACGATTGTTTGAGAGGATCTTCAATCTCCATTTGGCAGGAAGAGATAAGTAAGTCACATATGCAGTGAATCACTTGGATTTTTTGGAAAAATTCATTGCATAATTTTTTAAATTGGGATGAAAAAATTGAAAGAAGTTTTGTGTTTTATATTTAAGCTAAACATATTTTTAAAAAACTTAAAACAATATTTTCAGAAAAATGAACATAAACAGACGTAGTAAGAAAACGCATTCAGTTTACTATATACTAGATTTGTTAACTGTATTAGATATGATACACTATGCAGCGAAGCGTTCAAACATTAGTTTGCTACAAAACGTGGGCAAAATGTTTTTGAATAATTACACTTGGTAGAATCACAGAGAACATGCTGGAATTATATACAAACTTTTTTCTGTGGGCCTATGTTGAACATTTAAAAAATACATTTTGCAATTCTATATCAATTATACATATTCTGAAAGTTTGAATGTAAAAAGATTACGTGACCTGGAAAATTATTTTCGCATTTTGAAATTCTTCCGATGACTTTCTTTTAATTACACCTACTCATTTTCCTCGTAAATTCATAAACTCCGCTGTCTAGTAATACAGCTCCGAAAGCGAAGAAATTCTTAGCGGCGTACTTATTCAATCGACGAGTAGCTGCATAACAATACGTTTCTCGAAATCGGACACGATAAATCGTAGTCGGTCTTTATCGGATTACACATCTAATCGCTGGAACAGCTCTATCAGAACTAATGTCTCGATTCAGATGAAGGTGAAGTGTTTTATAAATACACGCCTGTTCGCCAAGAAAATTAATTAACCGTTTCGAACGGTTTTCGTTATTCGATTTTGCCCAGCTATGGGAATAAATTCGTAGAAAGTGAACGACGCATAATAAAAAGAACTCGGCAGTCGTTGATGCTAAGGGAGTGCTGATTATACATGAATCGTATAAGTTGCGAGCGTTATCGGAGCACAGGAGGATGTATGTGTGTAACGTTACAAAAGATTAAAGCGAAGTGTGCTAACGACACGTAGAACGTTAGACACGTAGCATTCGTACACTGTTTGATAGTGTTCGAGCGGAACTATCCCGCACACTACCTTCCCCTTCCACGACGTTACTTTTAGCGGAGAGAGGGTAACTCTTTCCCCTCAATTCGTGCTCCCTCCCCTCATCTGGCGACACTAACCGTAGTTCTCGACTGGCTCCACGAATATTTATTTCAGCGTGACCTAAATCATTGCATTCGGTTGTCTATTACTCAAATCGTCCCACGATAGTGCCGATACCGAGGTCTCTCGACTTGTTAACACTTCGAAGTAATTAACACTTCGCGCTTCTATGCGAAATATAATTTATTCATCACCGAACACGAGTTTGAAATTTTCTGATCTTCAATTCTGATAAATTGTTTCTAATAAAACTAAATTCAATATAAGTATAGTTATTACTTCGTAGACAATTCCAATTTAAAACAGTGGAAACATTAGAAGCTTTTATAAATTCTGTTACATTATTTGGAAGTAAATCAACATATTAACAAAGAAAATAAATTTCCACTCTGCTCCACTTTGTTGTAATTTAAGTAGAAAATTTTTATTCTGTGTAAAGTCTAGTTGTAACTTTGAATTTTCAATTTTGCAAGGGAACAAAGTTGCGTATCTTCTTCTTTTTGCAAGGAGGTCGATTTTCGTTATTATCGAAGAATTACCAATCAAAGGTTATATTTGAATTGAAATTCGACTTTTTTAAAAATTTACAGGCGCAGTTGTTTCCTCTTTCTTAAAAAGGATCCATATTTTAACCAAACTAGCACGATTGCTTTAATTTAATTCTGATCGAACCTTTGCGCCGATATCATATAGACTTCTTGTTATATTTGAAACTTAAGAATTTTAATTGAGGAGTAGATGCCAGAAAATTAACCTAGATTTTAGGTTTTATTAGGTCACTAATGAAACGCAGTGCACAGATATAGACAGACACAGTTCCAAGTGGCCATAGTATCTGGATGAACTATAAAAGGGTCCGGCTCATCGTAGAAATTAGGTCGCGTTGCTGGTTCACTGTTGAATGTTGCAACTGGAACGTAATCTAGTGTTGAAACACATGTTGCATATGCACGCCTCTTGCGTAAACACTCTCGTAGTAAGAGGATACATCAAGCTTGACAACGACGGATCTTTCGAATTCTTTCTCCATCGGAATTCCGGGTTTCGTTGTAATTAACGAAGTACATGTCTCGAGAATTATGAACGATCTTTCAGATGAACAGGGAATAAATCATTGTGTGTGTGTGTGTGTGTGTGTTGTACAGTTAACTAGTTCGTATACTGTGTAACAGCTCGACGCAATCAACTGCAGCTCTCGAACTTGAAATAAAAATAGAAATACAAAATCCCTCTGTATTTTTCAGAGATACAAAATGAAAATTGTCCACAAATGATTCTCATCGCTTTAAGAAACATTTTTATAATTTCAATAATCGTGGGAGGAAAAAAGTCATTGTAACCCAACGAAAAATGGCCGATAACTGGTCCGGATGATCAACGAAAGGCTCGAAAGGGCGCACACGCGATTTCTACCATTGATATGTGTACAATGCGTGCCGTAGGTTCTGTTCATTGATCAGTCACGCACATAAATAAAATATAATGCGCGTTATCGTTCGATAAGGCCGGCTGGGAGCGCAGATACACTTCCGCTGTTCGAATTTCGATTCGAAAATACAGAGGGTCCTCGGTCGTACGTTGCTCTCGGCGCCTTCTATTTTTATTCGCCGGCATAAAAGAGTCTATGTCTGAGTTTTCGGTTGCCGAACTATTTTGCTCCGGTGAAAATAGTGCGAAAACTGTACACATTCTCAGAAATCAGAAGTTAAATGCTCGTACTTATTATTTGACTGGAAAACACCGTCGACATTGATTTACTACCCTTATAACAGTGTAAGGAAAGTAAAGTAAGTGGGAAACGAATATAAACTGTGATCGTAGAGAAAATTGTTTGAGAATCAATTTATTTAGAATGAAGAGAAAAATATTTTCAAATCTTTGAAATTGTGGTACACCATACGTGTTCATAAGTATGGAAGTAGTCCAAGTGAAAATTTAAGAAAACTTTAAACTAAATTAATTCAATGTAATTTTTACAATTTTGTGAAAAATGAACTTATTAGATAGTGCTTGTTATTTCAACATTGTAAGGAATTCATTTAGTGTTAATTTCTTTTCCTTTTAGACATCTTGAAACAAGAAATATATATGAGTTGGATCACTTTCATAATTATGGACCCGTATAATAGTACGATTAATTTCTGAAATTGATGAAAATCGATGTTGGAACCTCGTGAAATTTTTCGAACTGTTCATTTTGCTCTGGATAGTTGTTGGTACGAACTATTATCGACATGAATGAAGTCGCGAGGTGTTCGAACCAAGGATTCAGTGAAACGTCCGTGAACGGCCGCAAATCGTAGTAGCCGGGCACAAAGGCGGTCTGAATGGTTCGATAGGCGATCGATATAAGGGGATAACCAAGAAATGGGGAGTGAACGTACTTGACTCGTACACTCGTGAACTCAGTCGAGCAATGTATACTCCTTAGAGTCAAGGTTAGCTCTGATGCAACAGGATGCCGGCCATTGACACTGTATCTGGTTTACGCTCCGATTCATATTCGAACGAAATCGTTCAATAATCTCTGTAATCGAACCTGAAGAACAAAACAAACTTAATAGTGAATTTTTAATTCTCTAATCTGTATAAATAAAAATCAAATGCTGTTCGTTAGTAAGGCCATCACTTGAGAACGACTGGAACGATTTGACTAATATATTTTGTTAGTATGTTCGTAATAGTCCGAATAAGGTTTTAGTGAAAGAAAAATTGAAATAGTTAATAATTTAAAATCTATATTAATTCTCAACTTTTTTCTTTATCAGAATTTCTTTTTATATTAATATATACAATTTATATATTATTATAATATATACAATTATTATTATAATGTATACAATATAATATATATTAATATATACAATTTTCATTTCGCATCCACGACTCGTATTTGCACGTTTCCGTAAACTTTGGCCGCCGAATTTTCGAGACCAGGGGGATTGAGCTCGATTTGGGTTAGGTAAATCTATTCTCTCTTCTAGAAGAGTTCAGCTGCGGCTTCTGCTAGAAACGTGACGTCCATAACCAGAAACATTTGGCCGGTTCGCGAGCACATTATGCTTAGAAGCCGGGAATTCGTGGAATATCACGGACCTCTAGCGGCATAAAAGTACCGTAACTTCGCAATTACACGACCACAGTAGTTTCGGAGATGCTGGTCTGCACGCGTTAGAAGATGTTTGACCGGAATAACGCGTGACCCTGTCAACTATCTCTCTCTCGTGGAAGAGAATAAATTTTGTTTGTTGACGTTATTCGCACGCACTCGTTTATTGACGTGCCCCTCGCTTAGAAAGATTAGAGAATGTAGAATAGCCGAACTGTCGACGTTCATGCAAATACAGGAACACTAACGTTGAGTAGAAACGGTCAGGTTCCTGCGACACGAAGCAGCAATAAATTCTGTCATTTGCGTTTTTTTTCGAATTTGTATATGTGTTGCCAGAGTCTCTCCAGATTCGAGATTGTGTCCCCACTCTACGCTGAGTAATATTTCCCCTCAACTCGTGCTCCCTTATTATATCAGTTTCATTTACTTTTTATTTTGCAAAGTGACATCATGCTTCGACCAATTTTTATAAATCAACTAGTTTGTTTGTGAAAAGTAAATTTGTTTGTTTGTGAAAAGTTATGCTCGACTCATTGGGAACCAATAATGCGCAGCCAAACATGTTAATCTACTGCTTGTACCGTTTAAAAAATTATCATTTCTGCAAATTGTCCGAATTTTCCGTCTTTCCTTTGTAATTGTCTCGAATTTTTCTTTCCAGAAAACTTTTCCAGGACCATAAGCAACAATGGTCTCGAGTTCACACAAAAATCCCATAGAAAAAGACACTTTCATTTCTTTCCCGAATTTTTCATTCTTCCGGGCAACTTTTCCAATTTTTCTTTCCTTAAAACCCTTATTCGGACTATCACGTACATTTTTTTTAAAAATTAGTCAAATCGTTCTCAAGTGATGCGCTTATCAACGAACAGCATTTAACTTTTATTTATATATAACCGTCGTCGTAGAAGAGGGATAAGAGTAGCGTAATTTCATCTTCTCCGTTTCGGCTTTCATCATGAGAAGAACACGAATGTTTCTTGTAGTTTGATTGGTTTGTTTAGAAAACGTCACTGTTAGAGAGAACGAGTTGGCTGGACGATTGGATTACAGTCGAAAACACGTTTATGGTATCATACGTCGGGTAATCGTGTCTCGAAAACACTGCGCCGATCGTGTGGAGATGGTGATCTCAAGGACCGGCATTCGTTAGTATTACAAGGCAAACGCAGAGTTGCGAAAGCGGGTACGGTGTTGATAGCATTGCTGCTGTTATCAGATTATTAGAGTATTACATGCCATGTGGCACTTGTGGCGAGATCGATAACATTAATGCGTCGATTATGTCTCGCGGATCTCGTGTTTCGTCGAACGGAAAAAACGAAGATGAACGCCGCGGGTATATGTATGTATTTGTATATGTGTACACAACAACGAGATATTCGACAACGAAAATTTCGCGTTGGCGATGCAGGTGCCACCACGTGCTGATAATTCCCTCGGATCGAGAGTTAATCATCGGCCGGGCCCGAAGTGGGTCAATGACACAATTACACAACGCGTCGAGCTCTCGCAGGCTCGCGCGTGCATTTATGGTCTTTGTTGGAACGGTCGCAACACACATCGAACAAACATCGCTGTTCGAGGCGGCGATATCTCGCTGTCGCCCGTAGCTCTACAGGGCCTCTCGTTTTAATATCTTCGTTCTGCCAGAGATATCAGCTACAGCCGCAGACAAGCTGAAGCTCGCCTTTGAGAAGCATCGCGTTTCTTACTTGTCACGTTCCGGTGTCAATGGTTCACCGTAACGTGATTATCGGGCCGATGTGTATGCGAGTTCGCGTTTCTATGGACCATTTCGTCGAACCAAGAAAGAAGTAACCAGAAATTCAAAAGTATTTAATTTAAGAAGCATTTTCATGTTGCATGGAGATCCGCCGTCTAGCGATGAACACTCTGAACAGAGACTAATAGACAGCGAATTTTATTATTATTATTATTATTTATTATAGACGGACAGAAGCTCTTTTTACATAAGTATTTACAAAGAAAAGAAAGAAAAGAGAAAGATACAAATACATACATGCGCACAAAGACAAAGAAAAAAAAACCAGAATGATATTGGTACAATCGATAGGTATTATCATATAATCCTGCGTAGTTGCATTTTAAAATTTTGCAGAGATTCAATGAAAAAATCAATACTGTTTATTTTCTGCATTTACGACAGAAATGAGTAGATGTAGATTGAAACAGTGAAAACATTAGAAGAATTTAAAAATACTGTTATATTATTTTCAACAAATTAACCCTCATACGCTCCTCAGAAATAGTTGCATAAAAGATTCTATGATACGTTCTCAATCATATTTGCATTCACGCTTTAAACTAATAAACTTTGCTACATTTACCACGTCACATTTTAGAGAAGTACGTCTCAGAACACAAATAAAACGGGACCAATCATTTTATAGATGTGAAAATAGTAAACGGATAAATGTTTACCCTGAGGAACGTATGAGGGTTAAACATGTTAAGAAAGTAAACAGATTTTCATATCATTCCGGTTTGTTGCGAATCAAGTACAACAAATAAACTTGTATACTGTCGTTGTTGATGCACAGCCATCGATGAACATATTCTTCTAGGACAAGATGGACTATGAACAAGCTCTAATACATACTATTGTACTATGAGAAGGGTTTTAAAAAATGCTTATATATTAAACACATATAACATATATACAGACGTACTTTCATTATTCTAAACTGGCTAGTGATCTGGATTGTGAAGCTTATCCGTATACAAAAATTTCTTCAAAAATTGAGATACCAAAAATTCAATTTGATCATGATTACTCCACAATATTAACTATAATGAACCTAGAAAAAATATCTGCTCGAAGAATAGTATCCGATCAGAGCTTTATTTTTAATTTAATTAATAATCATATTGATTGTTTCACTTGCGCAAATCAATTTTTATGTACCGGAACGTGAATTCAGAACAAGATTGGATTCTCAAACACTTAAAGCAAAAACTACTTATGAATTAATTAATCAAACGAATCGAATTATTGCAAAATCATGCACTATTTATAATCGTATTGATTTTTTCATTGCATCTCTACAAAATTTTAAAATGCAACTACGCAGGATTATAGGGTAATACCATATCGTTTGTACCATTAGTTTTTGTGCATGTTCCATCTTTCTCTTTTTTTATTATAAACGGTTATATAATAGTCCGTCTATAATAAATAATAATTTTGCTCACGAAAAATAACTTTCTAGTCCGCTGTGCACCATCATCGTAGCGATTCGATCGGCGGCGCTGCAGACACGTGCGATTGCACGGCGTACACGTGGTCGCGCGCGCCGATTTCTCGGAAACAGTTTCAAAGCTCACGGCCACCCCCCACCCCGGCTCGTAGCCCACGTGTGTCGATTTTCGCGCGTCCGTTCTCCCGTCACTCTTGTTCCCGCCCTTCTCCTCGGCAAGACGATCGTTATCGTGATCGTGCAGCAGCTCTTACACGGCATATGCGAGCTTATCGACCTTGGTCCCACGCGGCCATTGGCCGGAACCAAAGGAAGCCGCCGATGACGATTGGCCTGCTCGCTCGTTCGCCTAATCTTTCCTCCGCTCTGCCTAGTCTCTTGAATTTATCTGCGCACGTGTATATGTGTGTTGTATGCATGTACAACGCGGCCCATGATATATCCGTGGAATCTGGCAGCAAAATTTCGGCACACTCCGAAAACACTCTCGAATTCTCTGCATCATCGACCTTGTGCGGCCATTGACCGACGATCTCGCTACTCGGCCGCTTTCGTCGAGCTAACGCAACTCCGTCTTTCGATCGAATTAGCCTTCTTATCTGTTTCACGAGGCTTCGCGTCTTCCGTTACCCGCATGCAACCCAGAAACCCAGAGACAGTCGTGTTCTCTCGATCGTTAGATCGTCGATGTTTATGCAAATTGGAAGTTTCTCGGTATACACCTGACAGCCGAATTAATCGACTACTCCGTTCGGCACTCTATCTCGCTCCGAAATGAATTTATCGACGCGCTCGTTCGCCGGATCTTTCAATCTCGAAACTCTTCCATCTAATCGAAATTATTTAATTAATCCCACTTGACACACAAACTTGTTCCACATACGACGTATACTTGTAATTTTACTATTATTTCGAATTTGCTGGGTCTGTTTCTTAGGCCAGTGCACGCGATGATGTAAAATATTGTTAACAGCAAATGCTATCAGTGGGTCTTTATACGAAATAAAAATGTTCTGCATTTATTGTAGGATAAAAGTGTAAGATGGGAATAAAATAAAAATTAACCCTTTTCGGATCTAAGATATTTCTATTCCCTATGAGTTTCCTTCATTTTATGGATATGAAATTGGTATAATACCTCAAGCAGTACGTAAATGTTTAGTAATAGATTAGATACCAATATATATATATATATATATAAAAAGTATTTAAAAAATGTATTTAAAAATGTACGTAAAAAATATTTTTAATAATGGTACAGCAATTTTGATTGGTGCCTCAGAGGGGACAACCGAATGCAAAGGGTTAATTTCACTTCTTAATGACTTAAAACAACGTGACAGTATTCTGAAATTTTTTCTTATCTTTCACTGTTTTATATTTCGCTTAAGCAATTTTTCTTCATACATGCATAAGCATCCGTAGTTTAATTATAAGCTCATTACTAAGCTTCCACAAATAATAAAATCAATAATATACGATATGTTTGGTCACATTGAATTTCATTCGATTCGTAAGGACATCGTCTTTGATTAACTTCGCGCAGTTGACTCGAACGATTTTTCTTTTCTAATTACGAACTCATGAATA
>CM052322.1:3496054-3578167 GCA_028455615.1 Lasioglossum zephyrum | reverse complement strand
GATACAACGTACAAAAAGACGATTCGCGACGGGTAGATCATTTAAACAAAGCAAAACTACGATTACTTTCACGAATACTTTACATTTAGTAGGATACCTTTTCTATTATTTTGGAACTTTGCTTTGTTGAAAGGATCATCAGATAGTTTATAAATATATTTTCATAAAGATTCAGAACAAGTAAATCAATAAACATGAACATCATTATTAAAATCTTGTTTAGTCTCTTTTTGCTTGACAATTAAATTATAGCTAGCCTTTTCAATAATTAAATATTTGTTTTGTAAATTAAGATAAAATTTTTAATTGAAAGTAGAGTCATTTTTCAATAATAAAAGAACGTAGCCCGCACAAAATCTAATCATAATAATTTTTCTAGTTAGGATTTTCAGGATATTGAGATTCCCTGTTTGTTGCTCGAATCCTCTCGCGTGCCCAGGTGCTACTCGCGAGGGTGAGAGCAACGGGCACATGGAATATTGTTTTTTAATCATACATGTAGCGACTGACAATGGTTAGTGTATCGTACACGACGCATTTTCCACTTGTGTGTGTGTTGTTAGGTAGTGAAATTGCGTCGGTTATTTAAACTTTTAACTAGATTCAGTAGCAAACATTTCTGTAGATCCGTGACATGCTACATGGATCTTCATGGAATATGCGCGCGCGTAGCTTTCTAAATTCACTAAAAACAATATGCAGTATTCAGAATCACTTGTAATAATTTAATTAATTGTCAATTCAACTGTTATTTCAGTGTATTCGTTTGTTTCGCAATGATCACTGCCATTGTCAGTCGATTTCAGAACAAAGTGGTACGTACCTTTAGAGTGTGTGCTTGTGGTTTGAACGCTAGGGTGTCGGAGGCGTCCCGGGACGTTCTCTCTAGGCGTTGGTTATTGCACCCTGGCGTATGTGTGAAGATCGTGTTGTGAATGTGTTGGAGAGCTTGTGTTTCGCCATTTTTTAAATATAGGGATAGGTAGGTAGGTAGCTTACCTTCTTTGTGTGATTGCTAATTGTAAATAGGAAGGGTCCGGGGCTGGCTACCGTTTTCTCTTTCGGGTAGGCCGCGATTCGCACGGTAGCCAGTCACTGGTAGAGCTCGAAGTTTCGTCTCGTAGCGAAATCGAACGAGGCATGACGTTCGAATTGATGCTTCGAGCTCGATTCTTCCTGCTCGTGTAGCTTCTCGCGGACGCGAACGCGCGGGAATTAGGGTTTCGAAACGTTGCGCACCTGCTCGATCGCACCAGTGGAACGATCGGCTGCTCTCGAAACTCGTGATTCGTTTCGGAAGTTGTCGATCGTTTTCATTGCGAGCACGTTTAGGGTTTCAGATGTTTGGTGGACCGCCGAAAAAAAAGAAGAGGCTATATATATGCCGAAGTGGCCCTGACAAACAGTCAACTCAAGAGGGCAACTACAATGACCTCCCATCTTCGGATGCGAAGTCATTTTGTTACTGTATTTTATTTCATTATATTCGTCTGTAGAAGCATGTAATAGTAGATTTAGAAGTAGTTAGTTGTCTACACAGGCAGGGCCTCGCCGCCCCAACGATCAGCGGAGATGGGCACGTCCGCGATTTGCATTAATTGATTTTGAACAGAAATCGAAGTTAGCGTTACGGAGATACTCGTGATTTGCATTAACTGTAATATAAATTGTTTAGTGAAATAATAAAGTGAAAACTCTATAGGAAATCGGAAGGACCGGAACACCCTCTAACGGGATTGCGAAGGAGAAGTCGCGATTCTCTTTTTCAATTTTTACTTCAACTTGAAACTATATCTATAAGAGTTTTCCAATTTTACAAGAGTTTAACGTTTCCATAGTTATTTTGCACAAAATGTAAAGTAGTTTTTTTTAGATCTCTGTTCGTTGAATTAGCGTTGCGCAGCAAAAGAATCGCGTTCGCGTTCTGAGTTTTTCGACATTTCAGACGCCCATGCTCCAGCTGCAACGATCCACTGTAAAAGTGGTTGCAGTCGATACGGCGCATTCGCAATTTTGAATAAAGTTGCGAAAGAGCATTTTTCGAAATCGAAATTGACGTAAGGAAGAACTTCATAATTATAATTAATTTCAGGTCGAAAATTGTAGAAGCTGGTGGTAAGGATCATTATGTATCATGCATTCATCTTAATTAGGGATCAATTGTTTTAAAAACAGAAGGATTTGTTTGTACTTCGGTTAAGCTTTATTTCTGCTCTTTATAATTCAGCTCCACCGTGTTGGTAATACTTTAATATCTCGGTGTCTTCATAGATGAAAATTTATGTTTTTCGAATTTACAAACAAGAATAAATTATCCGTCGAAAATGTTTCATTATGAGTAAAATTATTATTTGACTACAGATATTACTATATTAACCAACAAGTAGCGTTTTTTCATCTGTGAACTCGTACTCTGGGACTTCCAAGTTCAGGGGAGCTGGACCTTTCCTAATCCTTCCGCTAGCATCGTAATGGGAACCATGGCAAGGGCAATAGTAACCACCGAAATCACCAGAATTTGCTATTGGGATACATCCTAAGTGTGTGCACACACCAAGAACGACCAACCATTCTGGTTTTTTTACACGTTCCGAATCAGCTTGCGGATCTCGAAGGGATGCTACGTCGACGCCGGCCTCTCTTGCAATTTCGCTTGCTCCTCTATTGTCGCATAACAAACATTACGTTTATTTCATTGTAAAGATAACATATAAAATTTTCAATGTGAACACTTGCCTGTGTCGCACAAACAGAGGCTTGCCGCGCCATTTGAAGACAACACTTTTGCCTTCAGGAATTGTACTAAGATCCACTTCGATTTTCGCCATAGCTAATACATCTTTTGAAGCGCTCATAGAGCCTACCAAGCCATGTACAAGTCCCTTCGCTCCATAGACAGTGCAAATTGCACTAGCTAGATGACAAACACAAATGTTTTATATTTACAAATATACATGAAAGAGTTCAAATTTATTTATATACCTCCAGTTATAAGATATGCAGATGTTTTTCTGGCAGGTGCACTATCTTTGGATCTTTCTGTCGGGTCTTGTACAGTACGATACGCTGAAAAGTCTGGCCATTGAATGTCCGAATGAGCCCATCGTTTCTGTAATGTTTGTGTAGGTGCTGAAATCATAGAATTGCATATATATATATAACATCTTTCATAACAATCGAAATATGCTCGTCAGCCAAATAGTTATAATAACGCCTCGCGTAATATATCAACAATAACAGATAGAAAGACTAATTTCTTTCATTGCACAGTGGTTCGACTGATGGTACAGGGTTCTTTAAACCATCGTACACTGTGTACACGAGACGATTATATAATCGAAATATAGAAATTGATAGTCTTGCTAGAACGAATATGGTAACCGATGAAATTGTATTTTAAGAAAATTCTTCGAACCTGTGATTCCTGAGCTTACACGAAGTGGTCTGCTAAAAAGGCTTTCAGAAATAGTTTCATTAACGATTGGGTTGACGGCAGGCTTAACGACAACTTTAGGTTTCAATGTAATACCACTACCAGCTACGGGTCGGAGTCCATTCGAAACAACGGTTGTCGCCGATTTTATAATCGGCGATAAACTTGTCGATTTCGCTACCACGTTCATTTTCACTATCTATGCAACCAAAAACGAATGAAGTGAACGTCTGGAACACTGGCCAGACTTCCGAGGACTACGGAACAGTGTCAGATGGCTCTGCTGTACAACGATCATGTATACTTAGGTTATAGATGGCACATATTGCACAGTTGTCCGCAATAATGCTCAATATAACGTATACGTACTCTTTATGAATATAGCACATTATAACATGTAAGTGTATTCTCGTATAATAGAAGATTCTAAAATTATCATGTTATTAAACGAATATTCTAAATTTATCATATTACTAAACGAATATTTTTTTGCTAGCACGCAATACGATTTTCGCTGAAATTGATTGTAATTTACCATTTACATGAATTTTTATCGATTTATGAATTTAATCTTTATGAATTATGAATTTAAATCGATTGTACCATTTACATGAATTGAATTATCACGTTTAGTTCAACTGCCAGAATTTAAAGTGAAGGGACTTTCTTGCATAGTGATGCTCAATGGTACATATATATGTATATATGTACAATCAAGTAATAATGTATTTTAATTGTCTGTTAGATGTATTAGTAGAACATAGCAGAAAAGATTTCGCAATTACGCTGAAAGTTTTCCTTGTATCGGTACTACACTTGAAGCATTATTTCAGATCTCTGTTTCAGAACAATCGGGGCACTCGACTAATTTGGTGTTTCCTTACGCCCTCTACAATATAAATATAGGTTGGAGGGAAAGTTCTTTATAAATCAAAAAAAGATGTTGCTAGTGAGTCATTGAGAAACAGAATTAACAGGTTATCTGGAAGATTGGAACAAGTTGTTACAGAAATAATGGAATTTATATATTTTTGAAATATATGTATATGAAATGTCATGCCAAAATGCTGAGCGGGTTGCCGTCTGAAGGGGAGCCGAAAATTGAGGAGTGGGTTGCCTTCTGAAGGGGAACCGAAAATTGAGGAGTGGGTTTTATAAATTGATCCAAATATTTTTTTTAAATACCACAGAACTGTCCCTCCAACGTAATATTGTGGCTGGAGTGGAAAACAGAAGGCGATTCATCACAGAACCCAGAGTTGGGCACAAAGTAATTGCAATTACAATGTGTAATTGCAGAAATAAAATTACAATTGTTTACCAATTACTGTAATTTGTAATTGCAGAAATAAAATTACAATTACATATAATTGCAATTACAATTATAATTACACGTAAGTGTACTTTTATTTCTGTAATTACAGGTAATTGTAATTGGTAGTTGCAATTACTTTACGCCAAAATGGCACTAAAAAATATTAAATACTATCTAATATTATTTACATTATATTTATATTATAAGATTACAATATCTTATTATAAGATTATATTAGATAGTGTCTAACATTTTTTTAGAGTCATTTTGGCGTTAAGTAATTGCAACTGTCAATTACAATTACTTGTAATTGCAGAAATAAAAGTACAATGACATGTAATTGTAATTGTACTTACAATTACTGATAATTGACTGGTAATTTGAAAACTAATTGCAATTAGTGATTGCGTCTAACAATTATAATTACAGTAATTGTTCTCTTAAACCAGTAATTTTTGTGTTTTGGACCATTTAACTGTTTTCGTATTGAAATTGTAGTCCACTTTTGCTCATATAATTGCAGATGTAATTAATTACTGTCCAACACTGACGGAACCACATATCAATTGTCATGAAATATTACACACGAACGCATTATAGTTAAACATAGATATTTCTGACGACGTTTCGGTGTCGGTTTTTAAAATTTAAGATATTAAAAGTATACTATTGCGAAATATTGTACAAACGTTCGCGTTAATATTGTATAAGTACTTGAAAGTACAATTGATACAAGTATAATCACAAGTCGTAAGATATGTGCGATATACGTAAGATATATGTAAGAACAGATCTATTCGATTGCCAACAGTTACATCCACAACTGGTCTAAACGACCGAAAACGACTGGAGTACCCATACATGGTCATTAACTGTCTGCTTCGCGACATAAAATATGTAGAGGTCGGCTCAATTCCTCCTCGTTCACAGCAAAAGTTTTGCAACAAAATGTATTTACAGTAGCTATGTACACTTGCGCTTTCCAATTTAAAATTCTACACTCGCCGAGAACTTTATGGAGAAATTTCGTTCTACCAGACGTGGTGAAATATTAAAAGACTGTTCTCTGCCTTCTCGAAGTGGCCATTTAACGTAGCCGTTTTTTCATCGGGCTGGTTGCGGTCTAATATTTTCACCGTGGTATGACCGTTTAAAAGAAAGAAAAACGAAGTACAGAGTAGTAACTGCTCGTCTGCAACACGATCGTTTCAATATGAATATGTCATCGAGATCATCGGAACATCCAGGTGTATAGTCGCTCATTCTGTTTTTTTCTTCTTTCGAACGATACTCGCCTAGCTAGTTTCCTTAACCGTTTGTCATCTTCGACATCGTAGACTACAAATGGGCAGTTGCCCTGACTCGCTATCCTTTGAAGCTACTTGGTCTTTGGCCTTCAGAATATAATCGTGAAGAAACTCTTTTCGATAAATTACGGGCACTGGTGTTTTTCTTACTGCTTAATATTTTTCTCATATTTCCTTTGACTTGTATACTGCTGTTTAAATCCAATGATTTAATGGTATACCTGGAAAATGTCGGGAACATGGTGGCGATCGTGATTGTGCTGATAAAATTCATCACTATGTACAGAAATAAAACAAGTGAGTAAATGTTGTTACTTCTCTAGCAGAAAATTGTTTAGGAACAATGTTGAGTTCCATCTAGTTTATAAAGTCTAGCTTCGAACTAAGAAAAACCCTTGGGTCCGCGGTGTTTCTTAAATAGATCCTGTGGTTCTACTATTCCTGACAGTATGACATACAGTAGTTTATTTTTATGTGATAGACAGCGGATTTTATGCATTTATGACAAAAATGACTTGGTGTAATCTAAAATAGTGAAAACATTGAAAGAATTTAAATATACTGTTATGTTATTTTCAACCGATCGATTGTTGAGAAAAAAAATATATTTCCATTTCACTCCAATTTGTTGCAACTCGCGTACACCATTTTGATTTCGCATAAAAATCCGCTGTCTACTAATAAGGGTAGGCGGGTTCCACGAAAATTCGAGCTTGGGTCGGAAACCTGAAAATCCATAATATTGGGGTCTCCCAATTTCCGGGAACCCGTGTGTCACTAATTTTCGGATCCTGATCCGACCCTAATTATCAAAACCCGAAAATTTCTTTTATCCGTCCACCTCTAATTGTTAATTATTTTGTTCGGTACTTATTGCGAAAGGGCGACCGTACTCCGATTTTGATGAAATTTAAATATGTTATGCAACAACACTTTTTGAACAATTTTTTCATTTACCAATATAGGGGGTCGCTTTTAGTTTTCTAACTATTTTACTTGGCTACTACTAATTCCTGTATTGGAATAGGAAAAAGTTGTTTAAAATGTCGAAATCTCTAACATATTTTTTCATCAAAATCGGAGTATGGCCACCTTTTCGCAATAATTACCTTTTGTTCAAAGTGTTTTGTTGTTTGCTTCCTTTAAGATCTCGAACCGCTCTTACACATGATGGTGAACGATTGGGAAAATTCGAAAACGGACGTAGAAAGGAACGTGATGATACGGTGTGCCGGTATATCACGGGCCTTCCTGAAATACTGTTACTCGATGTTTTTCCCGATAATATTTACTATGACTGTCCTACCAAAATTAGGTATTTCGTATCGAATGTCGACGTCCAACGAATCAACAACGTTTCCGCTGCCGGTTTATTATCTAGTAGATGTTTCCCACAGTCCATACTACGAGATACTATATGCTTTACAATTAATTCTCATAACGGTAGCGACATGTTGTTATATTGGAGTAGATGCATTCTTTGGCACCGTAGTTTTGCACATTACCGCTCAGTTGGAAATTCTTCACACTCGTTTAACGAGCATCGATTCGTCAGACCAGTTCGATCATGCTTTAATTGACGTCGTGATGGATCACATTCGACTTTCCAGGTATATTACTGCTTCACTGTATTTTTTATATTTATACAGAACGTTTGGAAGGTTAGTATCTTCTGATCTTTTTCCAAGATCTTTAACTAGGAAAAAAAATCCCAGTAATTATATAGAAAAGGTCTGCGTACTCTGATTTTGATGAAATTTTAATATGTTATAGATTTCGACATTTTTAACAATTTTTTCCTTTTCAAATATAGGGGGGTCGCTTTTAGTTTTCGAAATATTTGCGAAAGACTAAGATGTATATAATATTTACTATAAATACAGTAAAACTAAAAGCGACCCCCCCCCCTATATTGGAAAAGGAAAAAGTTGTTCAGAATGAGTTGCTGCATAACATATTAAAATTTCATCAAAATCGGAGTACGCAGACCTTTTCTATATAATTACCAAGAGCCCTAAATGTTCAATCATCTTTTTATCACGGACTTTGTTCGACGGTTTACACAATTTTTTTCATCATGTATAGAATTATCTATTCATAATCATCGCACTTTTTTAGAAGGATATATCATTATTTTGGAATTTTTATAGCGCGGTCGATGTGATCGAAAATTCATACATGTTGCTACTGCTCGTATTGTTACTCTACTTCGGTATATTTAACAGCCTCTATATATTCGAAATAGTTTACGTAAGTAAATTATGAGGAAGTCATCCCTTAATAATGTTGGATGATTGCAAAAGTTCGTGCCTGATTTGGAAATGAAACGCAAAATCGGCCACAAACTTATGGAACCACCCTATAAAACGGGGATACGAGAGGAATGTAATATTTGAATGATTTTCCAGGCGTTGACTGGTAAAAGCAAATCTGAATCTTCGGGAATATATTATTACGTAATCTGTTACACAAATACGCTTGCCCAAATGACGCTTTACTGTCTGGCGGGACAACTTTTGACAACTCAAGTAAATATTAATAAAAGATTAATAGTCAGCGAGAGACTTAGTTTATAAACAGTGATGATATAAAGTCTGAAGGTATATTTGATGCTGCTTACGAATGCAACTGGACGAACTTGAAATCGAACGAAGCGAGAAATGTAATTATGATTATGGTGAGAGCTAAAAAGCAGTTTTACTTGACCGCTGGAAAATTGTTTCCTATGAACATACCGACGTTGTGCAACGTAAGATACCTTCCTTCTACTGTGCGTGCCTCGCAAGAATCTCTTCTCCCACTCTAACTTACCCCTTCTACAACCCCACCACGGCCCGGTCACGTGACGCGTTTCAATTATACCAGATTAATTCTATTATAACCAGACTGCGGATGTTTCTGCAATTTTGTAGATTCAAAATAAATAAAAATCGCACTAAATTCTGTCGAATTTAATACTCCAACATTTTTTGATAATTTTTATAAGCCATAAATTCATAGAGGATAACTGTATTCCTCTCGATTTACCCAGTCTGCCGACACCAGTGTGAACTTCACCCTTTCACGGGACTTCTTACGAGGCACGATACCTTCACGTATTATCTATGAAAACCTTTAACAACTATTTCTGATTTAACATTTTTCCAGATATTAAAAATATCACTCACCTATATATCCTTTTTATTGACAAAAGCGGCATAGTAACATGACTTTGATTATTACAGGCGATTATGTACGTAGGATTTTTGGTATTTTGAAGATAAATTGTTAAATTAATTTTTGTCGTATTGGATGGATACGTATATGTAAATATATTTGATGTTTTAGCTTTGTTTACACTAATTAGAATGACCAACTTGTCTTTTATTGTGAATTCATTTCATCGTCATTATCAATCATATACAATTTTCTAAATTTTATTTGAACTTTGTTGAAATATATTCAGTCATTTTTTCCATTAATTCCATTATCAATTAAAATCTCGGAAGCAGGAATAATCAGGAATTCACAGGTATATTACACAGGTATATGCAGAGATAATTATATATTAATAATAATAACAGATTCCACAGGTATATGCAAAGATAATTTTCACTCTTGGCCAAAATATCTGTCTACTTTTTAATATTTCTATTTATTACAAGCAAGCATTTGAGCAGTAGGTGAATTTAAAAAACTGAGTTATTCGGAAAAAGAATTTCTCGTATAATTTAATATAATATATCACTGATTTACTTATAAGACTGTCATTGAATGAACTGGAAATCGCATGAAGAAACAATTTATTTTTTGTCGTAATAAGAGCTAAATATTACTTTTAGTAGATTTAGTTATAATAGTATTAACAAGATAACAAGTGCACATGATCGAAGACCATAATGGTAAATCATCATTGATCGTGCAGTGATAAAAAAAAACATCGATTTAATCAGGTTTGCATTAGTATTTGTATTTTTCTTTTCAAATTTCGTAGCAAAACTCGCTATCGATATTGCGATCGACTGCAATCTTTTTCATGCGTAGAGCTACGTTCACTGTGATATTAGTTAAAGGAGCATGCGCACTGGAAATCGCTCTCGGAAAGAAACGAGAGTTTCCTCTCTGCAAAGGCTACTGCAACAAGACCTGGTCTTTCGTTTTCTTCTGGAAGAATCAGGCGTTTATTTAAGTGTCATTTTCTGTCAGAATATTTAATTGTTCGAAGAACTGTAGAAAAATGTTCGGATCAGGAGGTGCTCCGATCGTAGTTTTAAGTAAGTGAAAACAATGATCTCGTCGATTTTCGTTTGTTTAGATACTCGATTCGAAAATTTATTTTTTCTAACGATGTCGTGCGCTTTGATTATTGCAGGCCAGAATACGAGGCGCGATACCGGCCGGAAGGTCCAAAGGGAAAATATTCAAGCCGGCAAGGTGAGTACGATCAATGATCCGTAGATTTACCTTTTATGGTGTTCGATCGTCGGCACGCCCACGTGTTTTTTCTTCGAGGAATCTCTCGTTTACACTATTTATAACTATATCTGCTAAAATTAATCATTTCCGGCACGATTTATCCACCGGAAATGCTAAATATTTTATCACAAGTACTTATTTCTGTTACATTAGAGACTTTCGTAAAAGTGCATTAAAATATGTATTTTACTATTCAGATGAAGAAACAGATTTATTGTAGTTTTATCTTTGTTAAAGGCGATCGCAGACATTATCAGAACATGTCTGGGACCACAGGCTATGTTGAAAATGTTGATGGACCCGATGGGAGGCATAGTCATGACCAACGATGGAAACGCAGTACTACGTGAAATAACGGTACAACATCCTGCTGGAAAATCAATGATAGAAATTGCGAGAACCCAGGACGAAGAAGTGGGAGATGGTACAACGTCGGTTATCGTATTGGCGGGAGAAATTTTAGCCGTTGCAGAACCTTTCCTCGAACAGAATATGCATCCGACAATTATAATCAGAGCATTCCGTCAAGCTCTGGAGGATATGGTGAACATTCTTAACGATGAAGTCAGCATACCCTTGGACTATAATGATAAAAGCAAAATGGTCCAAGTGATACGTTCTTGTGTAGGAACTAAGCTCCTTGGTCGTTGGCCTGAATTGGCGTGTCAAATTGCGTTAGACGCAGTTTTCACTGTTATGCTCGAAGAAGGAGGCAGAAAAGAAATCGACATAAAACGCTATGCGAAGATTGAAAAGATTCCTGGCGGTGCTATCGAAGACAGTACCGTTCTGAAGGGAGTAATGGTCAATAAGGATGTTACACATCCGAAAATGAAACGATACATTAAAGATCCGAGAATAGTTTTGTTAGATTGCCCTCTGGAGTACAAAAAGGGTGAATCGCAAACTAATATAGAAATATTGAAAGACACAGATTTCACCAGAATTTTAGAACTAGAAGAGGAACACGTTAAGAAGATCTGCGAAGATGTGATAGCAGTGAAGCCCGATGTCGTTTTCACAGAGAAAGGAGTTTCAGATTTAGCTCAACACTATCTCGTAAAAGCTGGAATCTCTGCTGTTCGTAGATTGAGAAAAAGTGACATGAACAGAATCGCGAGAGCTTGCGGTGCGACTATAGTTAATCGTACAGAAGAATTGAGGGAAGAGGATGTTGGTACTAATGCTGGTTTGTTTGAAATCAAAAAGGTTGGGGACGAATACTTCTGTTATGTTACGGACTGTAAAAATCCCAAGGCATGTACTATACTCTTGAGAGGTGCCAGTAAAGATATCTTAAACGAAACAGAGAGAAATCTACAAGATGCTCTTCACGTTGTAAGAAATCTTCTCATAGAACCGAAATTAGTACCAGGTACATAACAATTTGTTTCGAATATTTATAATACACAATCATATTGTAATTATATATTATCTTTTCTTATTAAAGGTGGAGGAGCTGTGGAAATGGCAGTATCAAAACTATTGGCAGAAAAGGCAGCTAGGCTCGCTGGCGTGGAACAGTGGCCTTACAAAGCTGTGACACAGGCGTTAGAAATTATTCCAAGAACCCTAGCGCAGAATTGTGGAGCCAATACAATTAGAACATTAACGGCACTGCGTGCAAAACATGCTACCGAGGGAATGACATGGGGTATTGATGGAGAAACTGGTCAACTGGTAGATATGAAAGAGCGTGAAATTTGGGAACCGCTATCTGTTAAGCTGCAAACATACAAAACAGCCATCGAGACAGCTATTTTGTTGTTAAGAATCGATGATATTGTGTCGGGAAGTAAGAAAAAGAAAGATAACGAACCAGCAACACCTGCACAAGTTTCAGAAGAAGCTATGAAGGATTGAAGACGTTGAATTTTCTATTATGCTCGAAATGCTTTTATTTGTGTTAACATTTAATAATTCATGTCCACGATAATTTTAATGAAATTCAATTCATGTTCACAGAAACCATTATCTTGCTTGTCTGTATGCATTTTCGTACAATAAAAGTACTTTGATAAGCTATCGAAAAGTATGATGCACGTACTGTATTTATCGATACACATACGGTTTTCTAAGGGGCTGCTTTTTTTTTTATTGTAACAAGCAAATGCTGCTTTGATAGCATTTTTGTACGAAACTTAAACAAAGATAAAAATATATTTCACTATACCAATATCGAATATTTTTATGTGTACGTCCACAATATATTTTACGAGTAGTATTTTCCTGCATGTTTAACATTTCACGAGAAGTGACACAATGTTTGTACTAAATATACATACGTATCTAGTGTAATTTGCATTTGTCGCGAATGGCGTGAGTAATGCTGCCTCGTAACTCAAATCGTATAATTTGTACACTGTTTTATTCAAGTAACAACTGAAGTACCCGAATTAAAAGAATGAATAATACTTTATAATAAACATTATTTATATATTCAGAAATATAGTAAAACATATATCTTCGAATGAGGTCAGAAAATTTTCATAAAAAAGATAGACTGCGATTGGAGTATATCTAATCAATATATTTAATCAAGTCATAGAATCCAAGCATCATTTATCCTGATTGGATGATAAAGAGTTTACTGTAAAAAAAAAAACAGTTTCGCGTTTGCAGAAACATTGAAGGATGTAGACGGGGTTCTGTGATTGGGTACACATTTTAATCTTTCCTCTGGAATGGGGCAGTAGTCGTTGAGATAATTGAATCTTATCATAATCAGTATTTTGCGCGTAGATTATGTGGTCCATGAACGGTACCGAATACTAGAGAATGTTCTATGAGATTGCATTACATTTTGAGGAAGGTGGCGTTTCACGCGACACAGGTATATCGATTGTGTGTGTGGGGTGGCCGGCATGAGTGAAGGCCGACGAATGGGACACAATTTTCGTAACGGCTCTTTGCGAATCTTGAAATTGTTCGGTTAGACTAAACGATGAGCATGAACGTGAGATGATGCCAGGCTCATCTCGCCAACTGGGAATTACGAACGGTGGTAAAATACAATTTCTTATCAATTGTTTTTCAATATTTTACGCGACATCGTGTCGATATTCCTGTCAAGGCTGGCAGATGTTTAGTATTTCTTTCCGTTTCGATATTACTCGGGAATACGAATCGCGTTGTTTTATTTATTCCTACAGAATTAGTTGTCTATCAACGAGAATTATATCCACGTGGCTATAAGTGTGTATGGAAATGATTTTCATATCTGTTTACTACGAGATTGACAGGTGTCTAAGTACATATAATCTGTTCACTTCGTACACCGATTGTTAATGAATGAATGTTGACATCATAATACGGTAGTGAAATTCCAACAGGAATACATTGAGTTTTCGTATTTTTCAGTTTTAATAACATGTACTTATAGATATTCGTTGTGGCTTTGCAATCGGACATGAATAATTGATTTCACGTTTCAAGTTTACTTTTTATTAATCGTTGATCACGTTGATTATTGTTTCTCGTTGATATTCGAACGAACCGAATTTTTTACCTGTCGGAGCAATTTGTAATTTACTTTTGCAATTAGGCTCTGAGTGGGACACATTGATGGAGGTTCATCATGAACCAATTGAAAAGAACTTTAAATTATTGGAAGAGATTGGCAAGTAAGTCTGCAAAAATGTAAATCACTTCATAATCAATTTATATTTTGTACAATGTTTAAACAATTGTTATTCCCAGGGGACAGTTTGCGATAGTAAGAAAATGTATGGAACTAAGTACCGGAGAGCTGTACGCAGCCAAAATTATGAGGAAGAGACGTGTTGCCAGGGGTGTAGCAGCAGCAGATATTGGTAGCTGTCTTAATATCTTTATACAACTATCTTTATAATGTGGTTACTTTGTTTCTTCCATGTATAACTCGTTATTTGATGTTTCAGCTCGAGAAGCAGGTTTACTGGCACGGCTGAGGCACCCCAATATCGTTTCGCTGCACAAAGTTGTAGACACAGGCACAACAGTTGTTTTACTCTTAGAATTAATCTCTGGAGGTGAGCTGTTCCACTGGGTACCTTCCGGTGAATTGGAAGCTGCGCATGTGGTTTGTGGATACTTAACAATGATGCCTATTTTTCAAAAACTTGAGAAACTACGATAATTCTGACGTCGATTTTGATTTTCGATAGGTTCGTCAAGTTTTAATGGCACTTAGTCACTTACATTCTCATCAAGTTGCTCACTTAGATATCAAGCCTGAAAACATTCTTTTGTTAACGCCACCGCCAATGCCAAACATAAAGTTAATAGGTAATTTATCATAGCAATTCTCATATTGATCCTCATCCGTCCCTCATTTTCGCTACTTGTATCCCTTGGGATGGAAGAGGGGTAACAAAAGTGTAACAGAAATGTTTATAATTGATTTATTTATATAGATCTAGGTCTTTCACATCGATTAGTACCTGGATCAGAACACAGAGCTCTGTTTGGTACACCTGAATTTGTCGCTCCGGAAATTGTAAATTATGAACCGCTTAGTTTGGGAACAGATCTCTGGGCAGTTGGGGTTCTAACATACATTCTTTTAAGTGGTGCGTCACCATTTTTAGGTGAAGACAAACAGGAAACTTATACGAATGTTGCTGCTTGTCAGTATCAATTCGATAATGAGTATTTCAGTAATGTATCCGAAATTGCCAAAGATTTCATAAGATCCCTGTTGATCAAGGATCCAAAGTAAGTAGGAGAAGCTTATTCGCATCCACTGTATTTTAAAATGGAACACAACACCAACGACAAATTTCTTTTTTTAGAGAAAGAGGAACTGCAGAATCGTGCCTTAAACATCCTTGGATCCTCACGGTATGGTTCTGAAGGTATGCAAAAATTATTATAAAATTAACCAGTTGTTTCTCGTTATATCGTAGGAGTCGGAAGCCTCTCAAGGTCTTGGTGGAGCTATGATTAGTGCCGTTAAACGGGGCTGTGTTGAGGCTGTTTCTCAGTTGCTACTGCAAGGAGCACCACTGAATGTAAAGGATTCTGTAAGAGTTTTATCGCTGTATATATTTTTTTAAAATTTTTGTAGACAGAGTATAAAAATTGATTTCTCCGAACAGAAAGAAGATACGCTTTTACATATTGCTTGCGAGGCAGGAGACGAGGGAATGGTAACGTTTTTGATAGAGAGTGGAATAGATCTGGACACACCGAATAAAAAGGGCTTAACACCACTTCACGTGGCTGCTAGATACGGTTTCATTAATCTTGTTAGACATTTGTGCCTTGCCGGTTGTGATGTTGACAAAACCAATCGTGGAATCAGAGCAGATGTGACAGCGATCAAATATGGACATCCTGACATTGCGTCGTTATTGGATAAGCTCCGAAATGTACGTTAACAAAATTCACGTATATAATACCTGCGTATTTATGTTCAACTCTACATTAATATCGATTTCAGCCCATTCAACGAGAAAATTATATTAAACAATTGCAACCAACACATAGACCAATAGACCGTCTACACGTAAGACTTTTAGGACATTGTGCATCAGGGAAGTCATCTTTAATCAATTCGTTAAAGTCTGGTATTTTTAGTTTTGGGTTTTTTAGAAGATCAAGAAGTCAGAATTATACAGCAAAGGTAGTTATTTCCCATCTATAAAAACGTAATAGATACACAGCGGATTTTATGCATTTTATGGTACAAATTAGTAGGTGTTTTAAAGATTAAGAAAGGAACTGAATTTCTATTTCACTCCAATTTGTTGTAATTTGCATAAAGATCCGCTTTGACACCTTTGGTTTCAATTAATAACGTGAAGTATCGCGTTCTAAGCAACTTTTTCTATTCAGAGGGAACCAAGTATCGAATTAGATGTAACTAGCAAGCACGGTTCGCTTAGTTTTGAATATAGCGATAGTGAATACGAGGGTACACAAGGAGTAGAGTGGAGCCGTGGTAACGTAGGTAAGGAAAATTATGATACTGTACCTTATTTTACAATAATTAATATCGAAGATACACGTACTTTTTTCTGTTAAGGAGGAGAATGTGTTTTTTGGGAGTTATGCGGACGCGAGGAATTTTTAGCGTCTTATCACTACGTACTCACATTCCAACAACCTGCAGTACACCTTATAACAGTCAGTCTTAGAGAACCTGTCACTGTACAACTTCAGCAAGTTAGATTTTGGCTACGATTTATTTCAGATCGTATTGCAGCAATTAATTTCGGTAAGACGAACAAATAATAATTTTATTAAGATATATTTGTAATTGTGAATAACGTATAAATACTATTTTGGAACAGGTTTTGGTGGTAAATATAGCGATGTAAAAGTAATCTTAGTCGGGACTTATGCACCAGAACCTCTTGCTCCAAACTCGAATAGTGGTAGTCCTCTTGCACCACTTTTACCTTTTTTAAAAGAGTTCACACCAATTTTGGGGGACGATCCTCAAATGGTCGCTGTGGATGCAACTAATCCGTCTAGTCCCGGTCTGAAACTTCTAAGATCATACTTGAATAATGCAAGGATGGAGTTTTTAGAGGTGAAGTGATTACATGATTTACACGCAGTTATTCTACTTCTAACATACTCTATTGCGCGTAATTCAAAAAATCTTTTTGCTATTAACGATTGCAATACACAACGAAAGAAATCTTTTCACGACTCTCGTGATTCTAGTTGAACTTATTCAAATGATTATTGTCGAACTTGTACTACATTTCGGGAATAGACCAAGCAAACTATTGCATGTCGGCGTACACAGCATCAGATTAAGAGAAAGTCAGAATGTCATTTCATAAGTAATCTAAATTGGGATTTCTAAATACAAATCGTATCTGTTCGAATACGATTGAACATTTTCGTAATCTCAATTTCGATTATTATCATCCGACATCGTGGAGTCCTCAGAGTCTTGAATCATCATGCTTACTTGCACGAGCCACTTGTTCGGTCTAACAAATCCGATGACGCGTCGTTTCAAATCTATATAAGCAGAGTATAATGAATAATTAAAAGGTTCAGATTCGAGTCGAATATGTTCGTGTACATAATTATACTTCCACATTCTTTTACAGGGATATAAGGCCAGTGTTTGTACAGCATGCAATAAATGTATGCATCGACATTGTCAAAACGGTTCTCATTAGAATCGTGTCATTTCATTTTGCATAGTGCCAACTACATTTGTAAAATTCACGTCTCTTTGATTTCAAGTCCTGCAATATTAACACTGTTGAACAAACTCCTAATCAACTCCTAATTACCATGCAACTATTTATGTTTCCAGTTATGGTTCAGTAATCCATGATCATTCATGATGCATGGTTGATTTTCATATATGCACAGTGTGTCCCAGCCAAGTGTACAAAAGCCGATTAATTCGAAATCAGTGAAGATAGAAAAAATGTTTTTGAATGGAGATAACGTGGTGCAAATAGTTCATTTACTCGTACCGTTTAATTTCCACTGAAAAATCATTTTACAACTTCGGTGGTATCGAAACGAACTTTCGTGGATTTCACTGGGAACCGATGTGCATATAGATCTATGTACAAGTAATCAAAAACCTTCGAAGTAATATTCTGTATCTTCCCACTAATTTTTTTGAAATTCAATTAATCGTTTGCGATACTCATATCAAGCACATTCCCGAACGAAAACAAGAATAATGTTTACAAATGAATCTTCTTTATATCTGCTGTCACTCTGTCACATGATCAATTTACTAACGACATATATTTTAGTTGCTGATTATTTGGTCATTAACATTTATTAACATCAGCCTTACTGCATGCAATGCATGATGTAGGAAGGACCGGAAGTTGCAGAAAGTATTCTCCGACGTGATACGCCGCGGGCTGCGGCCTCGTACGTGCCCTTGGCGAATCTTGATAAACAGGTCGAACTATTTCTCAATTCCTTTGATAAGTGATGTGTATAATGAAGTTGTTAATTATTATTTAATAATTGCTCTAATGCTTTATCCCATTAATACATACATGCACTACTGTCCTATGCAATAAAGAAAAAAAAGAAATACTCTCTTGTATATATTTTCTGCATCAGTGTATTATTTCATATTTTGTTCTCTTGTATCCCTTCATTAAGGACTCGACAATCTTATTATAGAGTGCACTAGTGTGGACCGGCCTTGCCGAATCTTGGAGATCGTACATCCAAACTTTAGAGGTACCTCCGGTAATGCTTACGCAGGAGGAGTTTTTGAGGGAAGTGAGAAAAATTAATCCGTTAGTTTGTTTAGAGCATTGTCGACATCTTGGATTACAATTGCAGGTACTATTCAGTACGTACGTTTACATTTTAACTTTCTCGTACACACTAACACCCGAGTTTTTCATTTTTTAGAATTTAGGGGAATGTATGCTCCTTCCTGGGAATTTGATAGTTCTAAGTCCGGAATGGTTTTGGCAGGATGTAATTAACTGGCAGTTAAGTCCAGAACAGAAAGGACGTTTGGGAGGACGTACTACGGGAGTGTATGCTTTGGAAGATTTTCAGGCTCGCTGTCCGTGTCCTGCGAGTCAAGCTTTGCAAGCTTTGCAAGCAGTGAATTTGTGTGTACCGGTAAGTTTCTCTGCATTATTTCATTTGATCTTGAATTTAATATTTAATTTTTTGATAGTGTGAAGTGGACGAAGACGAAGTAGAGTATGAAATACCTTGCTTAAATCTTGTCGAGCGTTTACCAGGATTGTGGGAACCATGGAAACCATGCTCCAATACCCTACCTCATGCAGGTCTTCGTCTAGCTCCGTCTGAGGCACCTCTGTATCACTTAATCGCAGTATTTCCACATTTACAAGTGAGTGTTATTGAGAGACGATGGCCAGCTTGTATTTTTTTGTACTAGTTTACTGATCGCTTCGATACGATGTTATACAGGCACAACTAAGGAAAATTACTCAATCATGGGATCCGTCGAATTCAGATTTATATCAGTGGTGGCGAGGATCAAAATTATGTATAGGACCTTGTGAAAGCATTATAACGTTCGAAGAAGACGACCAAAGCTGTATGGAGATACGAGTACGCGGACCACGGAGTACCAGCGCGCAATGTTTCGCGCTTCTAAGCATTATTCTTGACGCTATCGAAACAACGATTGAGCTGGTTGCTCCAGGGATGTTGCTCGAAAGACATTGGCTCAGTCCTAGTCAGCTTCGCGAATACGACGAAGTTAGTTGCTCATCAGCAGACTGTGGATCTCCATGCGAATTAATTCTTGAACTCTTTAAATTTTTTAACTAATCAATTAAATGTGTGTTCGTAGATCGTACATTCCTGGGAACCGGCGCCGGTTATATCAACCCTGATAGATAAGGGTCTCGAAGAGGCAGTTCTGAAAAATCCTTTAAACGGTCAAGAAGAAACGGTATGGGAAATAGTGGGTTGCGGTCTACCTTTAATGGAAAACTGTCTTCCTGGATCGAAACAGCCCGTCAAGCATATAAAACCTGCTGTACAAAGAAGGCTAGCGCAGATGCTTGATCCTCCTGACCGTCATGGAAGAGACTGGTGTTTACTCGCTGTGAGACTTGGCTTGGGAGACCGAGTAGCACAGCTGGATAGTACCGTGGACAGTCCAACGTTAAGGTTGGTACATTCTACTAAAATTCTGAAGAGAATTTTCTGAAAATTGCTCTTCTCCTCTCAGGTTACTGAACACCGCAGGTGCGGACTGTTCCGTGGGTTCTTTGATACAACAATTGCGGGCTCTGGATAGGGAAGATGCTGTGCATCTTTTGCTCTCTTTCACGCCGACGTATATATTGTCAACGGCTATCGATTCCGAAACTGGATCTAATCTTTCCAGATGACAATGCTGCGTTTATCCATGGTGCATTAATACTTTTTAAAGATTACGGATTCCCGACGGGTACTCCATGTCGTGGGTTTGATAGACTTATTATGTCACCGCTTCCGCCCAACGTAAATTTTTGCATTGTTCTTTAAATCTAAGTATGTACATTAAACGGTACATTGTATGTGTACTTCTTTAGAGGCATGTCACAATGCACAGGCACCAATGTGTACTTTTATATCTACTTATTAACAAGCACTTTACGCGGCACAAAATTCTTTTATAATATACATACATACACCATACGTACGACGATAGAAGGTTGCATAAGTTGCATCGATTTTTGTGTACTTTCTCTTACGAGCTCTTACAATCTGAATATGTCGTAATTTTAAGTATCTCTGTTTAGCGTAAAAGAGTGTCGTTTTGCGTTTTTGTTTCTCGAAAAGAAACCTGTGTACTTACAGAGGATGTCTACTTAAACACAAAGTTGAAATTCTGTATCGGTTCGCGCGTTTCTTTCCTAATTGTCAAACTATTTGTAAGCGTTTCTATTGTGATACTATATTGTATGATTAGCTAGATCGAATTTCTTATATGAATTTGTATTAGGTGAATAATTCTAAATAATGTGTATGCACATGCGTGGCCGACAAAATAATGCATTTACACACCTATATAAACACGATACTATTCGTATTTGATACTAATATTGTTTTGAGGGCTTTTCTTGATACGCATATATATATAATATATCTTGCCAAACAAAAAAAACTTCAGTGTCAATACGCGTTGCTTTTCGATTTTTATGGTATTCAGAGAACTATACTATTCGTGCGGAAAGCGAGGCGGCAACAGAGTTCGCACAATTCTTTGCTTTGTCGACGAAGTTCTATTTCTAAATGGTGTTTTTTACTAAACCAATATTTCTGAAGTACTTATTATGTGCCATAAACAACGTTTGCTCACCACAACTATCGAAGTGTTACAAAATGCTTCTCTGAAGTAGACAGCGGATTTGATGCGTTTATGACGAAAATTAGTAGGTGTAATTTGAAACAGTGAAAACATTAGAAGACTTTAGAAATGCTGTTATATTATTTCCAACCTATTAAATATAATTATTATTTCATTCTAGCTCGTTGCAATTCAGGTGTAAAAGTTTTATTTTGTATAGAGATCCGCTGTCTACTAATATGGGACGTCACCCAAGTGTAACGCGCTGATTTTCATTAAATTTTTACAGGATATCTTCAACATACTATATCCTGTATAAATGTAATTAAAATCGTGTTACACTTGGGCGATGTTCCTCGCAAGTGCTCTAAATCGATCCCTCTGTGCAAGCAAGGCATTCATTAACGAGCTGAGACTTGAGAGTACGGCCAATCATTTGATCAAAACGATTCACTATAGACTAGGCGATTTACTATTGTACTATTGTTCATGTTTCGTTAGCACAACAATATTAAACAAGGACGCACTGATCATGTGCAACGCGCATATGATATACGATTACGATATATATTATGAAACATAAGCGACACTTGTTGTTCATAGAATACCTTCTTTGAGCATATCTTATTCTGTACTAATTTGATCCAGTGGATACTATCGATAAGTAGCGTTACATTCTTACTTTGTATGACAAGTATTTAGTACAAGGATGTTCGGAGAATGAGATATCTTTACGTGTATTTAGAAACGAACACGATAGTTTCTTCTTTTGTTTTTATTATAAACTATTTCTAGTATTCATTAATTCGAATTCTGTTTTTATACAATGTACTTGAAGATTTTTGTTGGTTTTTCTGTTCGACATATTTCTCGTAAGACGACGATATAATATGTAGTGTTATACAACTAATATAGGTTCGATACTTACAATAGATAAGTACCGAATTGTCTTTTGAAATTTGTATTTTGAAGCTTGCGTTCTTCACGCATTGTGTTCAACTCACATTTAATACGCCACCGTTCGAGACGATTAGTTTTATACATTGTGTGTTTTCGCCAGGAATTGTTTTTTTTACATTGCGTGCATACAATTGTAGAAATGTTGGCTTCTGATGCGCTTAAGGTATTTGTTTTACAGCGCTTTTGTGTAGAACTATACAGACACGTAGTTCGACGGTTATTCTTAAGATACAGTTGAACAGAATCGGGATACGCGCGGAAAAGAGCGTTTCGCAGAGGAAAACATTGTAAGACTTATGAATTGTTGCTATTTATAAAATGAGAATGTAAAGGAAGCAGACTTCCCGATTTCTCTTGTGGTCAATGACATTTACATTTTTCTAGTTTATATAATGATGTGCGAGAGCATTGATGTCAGACGAAGTACGTCCTTTACGAAATTCATTTATACCGTTTCTTTAAAAATCTTTGATCGTATTATAAACTATAAAAAACACACGATTCTAATATGTATGTACATGTATATTAGAAAATTACATTGAAACTAAAATCAAAAATCAATTTGATCGTTCGAGATGTTCCTGGACGACATGAACATTCGACGAAGCATTACTGTAATATAGGGTAGTCCTGTAAATTTCTACAATATACAGTAGACAACATTGAGAGAGTAACGAAGCTTTGGAATTAAACATTGTAAAATATCGAAAAATTGTGTCCGTTTTGTTCGACTTCACTTTTAGATCGACGGAGAATATTCAAACCGAAAGAAATGTACTGTATTTTTCTTTTATAATAATAGAGGGTGTCAATAAAACCTTGCTTATTTGCAAGTGAAGCAAACATTATTCATACATGTGTATTTAGAATTAGAATAATCATTCTGCCGTGTATATTAAACAATTAAAAATTCTAAACAACATATCTTCTTCGAGCTGGAGAGAACTTCAAATATTTTGCTACTGATTTTTACACGAAAGATGCTGAAATGGATAAAATCCATAGGCCGATTCGATGCATAAATGCTAAAATATGAAGAGAATAAAACGATACACACTCCCGTCCATAAATTATCTTCAACAAAATGGTAATTGAAGAATACCAGTTTACAGCTTGATTTTATTGTTCTACGATAATATTTCAATGCAAAATTAACTGTATACACGTACTATTTGGAAAATGTTGGAAAAGAGAGATTGAGAAATTGTGGGATAATTATGGGTAGTAGTTAAATTTAAAAATTTGGAAAATGTACAATAAGGAAAGTGTAAGAGGACAAGAAATTTCGTGTGTGCCCTACAATCGCCGAAGAAAATGTATATTACACGCGAAGTCTCGCAATCAATTTATTAATTGAATTCGTAAAATTAGAATGAAATTGAAGGCAAAGCGAACGAAGATCTAGAGCCGTGTCTGACCACAAGCATTCCGAATCTACTTAGGGCTTTACCAAAACGCGCGCGTCCAACGGCGCCTGTCTAGCATCCCGTCGATCTACGGATCGATCGATCGCGCGGCGGGACAGTTTGAACGGTTCGTCGACGGACGTGAAACCGAAAATTCTCGGATATCGCGAAACAAGTGGAGGACAGAATTTTCCGTTTTTCTATGGTGTTTACCGTGAAGAGTCGGTTACGTGGTCGACAGGAAACGTGGAACGGAATTCCTTCGATCCGAGAATAGCATAAGGGAGGCGGAGATCGCGTTTCGTTGGTAGTCGACGAGGAATCGACCAGTGAAGAGCCGAGATAAAATCGGGACGACAGCCAACAAGGCGACAAGCAATTATAGAATTGGATTGGATCGAGGCGTTCGAGGAGGCTCGCGACGCCGGTTTCGTTTTATTTTAGCTTAGGCTTTCGAAGGCATCCGGTTGTGCATTCTCATCGCGGATCATCGCGACGATTACAGTGAGTGTTGTCCCCCTTTGAACCCGTAATTCTCGTTTCCTCTCATCTTCGCGACGCGTTTGTTGTTAAATAAATGTTGTAAACCAGCGACGAGGCGCTCGCACAGTGCCTTAGTCCGAACGCGAGAACGGTGAAGTGCGGTGCTCCGGTGTGCGAACTCTCGGATGCGATTCTGTTTCTTGTAAAAACCACAACGGGTTTCAAATTATTTTGCTAACCAGATTACATGTTCCAGCTTGTCCACTTCCGCTTTCTTCCTTTCCTGATCGTCCACTTCCAGTAGACACGGCACGACCCTGATCAGACTGGCTGACCGTGTCGGTGGCTGCTATCTTTTCCAAGCTTAGGTAAATCAGTGAATTTCTTATAATTTTCATCGACACATCGATAACGCGCCGATAGTGAAATCGTCCTGAATCGCTGTCAAACGTGGGTAATAAAGTGATGGCGGTCTAGGCAATGATATTTCTCGACACCAGTAACGTTACACAGAAGGAAACATTTTCAGCGAAAAAAACTGAATCAGGCTTTTATCTAATCGTTAAGAGGGTAGACTCGTTTCCAGGATTGCAAGGTTTTTCAGTAGTCGAAAGCGCTATATAAAAGATCCTCGAAAGTTCTTACGTTTACCAGGCGTAATTTGCGTTACTATAGAAAAAAGCTACAGATGTTTATACAATTTCCAATTTTTAGACGAATCATTAGACAGTGGAATAAAGTAAAATCTTATTTTCAGTGCTGATAGTCTTTGTAGATCTGAAATGAGTAGAAATTGTACTAAACCTTGTCGAATTTTGTATTCTACCATTTTTCGAACATTTTCGGAAGCCACAAATGCATGAAGATCCGTAGTTTACTTCCGAATGATGCAAATTACGTCTTGTAAACGTAAAAATAGGACTTTTAAGAGCGATCGCGGCCTAGATTGATGCTTCAGCTTTTGACTACTGAAAAAGCCCATCTTTGCAAAGGAATCTACCTAAAGGAATCTACTTAATGCATTCGTATTAATGTAATTGAGATGTTCAGTTTAGGTCGAGACAGTTCGGGATTGTTTCTAATCTATTTTCTGAATTGGCCAGGTCCGAAGGGCGACGAACAGTTCGTGAAAAGGGAGCGGAGAATCACCAGCCGTCATCATGGAGGCGATAAAGAAAAAGATTGCGGCGCTGAAGATGGAGATGGACGCCGCGAACGAGAAGGTCGAGACGAACGAGACCAAAGCGAGACAGGAGAACATGCGCGCTGATAGTCTGAACGACGACGTGAGCGATCTGCAGAAGAAACTGGCCCAGCTCGAGCGGGATTATGTAGTTGCCAAGGCCAATTTAGAGCAGTCCACAGCCGATTTGGAGCAGTGCGAGAAATCATGGTCCAGGGTGGGTAAAGACGTCGACACTGATTCACAAGTTGACAACTTGTCTATTCGCAAAAATATTATCAAGAACTATTTACAAAGTTTTGGAAATGTACTTTATAGGCAGAGCAAGATCGTACATCCATGACGAAAAGAGTGCAGGAGATTGAAGCGTCACTCACGAAGAAGGAAGAACTGCGTCTTACCGCTCAACTGAAGCTAGCACGAGCGACAGAACTCGCCGACGATGCTCAAAGGTTATAATTCTGTCGAAACCGAAAGAATCGTTTAAGCTAGACGCTCTAGAAGTTCGATGTATCTTGTAGCTTCATTTTGTTAATATCTTTCGGTCCGTAGAATGTGCAAAGTGATGGAGGAGAGAGGTCGACTGGACGAGGAGCGCACGGAGAAGCTGATGCAGGAGCTGAAGGACGCCAGACTGATCGCCGAGGATGCCGACGCCAAGTCCGACGAGATCTCGAGGAAGCTGCAGTTCGTTGAGGAGGAGTTGGAGGCAGCCGAGGAGAGAGTGAAGACCAGCGAGGCGTTTGTATAATTTCGTTACACAATTTCTTCCGATCGATTCTCGAACAAGTTGCATAAACATGTGAACGCGCCAACAGGAAAATCATCGAGCGAGAGGACGAGCTGTTCATCGTGCAAAACATCGTGAAATCCTTAGAAGTGTCCGAGGAGAAGGTACGTAGACCGGACGCGTGAATTTCGCATGAGTAATATTGATGGGGAAAATCTGTTGATTTAGGCCAATCGACGAGTGGAGGACTTCAAGGTGCAGTTGAAGGAGCAGAAGAAGAAGTTGAGGGCAGCTGAGAAACGCGCTATTCTCGCTGAGAGAACAGTGAAGAATATGCTGAAGGAAGTAGACATGAAAGAAGGTGATGGAAACGTTTTCTTGTAATGTTTTTTTGCAAGGATAAGGTTTTGTTAACAACAATTATCTTGCAGACGAGCTTAGAGAAGAAAAGGAGAAGTATAAGGCGGTCTGCGACGACATGGACGCCACGTTCGCGGAAATGACCGGATACTAAATCCCGGGAACGGATGGAGTTTCATTTATTTTGTTATTCTGTGCCTCTTTCGCTTGTTTGCTACATTTAACATGGCTGCCATGCTTCGGAGTTCGGCCGTCTGCCTCTAGCTACGCCGACTCGATACGTTCTAGCGTACTGCCAATGATTCAGAAGCTTCACGATTCATTCGCTACACGGGTTCTGCAACTAACACGCGGATAAACATTCGCAGATATTCGCTAGTTTATTAACACGAAGACGAAGTACCTTCCATCGGACCGCTTTGCATCGCTTTGATAACGCTTGACCGGGCCGATTTGCTTCAGAAACGATAGTCTTTCTTGTTTTCTTTTTCTTTGGATAGAATTAACGATAGACCATGTATTTTTCTTTCAGAGGTTTCAGAGAGAAGATCGCGATACGTGAAAGCAAGCACGACTCTGTGCCCCCTTTTTATCATTGTATAACGAACCCGAATTTTCAATAAACGGTATTTTAAAAATTACACCCGTTCGCCTCATCATTTGTTCTTCTTCGCTAACCGAATGTTGTGAAATGTTTCATAAGTTTGACGATTTTCTCATTCATCACTTCAATATAAATTTTCCAAGTGTTGAACATTTTTTTAAGAAATTTAAAACAGAACCTAGGGTCGAATTAATCATTTCGATTAGAATGCACGCGAATTTTGCTGTACGAGTAAGATAGAATTTAGTTGTTTATTTTTCATCTGTACAACAAGTTTATTCGCGACTGTAAAATTATTGTTTTAGTACCTGTTAACTTGGTTCCGTGTGAATCGGCCGATCGGAAGAATATAAACGTCTAGAGAAGTCGAGGAATCCGTTTGCGTCTAACTAAAGAAACGGACTGTTAGGTTCTTTTGCATTTCTTTGCGTCTATAAAGCATTGTCCTCGCCGGTCACCGAGTGCAGTAACCCGCGAGCTTTGCTTTGAAAGACCGCAGCGATTCAGTCTCGAGGAAAACGATTTTTTCAGACGCCAGTACGTAAAACAATCACAATTCCCTCACGAACAAACGCCGAACAATAATCTCGCCAAAGTGTTCGTGTGTTTGTTTAATGATACTTTCGGAAGTGAATTTTACCGAGCCTGAAGTGAAAAATCGAACGTGGCTGCTATTCGATCGACGTATCCTCTTTTTATAACAATAAAAAAAAATGTTGTACATGTAAAATGCTTTTCCAAGAAATTTAATTTTTCTTTGCTCGTACTGAAAAATTCCATTTCTTCGAATTATTTTGGAAATACATTTTTATCATATTTCGTGTTGTTGTTTTTAATTGAATTTGTAAATTCTCTTGATACAGGCGCAGCTTCATTCTGAAAATTCGTGATTGATCGGCACGATGAACGCGATTAAAAAACGTCTGCAGACTCTGAAAGTCGAGAAGGACCTGGCGATGGATAAGGCGGACATGTGCGACCAGCAGGCAAAGGAAGCGAATCGGCGAGAGGAGAAGCTGAAAGACGAGGTACGCGAATTGGCGAAGAAACTGATACAAATGGAGCGTGATTTGGAGCTGAGCAAGGCCCAGTTGGAGAAGTCGAATAGAGATCTCGAGCAAAAAGAGAGGGTCTACATCGTGGTCAGTAAATAATAATTGTTTACCTTATCAAACGTGCCGGTGTCTAATCTAACTGTATGAATTATTTATACCAATTTTGTATCGATCAAATTTGAAAAATCACAGGCATATTCTAAGTCGAACATCTCTCTTAAAATTAAACATTTCTTCTGACCTAGAACAATATTCTTTTATTTTATGGATGAAAATTGACGTAGCTCACACAATACTTAAACGTTTAGTAATCGATCAGACGTAATGGCACAGCAATTTTGTGCCAAGGGTTAACATCTTCGTTTTATGACACGTTCTGGGAAATTCTATTTGATTTCGAGGACAGACTCAATCGGAATTGGCAGTTCTGAACAGGAAAATGCAACAGTGTATACATAACATGGAGAAATCGGAGGAACGCCGTTTGACGGCTCAAACGAAGCTGACACAGGCGATGGAGACTGCCGAGGACGCAAAACGGTCAGTTGTGTAATCTTTTATTGGTAGCTCGCGAATGTTTATGAAATTTTCAGTTTTGCCAGTCAAATATTTAGAAAGTGGAATCGTGTGGAATATTATTTCCAGTGGTGGTAGTCTTTCTATTCTGAAATGAATAAAAATCGAACTAAATTTTGTGGAATTTTATTGTATTGTCTTTTGAAGGAATTGCTAATTTGACAAATCTAGCCTCCCATAAGGTAATTGACCAATCTCACGTGAACTTCCTATTGTTAGTAAACTTGAAACATTTACTGTTAAATATTTTATGAAGTATGTCGAATAATTCTTGTTGGAAACGTCAGGGTGGTTCAGGACGATTCAATTGACGATGGACATGATTTCTTCTAGGATTTGCAAAGTGCTAGAGAACAGAAGCAAGCAGGACGAGGAGAGGATGGACCAGTTGATGACGCAACTGAAAGAAGCGAGGCTGATTGCTGAGGACGCGGATACGAAATCAGACGAGATCTCGAGGAAGTTGGTTTTTGTGGAGGACGAACTGGAAGCTGCCGAAGAAAGAGTGAAATCGAGCGAGGCGTGGGTATACAAACACGTTGATTACGTTCTAGAAACTAATCGTTTCTATAATTTTTAGAAAGATTATGGAGCGAGAAGACGAACTGTTCATTGTTGGTAACATATTGAAATCTCTCGAAGTATCCGAAGAGAAAGTAATAATTATTTTAAAGATCCGTAAATCCTTACAATTATTACGTTCTAATATCGGTTTCTTTTAGGCTAATCAAAGGGTGGAGGAATTCAAGTTGCAATTGAAGGAGTTGAAAGCGAAATTGAAAACTGCCGAGAAGAGGGCCATCATCGCAGAGAAGATGGTGAAAGTATTCTCGAAGGAGCTGGACGCGAGAGAAGGTTATTTTCAAGATACATACATTTCTCATTTATTTCTTACTTACGCTCGTTGTTTGTTTTTCCAGATTTTCTATTCAGAGAGAAGGAGAAATACAAATATATCTGCGACGACATGGATTCCACGTTCTCCGAACTGACTGGCTATTAGTCGAGCTTCTGTCTAACCATTATACTTGACATCGGTGTGCATTTATTATATGTCCTTTTTATTAAAGCTAAAATTTCATTGTTCATTCTCGTGTTCAGCATTTCACAATTTCGTCATGATTGAATTCGTTCGGATGATCTCGCTGGAAAAGATTTTCATTTCTGATCGTACAGAAATTGGTGGTTTCTAGGGGTTGAAATGAAACGGCTTGGTATAGTCTGGATTGTTTTATAATACTTTACAGGATATCAATTTATTTTATCGATTCTACGATCGATACAATGCTTTGAGACGCCATACCACCGACTAGATACAGTTTTCAGCTGTGGCCACGTCGTTTCGCTGGTCGATCGCGGTCGCTCGAAACAGGGAAGAAAAAATTGCGACTTCCTGGCATCGAACAGCACGGTGGCCACGCTTCGCAGGCACACACATCATCGCATTCGCACCGTGGAATTTTTCCTCTAGTTCTCCCTCGTGTCTTTTGTTTTTACAACGATGCTAATAGTAGTTACAGTAATAATTGTTCGTTTGATTTGCTCATTGTCCGTGTCTCCGTTCCGTCGCAAACGCGGACAAAAC
This sequence comes from Lasioglossum zephyrum, assembly GCA_028455615.1. Classification (NCBI taxonomy): domain Eukaryota; kingdom Metazoa; phylum Arthropoda; class Insecta; order Hymenoptera; family Halictidae; genus Lasioglossum; species Lasioglossum zephyrum. The sequence continues at coordinate 3,547,959 of CM052322.1, read as the reverse complement.
CGGTGACGTAACTTCGAATGCATCGGTTAGGAAATAGAAAGCTGACGTGCACGGGGAAACTGATCGAATTGTACAGGGTGTAGAGAAACGTTCGATCTTCGAATCGACGATGATCTGTAACAAAAACTTGCAAAACTGTCTTTGAATTTCAAGGGCATATCTTTCTTTTTATTGTATTCGGGATAGACGTGTTGGGGATAGAAGTAAAATACAATACAATGCAATAAAAAAATTTTGATCTTGTCATTGAATATCGTGGACAATTTCACAACTGTTTTTACAGATCCTCATCGATCCGAAGATGTAGAATACCAAGATCGAACATTTCTTTGCACCCTGTACGGGTCTAGAGAATTTTCTACGGACGATCAACCCGACTGATCTAATTTGATTTTTTGTTTGAACGTTGCGATATTTCTTTAGATCTTGTTAGGATCGATCACGAGTACGCGCGGGTCCGTGGACCTTTCAATGTATTTCGAGTGTCGAGGCGTTGCAAGTTACGTCACCGTATTAATTAAAACACACTGTTCGTATCATCGTGGGGCTCGATTGTTTGACCCGACGATTAACGAAGAGATAATTAGTGACGCTCGTCGGTTTGGTGATGCGTTGATTGGCCGAGACGACGAACATTTACAACTCGGTTGTCACTCTTGACAACGCGTCCGATCGAATCCTGATAGGACATAGAATTCGGCAATTAAATCAGCGTGTTCTCAAATAAATCTGATCATCTTCGGGCATAAACGTGTCCTACAATACTCGTTCGAACTACTTCCCATTTCTATGTATGTACACTGTCGCTCAAAAGTTTGGAGTACGTGTTCAAAGTTCAAAACGAACCGTTCCTTTAGTTCTGATCGATTTAATTTAATTAATCTCATTGCAATGATAGACCGAACAGCAAAGACTATTCCAAATTTTTGAGTGACAGAAATTGACTCGAAGCAATTTGAGTATCACCGCAAATACAAAAATCCAAGGATTAATAAATAGAAAATATTTTTCATGAAAGATCCTAATGAGTTCCACGAGGCGAATTCTCGGGAACGGAACAAACGTTCGTCGCCTTGGAGAAATGAATGTTTGTCATCCAGTGTAATGTTGAAAGGTGCCAAGATGTTCTTGGAAATGGAAAGAAACAATCGGATATCGGAAGAACTGGTTAAAAACGTACGCAGTCGTCGTACGACGGAGGTTAATCGGCCGGTGACATAATAAAACATGTACAAAAATCTGTTATCGTTCGATAAACGATACCCGCTTCGCGCACAGGGCCTAACAAATTAATCGAACTCTACGAGTTTGATTGACGTGCTTCTCGTATATACATTCATGTATGTATCGTAATGTATGCGCATACACGCGCTTTAAGTACATATATATATTTATATAAATTTATATATACGCATACCTACGCCCTCGTCTTCGCAGTGTCGCGCACACTTCCGGAACTTATTCAATTATACGCTGCCGTCCAAAAGCTTACGACTTACACACGAAATAAAATAACTCGAATTTCTCATTTAGTGAGAAATTGAAATTGTTCTTGAACTTCGATTCTAAAGAGAAAGAGTTATTATATTCAGCTTAATAATCGTCTTGACTGTTGCAAAATAAAGTGTCCACTCATTTTTACTTTATACTTCAAACTTTACTCCATTTGCAATGTTGCATTTTAAAAGAACGTCTGTCAAACTTCTGTTTTAAGAAGAAATAATTATTATATTTAGATGAATAATAATCTTCAACGTTTGAATTACAATCCTAAGACAGAATGAAAATAAAAGGCTTAACCATTTCCGCTTTACACTTTCAATCAATTTGATTTTGTTTGCGATGTCGCAATTTAAAGAACCTTTCTAAAGCTCTTAACGAAAGAACGAAGTAAATTGAATGATTCACGTTTCGAATTTAAAAAAAACGAGTTTTTCCCCAAGTTTTCGGACAGCAGCGTGTTCAACGTCTCGAACAGAAATGCAGCGTGTTCGCGTAGCAACGTTTTTGGTAAAGTACATCGAAAAAACGTGTTTAGCCTAGGGATCGCTCAGGATCGCGTAAAATTATTGTTATCGGAAATAGGAAGTGATCGGCCGTGTTTTGTTTGTTGGCACACTCGAGTAGTTTGCGGAATGGCAGTGTCGTGGAACTTTCGGAACTCTTCGCCGCTAGAACGAGAACGCGCGGCGCGACGGCAATAGCGTTTATTTTTACTTTCGAAATCAGTCTGAGGGTACGCTTGAATTCGTTGCGGGTCACACGGACTCTTCTTCCGTTTCTCTCGGTTTCGAATCCGAGAAGATCGATATGCTTTTGAACGTTGTCGCCGAGTTATTTGCTTTCACGCTGGGCGATCCGTCGATCCGAAATATCTTTCGTGGTTTTCGAGGTGCGGAACGAAAGTACCGGAACACACTTTAGATGGTACCTAAATTTAATAAAATCGTTGGTTTCAGTCGACTTTTTCCAAAGCGTATAAGAGGAAATCCTTGATCCAAGAAAACGGAAACCGTAGGATATACGAAAAACGAATATCTCCTCAAGAATCTGCCTCGGTCCTCGGTGTGAACTATTACTAAATCCAATTAGAAAACTTGTTTATTTTTCATTATCTGTATATGGGACTTTCGCCGACTTATTTGTGGCATTTTTCTGATTAAAATGTCTAAATGATATTTAGTGGTGAAATCGACGATATGTAGTAAGTTCAGGAAGAAATTAATTTAGTAGCACCGATTGATCTATGAGACAGTTTCTCTTATATCAAGGATTTACTGTATCATGAATACAAACGTGTAAACCTTTGTCCCTCGCAGTTGTGATTTCTCAGTCGTCAAGTACAAAAAGTAAAAATACGTAAAGGATTGTAACATCGTCAGTTGCAACTGGAGGAAAAGCGACGTTTCCCGACAAACTATTGCTCCTCAAGGATGTTCGAGAAATACGAACGACTCTGTCAAGTAGATTGAACGGATACAAGTGAGTAGACGTTCGGCGATTACAGTCTCAGCCTGCGAGATAACAGGTCTAGCGATTCGATGCTAAACTATTGTGTCAATAATGGTTAACAATTATTGACGTAACGCCCAATGCACACTTGTGTTTCATTGAGAATCTACACTGCTGATTCCATGAATATCTTCCGCGTTTGGAGTATGGCTTCCTCCTTCTATACATAGTAAGGTCTATACTTGATTTAAAATAAATATCATTACAACATCAGAAAAGCTTATCAAGAACTAAAAGAAAATTACAGTAATTTCAAAAATCATAGGGTATGGGAATATGGAAGAAATGTTTAATCTTCGAGTTAAAATTGCTCCGAGTGCAAAGGGTTAAAATTGAAGAATAGTGCAGTGAAGAGGTTAATAATTAATTAAAAAACTACAAATACCAATAAAAATAGAAGAAGCCAAACAGCCTCCCTGGAATCAAGAGCCTACCCGCTGAATAACAATTTTTAGTGGTGAAGAGTTAAATAGAAAAATACCAGTAATAGTAAAAATGTCAATACAACATCAGAAAAGCTTATCAAGAACTGAAAGAAAATTACAGTAATTTCAAAAATCATAGGCTATGGGAATATGGAAGAAATGTTTAATCTTCGAGTTAAAATTGCTCCGAGTGCAAAGGATTAAAATTGAAGAATAGCGCAGTGAAAAGGTTAATAATTAATTAAAAAAATAGAAGAAGCCAAACTGCCTCCCTGGAATCAAGAGCCTACCCGCTGAATAACAATTTTTAGTGGTGAAGAGTTAACTAGAAAAATACCAGTAATAGTAAAAATGTTAATAAACAATTAGAAGAAGCCAGACTCCCCCGGCACGTTCGAGATTCGCGGAAGGAGCGGTAGTTTCTCGAAGCGAGGAGTGTTGCGGCGTGTTCGCTTTAGAAATAGTTGGCGAGCCTTAAGTTAAAAGTGCGCGACATTCGAAGAAGGATGCCGGTTTCGAACGGTGAACCGGGTCGGGGAAAGATGCCGGCGCGACGTCGCGACGTCGAGACTGTGGGCGTCTCTGTTTTCGTCTCGCCTCGGCACGGAAGAAATGTACAGAGCAGGGGCGGAGCCGGTCGACGCCCGTTCTCCGCCACGTGATTAATGTCTTAGTCAGACGTCTTAGGAATAATAACGGACTTAAAGTAATCAACGATGTTTAGACGTACGTATAAACTTTACAATGCAACAGAGCCGAACTCCGTTCTCAACGTGATCCGCCTCGGTGACGGCGAGATGACGCGCCACGGTAATCGTCGTCCGAACGACGACGACTACACGTTTGCCTAACAGCTGCGTGTATACACGGCCAAATTCGTCACACGACCATATTTCGTACTCTCGTTCCCGATTCTAATACCACGCACGCACGCACTGGACACAGGTGAGCACGGCCCGGTTTTTTTGTTTGCCGGAACGACACCGATTCGATCGGCTAATTAGTTTCTGATCGGCTCCTGAAGATCGAACGGAGACCGGGGAAATCAGTCTTGAAAATTTCAACGGGCCTCTTCGTCCTCCTGCATCGTCCTACATCGAACTTGTTTCTTACACTTGCTCCGGAACACCTGCGTGTTTGAACGGTCGGTAAAGGTGGGATCTGCTTAGCTCCTCTGGATGATCCTCAAGCGATCTGATGAAGTTTAACGAATGTAAGCTTAGAGGATCCCACCTTTACAAAACTACCTGTCAAATCCGAAAGAAGACTTTGAAAAACGATTTACTTTGTAGGTAGATATGTAGATAGATTCCACTGCTGAATAGTAGACTGTTACGTATGTAAGAACATGTGTACCACTGTGTATAATCAATTAATGCCTATGTAGAAAAGATGCAAAAAGAATGATAATTATATTGGAGAAGCGAAGAGATTATATGTCTAATTTGCATATAAAAAACTTGATAAATATTTGTAATCAAAAGAACGTGGACCCTTTTGCGGTCGAGCAACTTGTAATTCATGTTTCTAAATTGCAACAGAGTTTTTGAAAACGGTGAAACAATATCTGAATCAATCTATAATATATGAAAAGTAATTTTAAAAATCCTGTGAAGACATTAATAGAGGTGAATTATTCGGTACAATTATTATGCAATTCGTGTTGGATTTCGAATCGTTCAACGAGCCAGTGTCATATACGATCAAGAGCAGTGTCACAAGAATGATGCGTTGCACAAGAACAGACGCTTGTAAGCTGTGCCGTGTCGTAACGATTGGTCAGCCGATGACGCGGGATCTGATTGAAAGTGAGCGTGGAACGCGGTTGCAAAAAGCAACGACGGACTTGTCTAGAATCGAAGAACTAACGGTGTAGGCCAGCGTGACCAAAATAAATGCTCTCGGCTGCACGCGGCAGGGACAGGCTATACTAGCTTCGTGACAATTCCGCAGTTAGCCTCTACTACATGGTATTCAATCTCAATTTTCTGGCGAATTAATTGGATGGAGTTAGAAGAAGTGCCTTCCAAAATATCTTCTAAAAAATTGAATGGTTCTGGATATCTCCAATGACGTGGTTACAAGAAGTACCTTTCAAAATATCTTTCAAAAAATTGACTGGTCCTGGACATCTTCAATGATGTGGTTACAAGAAGTACCCTTCAAAATATCTTTCAAAAAATTGAATGGTCCTGAACAGCCCCAATGATGTGTTACAAAAAGACCCTTCCAAAATATCTTAAAAAATTGAAGGGTCCTGGACATCTTCAATGATGTGGCTACAAGAAGAACTTTCCAAAATGTATCTTAAAAATTGAATGGTCCTGGACAGCCCCAATGATGTGGTTACAAGAAGTACCTTCCAAAATATCTTAAAAAATTGAAGGGTCCTGGACTGTCCCAATTATGTGGCTACAAGAAGAACCTTCCAAAATATATCTTAAAAAATTGAATGGTCCTGGACAGCCCCAATGATGTGTTACAAGAAGTACCTTCCAAAATATCTTAAAAAATTGAAGGGTCCTGGACTGTCCCAATTATGTGGCTACAAGAAGAACCTTCCAAAATATATCTTAAAAAATTGAATGGTCCTGGACAGCCCCAATGGTGTGGTTACAAGAAGTACCTTCCAAAATATCTTTTAAAAAATTGAATGGTCCTGGACATCTACAATTACATGATTACAGGAAGTACCTCCCAAAATATCTTTTAAAAAGAATGGTCCTGGACATCTTGAATTACGTGGTTACAAGAAGTACCTTCCAAAACATCTTTTAAAAAATTGAATGGTCCTAGACGTCTCCAATTACGTGGTTACAAGAAGTACCTCCCAAAATATGTTTGAAAAAGAATGGTCCTGGACATCTTGAATTACGTGGTTACAAGAAGTACCTTCCAAAACATCTTTTAAAAAATTGAATGGTCCTAGACGTCTCCAATTACGTGGTTACAAGAAGTACCTCTCAAAATATGTTTTAAAAAGAATGGTCCTGGACATCTTGAATTACGTGGTTACAAGAACAGTTTGCCAGCCAAGGGTTAAGCGAAGTGGTCGAACTAAGCACAGCGACGTTTCTACAATTGATAGGACGATACCCAAAGGAGGACGTCGTGCCTGTTTCAGTATGAAGACAGCCTGTGATCGTAAATGGCGTCGTATCCGGCCAGTTTCCGGACGCTCAGAGGACTTTCCCGTGCTCTGCTCGTACGTTTAAGTCTTTGGTCTCGAATGGGTCGCCCGCCGGCGAACGAGTCGCGGCGGTCTGAGCAAATTGTCGTTTGGCACGCACTCCTGCACGCGATTAAACTCATTCAACCACCGATCATTCACTCACTCGTCGCGTCCACGCACGCACGCTCGTAATATTCTCGTTGCGTCACAGGCAAAGAGGGAAAAAGGTGATCGAGCGTCTAGACTAGGGCGATTACGATCGCCAAACTGAATTACTTTCGACGTTCTCTCTCTCCCTTATCATCTCTCTCTATTCGCCTCGTTGCCTGCGAGAGGATTTACGGATCCCAGCAACGAGCGGAATTTCAATTTTCACCTAATGTAATCGACAGAGAGAAGAAAAAGCGTGTTCACCTTTCGCACGCTTCGCGATATTTTTTTCTTGAAGAATTCTAACCATGTTGAATGTATCGCGGCGGTGCGCCGGATAGAGAAAGATTTATTTCACCTAATTTGTGTTTTCTTTTTATCCGTTCCTTGGACCACGGGGTGCGAATCAGGAATCAGGGGGGGATGAGGCAAGGGAGGAACACAAAGTTTGCCTACCGTGGGACACACGCGGGACGTGCCGGAAACACTCAGGGGAGATTGGGAGGGTGAATTAAACGGCGATTGAGTAGTCGGAGGAGGGGTTGTTTTGGGTGCTCGGCCTTGACCATAGAGAGCTCCTCAGACCGAGTTTTAGCTTCTTCAAGGAGTCGATGTCGCACTCGGCTTCGCTCAGCTCCGGCCGATCGGAACGATCCCCGTTCCCCGCCACTACGTTCCCCTGGTTGCCTACGAACGTTGTCTCCGCTACCGATATCGGCGGCAATACCGTGCGTAGCGAGCTCCTGCTGGGAACATGCCATCTTTCCAGACGACCAAAGTCAAACAATTAGTATCATGGCATCCGTGGACGTCGCACAGTGCTCGGATGCTTATGAGGGGGTAAGAGCTAAGAACAGGAGTGGCGTTAGTCACCCTCCACCCCCGCTGAATGCGAATAGCGGGTCGCGGGGAGGGGCAAGACAAGAAAGTGAGGTGAAAAGGGTGCGGAAAACTCCGCTACCCTTGGGTGTGGGAGTTTACGGTGTCTGCCGTTAATATTACTGGTTCTGCCGGTTCTCCCACACCCATAAAAAAAAAGAGGTTGCTTATGGGAGGCAGTAGAAAATGAGCAATTTCTCAATTAATCCATCGTCGACTCCTAACACATTTTTAACACAAAATCTACCTAGCACTGAAAACGATTAGAATGTTTTTGCTTATCAAAATGACGAAGCTCTATTTATCTAGGTTCCGTGCAATTTTTATTCTAATGCATGCTTGGATAAAAAAAATTTATCAAATCAATCTTTATGTAAGCAATTTCCTAGGTTCAATAACTGTGAAATGAAAAATATAAAACCGGTCAATTGACTGGCAGTGTTAAAGAGAAAACGAAGGTAGGTGGATTAATCAAACAATATAATGTTGCTTTTTTTAGCATTGTTCCGAACACTCTGCGTCGCAATGAATTTTGTACCGATGGATGGTTGAAGGGATGCTAACGTGCCCTCAAGATATTCAGCGAACAACAATATAATTTGTTGCGTGGATTTAGAGTAAGACTGATAATAATTGATGATAAACGCTTTAAATCGGACGAAGAAAGATTGATGAAAATTGTTATTTATTTGTTAGTCACCTAGATCGTCCTCTTCGTGGGAGTGACTTCTGTTCTGACATGGGTGAGATGTCCGATGAAGTGCTCGACGTACCGTGATAAATGAAGTCGGAAACGGCCCGAACTGCAAGGCGACATTGTGCACATTAGAATATTGTCGAAGACAGTGAATAACAATTAAATAGCTTCTGTTTTCTCATAATTGATACGATAATAAGAGAATTCGAGGATATCTCAACATACTATGTTTCAGTTTGCCAGCGTCCAGCTGATTGGAAGACTCCGTGCGAGAGCTCGTCAGTTGATCCGGGTCAGACTCGCTCTCGTCGCTCTCGACGTCGCCCGGAGTTTGTTGTTTTCTCTGTTGTCGTCTCCTCGACGAAACGCTCTTCATGCTCTGCAATATCAGAATCACTTTCTTTTTTCAAACGTTAAAAGGAAAAGCATACGTGCTTTATAGTTTATTATATTACTAGCTGACCCGACAGACGTTGTCCTGTCCAAATTTCTATAAATTTGTTTGTCGATAATGCAAATACATTGGAATAGAAATAAACTAACTGGCGGATGTTGATAATGTCGATAATGTTAATTTATATTGAAATATTGCATAAAAGCTGCGACGTTCGTTCTTTGTTGTTATATTGAAATATGATTCAAAAAGCACATTTAGTTTTTCGGTTTATTACGAACATTAAAAAAAAACAAATTTGCCAAATCAGTCTAGCCGTTCTCAAGTGATGCGATTACCAACGGACAGCATGTGATTTTTATTTATATACTTTTTTTTAATTATTGATATTGTTTCTCCATAAAACCTTTTAATCAAACAATATATCAAACAATATATTCCTCATACAAACGTTGCAACCTCTTTTCACCCCCTTAGGGGATGAATTTTTAAAAATGCTGAAATAGGTGTTTGATTAATTATATCAAACAGCATTAAGACCAAGTTTCAAGCAAATCTGACCACAAATAAAATATTCTTCATACAAAAGTTTCAACCCCTTTTCACCCCCTTAGAGGTTGAATCGTGAAATATCCTTTCTTATTCCTTGTATAGATCATAAAGGAAACCTCTGTCGAAAAATTCAGCTTTCTAGGTCCCTGGGTTTATCCTGGACGTTGATGAGTCAGTCAGTCAGTCATTTGTATATTATTTATATATTTATATTTATATATTTAAATTTTTGAAATAGGGAAACACGAGAAAGTACGACGTACCGTCGCGGCAGGAGGAGGACTTGCGCACCCTTCGGTCATGGCGTGCTCGTGATACATGAAACTGTGAAGAAGAGTGTTGTTCGGGTGGAGACCTGCTGCTGAAGCTTCCGCCGCGCCTCCCAGTCCTCCCAGCCCTCCCAACCCTGCCAGGCTTCCCCCGCCACCCTCCGAAAGCTGGAACGTAGCGTACGGAGAGATGTCCTCCGCTGTCTCTGTAACCCACCAGAGGCATTGCCTACCTTTCAAATCGCGTCGGGATGACTTCTGTTGGTGTCAATGAATTCTCGCATGTTCGCTATATGTTACATTGTCCTATCGTCGCAATGAGAAACCAAGCTTAACGAGTTGCACAATATGATCATTTGTTTCATCAATTATTTCCCAAAACAGTAAAGTCGTTGTTAGAGAAGATTTCAAATGAAACTTACCCTGTTTCGGGGGAGACATCTTATGGCGGTGACAAATCTTCTCTTAGGTGGACGTGCTTCCGTCTAGCTAAGCTAAATTTTCAACGGCACTAAATGACCTTGAATGACCTTGGAAGACGAAAGTGTTATAGGTCAGTGAATTCCTCTCGGGATAGGCTACACGCTTACCTAGATAAAAACATACAGTTCCGTGTAAAATAGCAGAGGTCACCTTAACATCTCGGAAGCACGTCCACCTAAAGAAGATTTCTGACCACCGTAACATATCTACACCGAAACAGAGTTTGTTACAACGAGCTATATCTAGTTTGGGACACCCTGTATGTCATATAATTAATCTTTAAGTCGGTACCAGTATACCCAGGTACCTACTTTCGATTTATCTTTCAAATTTATTAGCAAACAGTAAGATTGTTATAGATTTCCACTTTCTCGTACGGTTATAAATTATTCACATTTGGAACATGAAGAAAGATCCCAGAGAATTGGTCAAACCTCTAGCAACTTGTCTCTAATCCTTAACACTTCGGAAATTCACGGATCATTGAGAAAAGGAACGTCTAATTACAGGATAAAGTTTTCTAATTAAAATAGAAAGGGAAACTCTCGCTTCCATGCATCAGAGATAACAGTCCAATTAAGGTTCATTGTGCAATTCATGTCAACCCGGAAATTCGTTAACTTACATCGAGTAAGTACTACGAGACTGGTAGTGAATGATTCAAGCGATGCATGAGTGAACGATCAACCAGTGGAGCGAATGAAGTGAGAAGTACTATCATGGGGGAGAGTCATGGTCTTGCAACTCATTCTCGGAAAATATCGACATATTCACTAGAATACCGAAAAGAGGATTGAATGATCAAGGAATCGCGAACGTATCCGAAGAGCGAATTGTCAGACTTCAATCGTCTCGTGGGAGAGAATGCTAACTGATACATTCAAAGATGATGAAGAATCTCTGTCTACGAAATGAAGATGCGATGAGATGAACGATCGCCTCTGGTGAACAGAGTATCGATCGCTGACGGATCCGTCCAGACCCATCTGATGCGCTACGTGTGCGACTGTTACCTGAACAACAATTATAGTACCAAACCTGGCTGTCGTCCGTATCGTAACAAAGGTTCACCTGGAATCTTGTCGGGCCCTCCGCCCGTATTCGCTTGTTGCAAGGCGACCTTGTGAATGGTCGCGTAGTAACGTTCCCTTTGCGTCTCCGCGTTCTGCTGGTTCTCTTGGGACTCTTTCATTGGCCGTTGCATTCTGTCCCCGAGGTATCCTGTGGATTTCAGGGACGTAAGTTTTCGCAAAATTCTCATTTCTTCGAACGACGCACAGTGTGTCGACCAAAAATTCTCAAAACATACGATTTGTAGATATGACTACAGTCAATTTTCTATAGGAGCGACAGCATTGGTGGGATTTGGTCGCATCTATCGTAGGGATAAGCTATTTCTTTTATGTCCAAAGGGCGTGTCGCGTTTTTAGTGGTTCGCACCGATATACCGTGCCGAGATCAGATGACTAAGTTGGGGGGGATATTCTTGGTCGCATCTATCGTATTAAACATTGTCGCGTCTATAGAAAATATACTGTATTCTAAAATATTCACGACAAAACGTAGTTTCTAAAACTACCTTCAATTTTAACTGAATAAATCAATTTATTATTAAAACAGAGGTTGGAACTTAAATTATTTTGTTTTTTAATTTGATTTTTACAGGGTGTGCTTAGTATTACTAAGACTTTCCTAATTTAATCGTGTTAAACGCACTGTGCGACGTGTCGACTTTAATACGAAGTTACAAAGTGTGTTCGAAAAAGGGACTCAATCTACCTTAATCTTAAGACACCTGGTATAAATGCAATAAGTTAACTAAACAAAGAGTATATCTGATTATATTTTCTAGGTCTACTGTTTCAACTTACTACTTCTCCAGCGGAAGGCTACGATCACCACAGCAATCAGAAGAGCAACGGTGGTCACGATTAGCGGTAGCATCACCTTCACATCCGCGTAAAACGGCACTGCTGACGTGATCCCACGTTTCGAGAGTTCTGGCGATGGCGGTTCTGCAAAGTTTCAGGAACACAGTGCTTTTGGAAAGGACTATTTCAATTTGATAACTGTCAGCAGCAGGTGTAAGCTCTATCTCGTATTTCTCACGGTTAAGCTTCACCTTAGGGCAGAGTTGTGCTAATGATAAAATAGAATGTAATTAAAATACGATACAAATATGAATACATCAACACAACTGTGCCTTAGGGGACCAAAAATGTTGGACTTTTTCAAATCTAAAGTTTAAAGAAAATCCAAGTTTCAATGTTAGAAATCCACCGGTTCCAAAGTTATGCGTTCGTATCAGCGACAGTTTCACGGTAACCAAACCAATGCTTATTTAACCAGGCTTACCACCCTCCTTCGTCAGCGTTACGAACGTGAATTCCGCTTGGTTGCTGCCAGCTACATTGTGCGCTTCGACTCTCAGTTGGTAGACCGAGCTAGGTTGCAAGTTCGTCACGATGAAGCGTCGCTGCATCTTGACACTGTTCGACACCAGGGTCCAGTGGAATTCGTTGATGGGCCTGTACTGGATCACGAAGTAGAGGATTGGACAGCCATTGTCGGGCCACACGTGGAGTCGTAGAACCAGAGTCGTTGAGTTAGGGCTGAGGAAGGATGCAGCGGGTGGAATGCCTGGGGGTTGTCCTTGAGTTCGCACCGAGAGGACAGGTGATGATGGACTGCTTCCAATTTTGTTGTGGGACGTTAGGTATAACTGGTAGGTGTTCCCACACAAGAGTCCCTGGAAATTGTAAGTATACGTAAACAACAAATCTTGCAAGCTTAATTTCTCTTTCGATAGTCCCGTTTTAAAAAAAATCCCAAAGTTCTTTCAATACATAAACAACAAATCCTGCAAATTTAATTTGTCTTTCGATATTCCCCTTTTGGTGATCTCAATTCTACTAAAAGAAATCCTCAAGTTCTTTCAATTTAACCCTGTTCAAATTTGTGCTTAAAATTCACAATAGTGTTCTAAAATAGCAGTAGTATGTATAATGCAATAAATAGTTTGCAATGGAACATCTTCTTGCAGTTTTGCAGCAGTAAACTGTACCTTGAGTTCGTGACTTGTGGCATGACGTGACAGCTGTAGTTCTTCCAGGTTGCCATGAGTCGTTCGATAATGCAACGTGTATCCTGTTAGCGGAGCACCACCGGTGTGTCCGGCTTTCCAATGTAACAAAATGCTACTCGATGTGGAGCTGGTCACGTAAAGAGCTGGTGCACTAGGAGGAACTATAAATAAACAAGGAGTTGTTACATTATCAAATTGTTCCACTTGCAGTGAGATTTAAGATACGTAGAATATTAAAAGAATTTAACTTTGTACAACTATTAGCTAGAATTTAATGATTCAATTTCCATGTCAACAGAAAAATGGCGACCAAAAGAGGAGCTCGAAGAACATTGTGATACTCACCCTGCACAGTCAACGTGTAGTGCAACTTGTCGCTCCCCTGAGTGTTCTTCACCTGGCAAGTGTAGTTGCCGCCATCTTGGGACTGCAGGTTCGACAGCACAAGCTCGCCAGAAGGTAGTATCTGTATATTTCTAGTGGTGTCTGTGCGTATTTGTTCGGCCGATCCTTTGTACCATTCTCTAGCAGGATCTCCGACCGCGTTACAAGCTAAAGTGGCTGATCCTCTCCATGGTCTGACTACGTGGCCCCCGAAAGAAGTGATCCTCGCTGGAACCCGGTTCGTTGGCACCTGTGCAGCCACTCTGGAACTTTGACCCTCGCCTACTCGGGTGCTAGCTGTCACCCAAAACTGATACTCCACGTGTTGTTGTAAATCAGTCGCTTCGAAGTAGGTGCTCGTGGCTGGCAGTTGTCTTTTCCCATGGTTCAGCTCCTCGCGGCCGTCTACGACCCTGTGGTAACAATAATTAAACTATAACACATGACTTAAACAGTCTGTTAAAAATCAATCATCAAGATCGAGGGTATACTACCTTGTGTATAAATTATATTTTGTAATATGTCCGTTCGGTTCCAACGGCGGAAGCCAGGAGATGAAGAGAGCCTGCGGTGAACTCACCACCACTTTTATGTCCGCTGGACTACCCGGTACTGTTTGAAAAAAATTGGTTTTATTAAATATCCATCTGACATATTAATTAAATGAGAAACATTGAGTACCGTCTTCTTCGGTTTGACAGTAGGTGATCGTGGTGGGCACTCCATCGCCAACTTTGGTGTAAGCAAGAACTTGGATAGTATAATTCGTAAACTTTCTGAGCCCGGTGAGAACGGTGGTCAACGCGCTGGTCTTCCGTACCTGAGAAGAGGTTTACAATTGAGAACTTCCGTGCGGAGCGACGTCTCCTTAACCCGAAACAGTTCTACTAACTTCCATTTCATCGACGCTGCGCCACACATCCGCCAAAATTGGCTCGTAGTGTAACTTGTACCCTTGAATAATACCATTGCTGTGCGTGTTGGGCGGCGGTTGCCACGATACTTGAAGAGACTGCGATGTTAACGCGGCACATCTTACGTCCTCCGGTGGCATACTAGGTACTGCAAAAACGGAATATTGTTTCTTGTTGAAGTATTGTTAGAGGATCGATGGTACAACGTTCCGGGCGTTATTGGTCTCTTTACCTTTCTTCTGCCGCGAACATTACTCACCATCTTCCAAAGTTTGCGTGAGCAAAGGTTCAGAAAGCGGTCCAGACCCAACTTGATTAAACGCTTGAACTACCAAAGTGTACTTTGTGTAGGGTCGGAGGCCTGTTAGCCGAAGTTCCGCGCCTCCTTCTTCTCCGTCGCCGGATACCGAGCTGAAGTTGTATGAGGGATTTGAAGAGCTGAAAGAAGATTCCTAACGTAATGGAGTTCCGAAACTCGAAGCGCCAAGCGCGGCTCGATCTGCTTTACATTTTAGATCTGATCACGTTATTGTTAGATAGCGGATTTTACGCATTCAGGACGGAAATGGGTAAGTGTAATTTGAGACAGTGAAAACAGAAACATTTATAAATATTGTTATGTTATTTTTAATCTATTGGACACATTAACAGAGCAAACGAATTTCTATTTCGCTCCAGTCTGTTGCAAATGTCTCTCTGTTAGTTCAGTGACAAAACTTCCTTGTTTATAATTTTGTGATACTTTTACCATTTTATCCGCGATCATTTCCTAATTGAAATCACTTGAAACATGGCCAATTTTGGATCACATTTGAATCAGTGGAAAAAGTCGATTCAATCAAACAATTAAATTAAATGTATCCTAATTACGCCACGAGTCGTCTCGTTTTAATCAGAAAAAAGTGTCACAAATATATTGGCAGGAGTTTCATAACAAAATAATTAAAAACAAAAAGGTTTTGTGATTGTTTGGGAAGTTTGAAATGAGTCGTGTTATTTACGGTTAATGAAAGAATGGTTATAAAGCGGATAACAAGAGGATAGTTGGTAAAAGGGGTTGGTAATCTCACCTTGTTTCTCTGTAGCCGACATTGAACCCTTGGATGTCGCCGTGTCTGAGTTCCGGTAATGGCGGCGACCATGATATTAAGATTTCAGAGGAGGACAGTGCTCTCGCCGCAAGTTTAATCGGTGGACCGGCTGGTCGTTCTGGCTCTGTCCTGACGATTAGCTCCGCGGATGGCACAGATCTTCCTGCTGGTCCTTCGGCTATTACACGAATAGTGTACCTAGTTGCCGGTTTTAGTTCGTCTATAAGTGCTGCATACGGAAGTGGCGGTCCGGTGAATTCTTTCTGTTGCCACATGCCACCTGTTGAGATCGGTCAACATTATTTACATCTTCGTTACTATGTCACGTCTCAGTAAGTAGCTAGTTAAATCTCATTTGCATTGGCTTACATCCGTAATACTTTGGTAAACTGCCGGAGTTTACAGAAAACGGTAATTATATAGAGAAGGTCTGCGTACTCCGATTTTGATGAAATTTTAATGTGTTATAGATTTCGACATTTTGAACAACTTTTTCCTTTTCCAATATAGGGGGGTTACTTTTAGTTTTCCAGATATTTGCAAAAAACTATCGCGAATACTCTATTGAATTTTTCGTATTCCTGCACGCTGCAGTATTAGCGATAGTCTTTTGCAAATATCTCGAAAACTAAAAGGAAACCCCCTATATTAGAAAAGGAAAAAGTTGTTCAAAATATCGAAATCTATAACATATTAAAATTTCATCAAAACCGGAGTATGCAGACCTTTTCTAAATAATTACCAAATTTAGAAATTTATGGACAATTTTCAGAGAAAGAATTCATTCGTGTATGACGCACTGGTCTTCAAGGTCGTACAAGTTCCGAACCATGTGTTGTACACGAGTGAATTCGTTTTAGTATACATTTTCATATGATATCACCTTTATTTCTTAAAAAAATAATGTAGGTAAAATTACAGACACTTAATACTACATTTATAGTGATATTTACCAGTGCCTTCCTTGTATTCGAGGATGTATTTAGTCACTTCGCCAGTGTCTTGCGATTTGTGTTGCCATTTCACGTTGATACTACGACTGGCGACCATTGCGGTCTCCAACGAATTTGGTGGATGCGGTGGCTCTGAAATTTAAACAAAATAACCGTACCGTTAACGAGCAACATCAATATTTATTTGTTTACCAGTGACTCATACTAATGGTTATTGTACCTTGCACGAGGAGTTGCACTAATTGCTGATCGCGACCATAAAGGTTACTCGCTTGGCAGAAATATGCCCCGCTATCGGACGCCTCTGCATTCGATATTTGTAATTGAGCTATTACACCGTCCGGTGTTACCTCTCGCTTCACTGTAACCCTTTACATCCCATAACGTATATTAGTATTGTACAGTTTTCTCGTTTAACATTCTGTTGACTTATAAAATTAGAATAATTTCTTTTTCTCAGAACCACCCCTGGCAGAAAATATTTAAACGAATTAAGATATGTAACTATAAAATACAGAATAATACAAAAATATATAATGCATGTAAATTTGAACGTTCTTCCTGTAAAAAATAATTAGTGTACTTCAAATATCTTACAAAAAAGAAGAAAGCTTCTTAAACATTGTTTAAAAATGACAGTCGGAATGACGAGTTCTAATATTTTCTAGTATTCTCATTCAACATTCTGTTAATTTATAAAATTAAAATAATTTCATTAAATAATAAAATATATAAATAATAAAAAAAATATAATTAGTGTACTTCAAATATCTTAAAAAAAGAAGAAAGCTTGCTGAAAATTGTTTAAAAAATGACGAGTTCTAATATTTTCAATTTGCAATTATTGGGATTGAAAGAATTTCTAAAATTCTTGGAAAAAGAGATTAAATGAAATTCTTTGAGAAGTAAGACAGACACTTTTAGTGGTCCGTTAACCTAGTGTTAATAGATTATGATCGTGGGAGTATCAGACTTCCGTGTAATAACTGACAGGGTAATTAACTTTACCGGTAGTTTGTCGAGGGGTTTAACTCAATTTTTCCACCCTTTAGCCAAGTGACGCTGACTGGCGTGTCGCCGTGTACCTCGCAATGTAACGTCGCTGTGTCGCCCTTTTTCACAGTGACGAGCCTCGAAGGTGCCGCAAAGTATGGAGAAGCTATTAATAGAATAAAAAATATGTAAGTGCTCGAAGTCTCATACATCACTTTACCTCACAGACAAGACCGTTCACTACCGGCACCTTTCACTTACGGCAGAGTTATTTTGACATATTGGCTTGGGTGATAGATACTTAGCTGATTCTCATGTATTTTTAATCTCATATCTCACTTCTTATTAATTTCATATTTTTACTTCGACCCTATAGCACTCGAAGTGACAAGAAGAAAGTTTACTAAAAGTGCACGCAATTATGTAAAACGATTTTTTAAAAATTCACGTGTTCTAAATATATCATACAAGTATCATAATGTCCTCTTATAACGCCACTTTGAAATAAATCCAACCGAGAGAAGGTACATAATCACTCGAGTTCGCGCTCTCATGGGATCGTATAAAGCAAATGATTCCACACCCCTAAGCGTTTCACAGACCTCGCGTCTGTGATTACGAGTTAATGTTTACGATCTAATCTACAGTTCTCGCAATCAGGAATTCCACCAAGTTCCACATCATTTTTAAAATGGTGCTCTAAATGTATCAAATTCATGATTCTGTCCGTAAATAATATTTTCTTGTCTTTGTATATTTATTCCTGTTGATAAGGAATTCTTCTAGAACAAAACCTAGTTTATGTATGTACAGTAAAGCCTTGATCTAAGAAAAACCCTCGGGTCTGTGCCGTTTCTTAGATCGCGTGGTTAATTATTATTCAATTGTCTTGCTTTCAAGTTACTAAAAATGAAGTCATAAATTTCTGTTTAAATTATTTTGCAGTTCAGTATTAAATCTGACAATAATTATTACTCCACAGAGAATATTATGTAATAAAGTAATCCGTATCTACTTTCAACTGGATCGAACGGTCAGAAAAAGTTAATGAGACTCACAGTTCACTTTCAATTGGACCACTTTCCCAATACCGCTTCCAATACCGTTGCTGGCTTGACAGAGATAAAATCCTTCTCTGTCTTCTTTCACGTGCTGCAGAAGCAGGGAGCCATTGCTGAGGATTTTCGTGTAATCTCTCTCCCGCAACTCCTCATATTCACCGGACTTGCTTCCTGTCTCGCAAAGATATCGATCCATCAATTCTAGTCGGTGATTAATACGCTTTGAAAAAACTTTTTCAATTTCATGAAGATAAATCGCGGAATCCCTTTCAGTTTTTCAACAAAATTAGGTGCTATCTGTTACTGCGCCTCGAATAAATGTACCTATTCGAGTCGGTAATAAAACGTAAAGAGAAAATCGGTGGAACGTAAATACTTTGTCGCCAAACGGATTTCAACAGCCAATTTTAAACTTTCAGGATGTTAAATGTCTCATCAGACTGTGTACGAGTTTTCTAAATGTGCTCCATTTTATACGATGTCTGTTATTCAATAATTTCTACTTTCATGTAATAAATGCAATGAAAATCTGGAGAAATGTTTGAAACAAAATAAATTTTTAGTCGACCACGAAATGTATGCATACTTTTTAATGCATGTTAGAAACCAGACGTTTATGCTATTAACAATTCAATTTTTGAAGTCAAATTTTAAATTTTGTGGAATTTTACAGGTAACTATATAGAAAAGGTCTGCGTACTCCGATTTTGATGAAATTTTAATATGTTATAGATTTCGACATTTTGAACAACTTTTTCCTTTTCCAATATACGGGGATCGCTTTTAGTTTTCGACATATTTAAAAAAGATTATCGCTAATACTGTATTGAATTTTTCGTATTCCTGCATGCTCCGCGGCAACGTATTAGCCATAGTCTTTTGCAAATATCTCGAAAACTAAAAGCGACCCCCCTACATTGAAACAGGAAAAAGTTGTTCAAAATGTCGAAATCTATAACATATTAAAATTTCATCAAAATCGGAGTACGCAGACCTTCTCTATATAATTACCATTTTACATTAGTGTTTTTAAAATTTTTCAAAAGCCATAAATGCACATAAAGATCCACAGTCTAATCATAGTATACTAGGCCGTTGAGCTCGTAACAAATCCAAAACAACATTTCTACGTTTCATAAATGAAATTTACAAGTTTCCTCTGACATTCAACCGGGATTCCGGACAGCAATTTCAATTTCTGACTGGCACCAGGTGTCATGAAAATGTATTGAATTGTTTATTCATACAATTAGGAGTTTCTCACCAGTAGCTTTTTTCCAGACGATGGTGGGCGTGGGTACGCCTTTGGCTTGACAGTGCAAGGCGACGTGCTTGTTCCGTTCGACGCTGACGTCGGTCGGTTCGACGATCCATTGCGGCGGCACTGAAAACCAGAGCGAGCAGCTTTAAACTACTCCATCTTGTCGCTCTCCTATCCAAGTAATTTTTTTCTTTATCTTTTCTTTTTTCATTTATTTCTTTTCTTTACTGGTCGTTAGCGATTTAGAGACAGGTACGTTGTGAATAAAGTCGTGAAAAGCGCGGTCAAAGAAGAGCTCGTCGACGGTGTGGCGCGTCGTCGTCGGAAGTGGAAGTGAACCGACAGATTCATATGTATATACAACGAGAGAGAGATAGAAAGACACACTGTACAAAGAGAAGGAAAGAGAGAGAGAAAAAAAAGAGACAAAAATATGGAAATTTTCGACGGACGCGACCTTTCGTCGACGAGGTTCTGTCGTTCTCGACAAGTCGAAACGATTGTTTGTATAGGATCGAGAGAATTCGAAACGCGACGATATATATACACAGCACGATAGCAAAGAGAATTTAGTATCGCGGCAAACAATTTTGACAGTTTCTTTTCCTCCGTTTATTTTTTTCTTTCCCGTTCATGGTGGATGGTAGTTCACGTAATATGAGAGAAAGTGACAGAGAGACATTTAGACAAAGTGAATGAAGGTACGTGGGTGAGGTATAAGTATGGACAAGTGGGGGTAATTCGGGGTCGATGCGTGGCGTCTTCGAGGGGGTTCTTCGTGAATACACATGTTTACTTTCGGTGACTGCGATCATTCCCACGGCAAAAAACGGAACGGACTTCTCTACGGAGGATTCACCAATGTAAGCGGTTCTGTATCAATACGCCATAACACGTACAATAAAACCCAAGAGACCAAAAGAAGAGAAAACAAAAAGAAGAACAACAAACTGAAAATAATATGGTTAAACAAAAGTGTACAGAAGAAGACAGGTAGTGCACAATAACGAAGCGTCTATCGAGATTCATTAATGTATATAGATAACTAGCTACGCTGAGAAAATTCGCCACTATGTGTGCAAGTCGTCTAATGCGGAGAGACCGGTGGTAATAAAGGCCGCTCGGACGCCGCGCATCGATGATGATATAATGTCGAGAGTTGTCAAGGCTTGTTTATTAATCGTTCTGGGTGTACTGTTTGGCGGGTTCTACTTTTTACGGTGGTGAAAAACGCTGCACAAGCGAGATACTGTGAGTGGGAAGTTCCAACGTTTTACAAGACGGCAAATACCGGCCACGCATTAACGCGTGCGACAATATAATATATATATAGATATATATATGTGTGTGCGTACGTTTCTATGTTGTGTACGTATATCTGTATGAGCGAGGTTGGGGCCAACTTTATTCTCCGAGGGTAATCACAAATTTTTGCTTTACTCCTAGAAATCTTTACCTTTTCCCTATGTCGTCCTGTAATTTCGATCCTGAAGGAACAATGGTTCACAAGTTACAAACGTTGCGCCTCCGACCGTCGGTCGACGCCGAACAGTTTACTTAGAAGTCGCTCAACTTTAAACACTTATAACTTGACATCCATTGATCCTGCAATTTCGATCCTGAAGGAGCAATGGTTCACAAGTTACAAATGTTGCGCCTCTAACAGTTTATTTGGAAGTTGCTCAGCTTTAAACACTTATAACTTGACATCCATTGATCCTGCAGGATCGAAACTTGGATTTCTCACGTCGTCTCGTTAGGAATCTATTGGATAACATAGAGATCAACATTTCTGTTCACAAGATACAAACGTTCGTCTATTTGGAAGTTGTTCAACTTTAAACACATATAACTTGACATCCATTGATCCTGCAATTCCGATCCTCAAGGAGCAATGGTTCACAAGTTACAAATGTTGCACCTCTAACAATTTATTTGGAAGTTGCTCAGCTTTAAACACTTATAACTTGACATCCATTGATCCCGCAGGATCGAAACTTGGATTTCTCACGTCGTCTCGTTAGGAATCTATTGGATAACATAGAGATCAACATTTCTGTTCACAAGATACAAACGTTCGTCTATTTGGAAGTCGTTCAACTTTAAACACATATAACTTGACATCCATTGATCCTGCAGGATTGAAACTTGGATTTTTCACACCGTCTCGTTAGGAATCTATTGGATAACATAGAGACAAACATTTCTAGGAGAAAGTTAA
Organism: Lasioglossum zephyrum; assembly: GCA_028455615.1. NCBI lineage: Eukaryota > Metazoa > Arthropoda > Insecta > Hymenoptera > Halictidae > Lasioglossum > Lasioglossum zephyrum. Next base: position 3,525,963 of record CM052322.1, on the reverse strand, counting down.
AAGTTTCTGGTTACGCAAGGAGAAGAGCAGCCGCGAGGTGTGTTTACAGATGTATTGGACAGTGTTCTGTTTTTTGTATGTACGTGTATGTTTTTCTGTGTGTGTGTTTGCAGTGTTCTTTGCAAGATACTTGTTCAAATAAGTAGAACTCTCGGAAGAAAAGGCGCAAATTGGGCAGGACGTGTGTAGGTTACGGAATGAGAGCATGTCGGCGGTAGACCGAAAGATATATCGTGGAAAGGCGAATAATAATATATATATATGTATATATAGATATATATATAAGTACCCGCTTCTAACGACTAGTTCGATGAATACGAATTTAATTAATAATAATACGTACTACTAGCCTACATTACCGGGTCGCATGGAAACGACGGGGCACCGATTTCGACAAATTTTTAACAAGCTTCACAATTATTCAACAGTGGAAATAGCTTCGTTAGATATATTTTCGATGATCGTGGAGAAGACTTTGGTGAGGGTGCCCCGCGTTGCGCCGCGACGGAAGGAAATATAAGAAACAGCGTCACAGATAGAGAAAAGACAGTGATAGGTAGACAGACAGAGACAGACAGTCAGACAGAGAGAAAGATCGAGAGAAATCATGCAGAAGTGTTGATCGAAAAAAGGGTTGCCTTCGAACGAGCCCAAAGGAGAGCCAGCGCATAGGTATCGTGAAAAAACATTATACGTTCCGTTTGTTTAGTGAGCAGTGTGGCACGTGCTCGTACTCGGGTGATCAAAGATAACACTTAAGTATAATAATAATAATTAAGTAAGAATATATATAATATGTATATATATGTACAGAGAAACACACGTAAGGTGATGCAGACAAGAATAAATAACACTTCGCTACGTCGTAGAGAGAATAGACACATGCAGATTAAAAAGTGTTTCTTTCTGAATGCTCACATACACGCACGCACGCAGGCCAGAAGAGAATTTCAATTTTTCATTGTCATTATACGTTCTTTTTTTTTGCTCGTATACAATATCATTTCTTTGTATTTTTGCATATATATTATTGATGATATATCGGTTGGTTGGTTGCTCCGTTTAAAGAAAACGAGTAAAATAAGGAAAGGTGCAAACTGTTACCTTTATTATTCGGTCAAGTCAAGCAAACCTCGGGGGGTCCACGAGATACCGACGCATTCCCAGAGAGCCAAAGCAACGTAAATGTAATACACACTGTGTCTGAGGAGTGGAGCCACGGGACGAAAGGAGATCAGGAACGACTCGATGATCAGAGAGAAGGAGGATTTTTCAATGATGATACGCGTGATCTCGCTTGGAACAGACTTTCGATCTCGTGTCTTCAGATTCGCGGGTAATCTCGATTTTCTTTTTTTTTCTTTTTCTATGTAATAGTAGCTCGAGATTCGTTTGAAATGCTCGTCTTCGATCCGGGCGAGAACACTCCGGATGATTAACGATGGTGACGCAAGGATCGAATTAGTAAGCGTTATGATATGACGATGGTAAAATGGACGATGATATCGGTGGTAATGAGAGACGGGACTCCGATGGATTTGATGGGATACTGTGGGGGATCGGGTCTCTTGGGGTTGGTCTCGATCTCGACGTTCCATCTATTGGAAACTGTCCGTAGTTTTTATTTATGTCCTTCGGTTTGAAGTTTCGAGAATGCGTTTCGACGGTTCAGACGTAATCGACAGGAAAATTATTACCGTGAAACTAAACGGGGGACATTGGGGTCTGTAAATGACGGTTGAAAATATTAGTGGCTAGTCGGACTTGAAAAAACGCGAAATCCTTCGGAGGTGTGGTAGAGATGATGTTCCTCGATGTCTGCAGGATCAGACACTTCAAACAGATGGCTGGAAAACTTTTCGTTTGTAAGAGAAACTCGAAATCGCTTCATCTTATTGGAGATCAATCAATACGCTCGATTTACAATTTACACGAAACTAATCTATCTAACAGGCCGGGTGTCTTCAAGGGCTACGTAAAAATGTAGGGACGATTAAGGAGATATTCTGTAAGATGGTTTTAATTACATTTTTCTAAAAATCATGTTTTTTGGAGTCGCAAAATCTCCGGAATTGTACATTCGATTTTCTTCTAACTTTTAGGGAATATCCTCCACGAGGTATTTTACAATGTAGCTTAAGATTTTCTCGGTATTCGATTATATCTAATTTTTTAGAATTCTTTAATGTTCATCTTTTTGTGTTTAAAGTTTTGCTGTTTTTATGCAGTTCAAAAAATTAGAGGATAACGTCGGAGATTTTTCATGAATAATTCCGCGAAACGATTTTAACAAATCTCCTAAATAGTAAACTAAGAATGTGTTTTTAAAATTATTTAAAATATTTTTCCCTTAAATAAAACACAAAAAGGGTTAACAGAAGAACGGAATACTATTACCACTGATTATCTGAACAAGATCATTTGTAATATATCTGAAAGCTCAAGTTTAGATCAGTCAAGAAAGTTACTCTCCAGAATACATCGATTACCTTGCAGTTATAAAAAATAACGAAAGGATTATTAATTTTGAAAAGTGTCGAATATTAAAGCAACGCCCAAATCAGCCATTAAGTAATTTCATTAATTTTGAAAAGTGTCGAATATTAAAGCAACGCCCAAATCAGCCATTAAGTAATTTCAAAATGTATTATATAAAAAATATCTTAAATTATGTAAATAGTTCCCGATCACTAAATTTTTTAGTTTCAATCAATTGAAAGAACACATATCTAAAAAAAATTGATAAACGTATTAGAGAATGATCTTAAAACATTATCACGATTATCATAGTTAGAACTAGACGTTACATAGTAGAGTTACAAGGGGTCGTGGTCGTAGGTAAGGGTTTAAAGTCGAGAACACCGTTTCAAATATCCAACCCTGTGCAGACGTGAATGATCTAGATCGAGCACGATTTCAAGGATCAAGTTGAGTCACCGATGGGGAGGAAAGTGACCGACAGAACGCGGAAGTTTGAAGATATTTATCAAACAGACATAAGTGGAATAGTCAAGGCTAGTTTCTAGGGTGACAGAGATAGGCTGTCGTGTTCGTCAAGATCGATGACCCAGGATCGACGAGGGTGATCGAGGTTGGTGTCTGGGATGACGATGGAAAAGGGTCGCCGATCATCTAGTTACCTTTTACCTGTAGCTTGGCCGTGTACCTGACCTCGGCGGCGGGGTTCGCGGCGACGCAGGTATAGTCGCCGGAGTGCTCGGCCGCGAGGTTCGTTATACTGAGGAGGCTTGAGTAGGAATCCAGTTGGGAGACGTTTGCGACGGAGGCCAGATTCGGCGGCAAGGGAAAAGGACTTTGGCCGTCTTTTAGCCAGGATATAGTTAGGGGTGGGTCACCCGCCGCGACCCCGCACACCGTCCGCGTCCGCATCCCCTCGGATAGTCCCTCTTGGAACGTAAATGGCTCAATAATAGGGGGTACTGGAAAAGGTCAAGAGAGAAGAGAGAACCATACGTGAGAGCGAGAAAAAGATGGCACCAAAAAAAATGCAAGAACCTTTTTTTTAACTTGTACCGACGGTACAATATTCGTGTTATCATTTTTTCTATTTATCTTTTCGTCATATGATATGATATCATATATATGTATATATATTTGTGTATAAATATATACAATATATATATTGCTGGTTCAATAATAGTAGCGGCATGTATTTATATATTATATAGACAGTAGTACGTCCATGTATATGTATAGATATATATAGAATATAATATGTATATATATATACGTAGAATATGTACAATAGAGGCAGTATAGTAACGTAGCAATGTAGAGGAGAGAGAGGGTGGCCCCGCCGCGGACCTGCCCCTGCCGCCCTTAAACACCTTATACATAGAAGATTGGCATCGCATACTCACAACACATACGCTCGTTCTCAACGCAAGAGCTAGCATTCGTCGACCCTTCCGAAATTCTGTCCCCGAAAAGAAAATCGCGTTGCATTCGATTGCATTCTTCCGATGAAACCTGTGGCTAGGGTTGCGTCGGCTTGCCGAGAAACCAACTGGCCCGACTCGATCCTGTCTGATTTGTGATTGTAGATGTACAGATAACTGTAATTTACGCATGCATCGTAGATCATTAACCCTGTTACGATTTATTCTTCCATCTGTTCAATTGATCTGACCTATCCGATTGCTTCGACAAAATGTCCTATATCTCAGAAGAAGCAAATCAGTTGCACAGAGGTGTACACAGCTCGTGAATCCTCTCTCTCTCTGAATTTCTCGATTATTTACACAGAACTATATACATATGTACACACATACTCGAAACGCTTCTTCCAAAAGATTAATTACAAACGTCCCTTTTTTTCCTCAGGTAACACAGAACAGACCGGTGCGACAGGGTTAACACTCCAAAAATAAATAATTAACACGTTGACCGGCGACTTCGCAACCACGCTTCATAAAGCTGAACCCTGTGATCTCACGGTACACGGATCAATCGGAGAGAAAAATCAAGCGACGCGACAGTCAACGTGTTAAGTTAGTCAGGGGATCGAGTTCGAAATAAACGGGCCAGTTATTCCGCGTCAATGTAACGTGACCGGCGCAGTCCCACAGTCCTGTAGGAACGAAGACGACGGGTCGCGGAGACTTGGCTGGTTTCCGGAAGAGTCGATGCAAGGGACGAGAGGAAGAAACGTGGGAGATAATTATAAGTGTCAGGTCTCGTGCAAGGAGGATGAGCCACGCTAAGCGTGAGCTGTCATCGAGAACACGTCCTCAGGTCTCTACGTTCCTGAGTGACGTTCGAGGCGTCGTAGTAAAATCCTTCTCGAATGAACACGCGTAGGAACCGTAGGCGAGGCGAAGATAGAGAGAGAACAATCGATCGTCGGGCGTTAGTCCACGTGGAAAAGCTATTTACAGCGGCGACAGCAGCGCAAACACTGGACACAGAGATCCCTGTGACGGGAAGCAACGTAAAAGACACGCGCGGACGACGTTAAAGGTGTGCGCGTGTGTATATGACTCTGAAAATCTTGATGGATTTACATTCTTTTATTTTTCTTTCTCGGATTTTCCCCGGATCCTCGCGCGTTTCATTCTCGAGATTATCGGGCAACCGTGAACGCACTCGTACTCTCACTCGCTCGGATTTCGGGCGGTCAGGCGGTCGTCGGGCTAAAGTGAAGGGGGCCTAGAGGAGGATTACCATGAACCACAAGCCGCTGCGTGTGTGATACCTCTGCGGCCAGATTACGGGCCACGCACGAGTAGTTGCCGTTGTGATCTGGAGATAAACGTTCAATCATCAGTATGCTATTGTACTGGTCCACATTGGTGACACTGACACGCTCCGATGGACCCATCGATCGTCCGTCCTTGAGCCAGGAGATCGAGAGTGGCAGATCGCCCCTGGTCACCGAGCATGTCAACGTGGTGCGCTCGCCGAGGTGTAGATCACGATCTGCCGTGAATGGGCTAATTTTGGGAGGAACTGGAATAATAACAACAACGACAGCTCGTGAGCTACGAGAACCATACGCGCGGAACCGTCTCAAATCACCGGTTGACACCACAAACATCTCCCTGGGTACACCGCCAACGGAATCCTAGAAAGTTTTCTCTTTTCGTGTCTCCCTCTTTTTACTCTACCATTGCTTCGAAGCGATCGATCTTACGATACTTTCTCTTTCGTTCTTCCTTTACCATGTTTTCCGTTTCTTCTTGGTTGAACGGTCGATTGGTAGTTTCGCTCGTCGTCACTCTCAAATGGTTGACGACCCTGCAACAATCGTAGAATAGCGAATCGAACGTGACGCCTTACCGATTACGGCTACGTCGCCGGATCTTCTAGCGCTGTGGCCCTGCTTGTTCTTCGCTGAGCATGTGTATCCGCCAGTGTCTATCTTCTTCTGCACGCTCGTGATCACCAGAGTGCCATCCTGCAGCACCTTCTGACGCAGATCGTCCGGTAATTCCCGGTTCGCCCGTTCCCATTTGATCTCGTCGATCGGGTACCCGGCTACTGGACACTTCAGCCGCAGGGTCTCACCCGCCACCGCGGTCACCTTCGGGATCAGACGGATGTAGGGAAGACCTGCGACCAGATTTAACACACCATTAAAGCCGAGGTGGGGTTAGCAGACGAAGGAATTGTCCGCGTAGAATGCGAACAATATCTTCGGCTAGAGAAAAGGAGAGCACAGGGGCCTTTCGCCTCCTGAACAGCGGGGTTTTAGTGGGTATGTCCTGTCCTTAGTTTTTTATTTCGGATGGATGAGCCCTACACTACCCCTTCGATCATCATCGGAGAGGGGGTGTGCGTAAAATGCATTTCCCCGCTGTCCTTTAAAAAAAAAATGATATAACGCACCAGTTAATCGTTTCATCATCTGATTGCGAAGGGATTCGTGCTGATAAGGCTGTAATTTAATAGCCACATCAAGAATGAACTTCGTTAAAAAACACTCTTCATTAAACTCATGGCTTATATAAAATATGTTTATACTGCCATCTTCCTATTTACTGAATAATATGTCACTAATATATTTTATCTTTATATAAATCTGGGGCTACTGGTTTGAAACAATCATCACGTTATATGTTTTTTGAATTTCTCGTGAAGTCTGATTTTTTGAAAAGCAACCCTGGTTTGACTATGTAGACAAAGTGTTTCCATTTGTAAATTCCACGCAATAGCAAACAAAATTTGTTAATCCTTCTGACATCTCAAAAAATTTGTTAATTTTTAGAAGACATCCACTTAATTTTGTCCCCGACTTCTCTATTCGGGGGCTAAATCAAAATTTCAATATTTCAAAAAAGTCTCCCCTAAGAAAATAATGAGTGGAGGATAAGAATTCGTTTAATGAAGACAAATGTGACAGTTAGATGGAGCCGCTAATTTTATAGCGACATGAATTCCGTATTTAAACGAAATTACTTCACTACAATGTACTCCGTTGACTTGACACGTGGAACTTAGGGTCACTGTACCGTAAACGTTGAGACGAGCAGCGTGAGTGGCTTTTCCAGCCCGGTTTTCGGCAGTGCAAGAATATTCGCCACCGTCCTCCACCATCGCGTGGCTGATATTGACGTGGGATATCACGTCTCCATGGACTGTGACGTATTGACCTATGACGAACCTGTCAAAACGCAGCGGAATTTTTTTGTAATTCAATCGAAACAAATTATTCGCATATTCAACGATTTTTTTCGAATGGTATATTCCAAAAATTCTATAAAAAAACTGTGTACATGGTTGTTCTAGAATTTTTTAGAAAATGTTCCTCTGAAAAAGCAATTATTTGCATATTCAACGATTTTTTTAGAATGAAAGAACCGTATATTCCAAAATTCTTTAAAAAAAAACTGTGTACATGGTTGTTCTAGAATTTTTTAGAAAATGTTCCTCTGGGTAAGCAATTATTTGAAAATTCAATTTTTTTTAGAACGGAAGAATCGTAAATTCCTGAAATTCTTTTTAAAAAACTATGTACAGGGTGTTTCTAATATTTTCTAGAAAATGTTCCTCTACAAGAGAAATTATTCTCATATTCAATGATTTTTCTCCGAATGGAAGAACTGTACATTCCTAAAATTCTTTTTAAAAAACTGTGTACAGGGTGTTTCTAGAATTTTCTAGAAAATGTACTTCTACAAAAGAAAGTATTCGCATATTTAACGATTTTTTTCGAATGCAAGCACCGTGTATTCCAAAAACTCTTTAAAAAGAACTGTGTACAGAGTGTTTCTAGAAAATTCTGGAGAGTGCTCCTCTAGAAAATAACGTAGTAGATCGGAGGACCTTCTCAAATAATATTTCTTTTCACGTCCGAAGTCGTAGGTGTCGCGTAAATGGAAGTTACCTTCCATTCGCTGGTAAGGGGAAGCCATCCAAGGCCCACGTGACTTGCGGCGTCGGGTTTCCTGCCGCGGAACACTTCATGGACACCGCTGGTCCAGGTTGCATTGTTTGCGAGATGAACGAGTGCAGCAACATCGGTGGCGCGTCTGAAACAATAAAAACGTACGCGATCAAATAAAATTACCACAAGCACTTTTCTGTTTGTCAGTAGTTCGTATCCCACTTATAAGTGGGACGTTCTACTTGTAACTCGACTGCGGAACGTTATGCAAAATAAAATTTTTCTCCACCAATTGCAACAATTAAATAGTACTTAGACGGAGAGTCGTAGGATTAAGATTGTCTCCCGACTCTGCCGTGCACTTGTACACTTGTGTAGACGAAAAATAAACCTGTTCTAAACTGATTTTAATTCTTTCACGACCTAAAGAAACAAATCGAACGTCAGAAAATGTGTGGAACAAAGTTTTCAATTTTATTTTACTATTTGTAAGTAGAGGTCAGGGGAACTGATCTCTTCTTAAAGATTATTATTACTATTGTGTTTGTTGATTATCGATCGTAGTGTAGTTTATAACGAGGAGTCTAGATGAGATCGGCGCAAAGGTTCGATCAGTATTAATACTGATTAGTATTGAGTGAACCTTTGCGCTGATATCATCTAGACTACTTATTATTATTAATGTTTATTATAATCGGACTGAATCCCTTTTACATAAGTGTTTACAATAAAAAAAGAGAAATATAAAAGACTATGCGTCTAATAACAAGGAAGGTACATGCACAGAAACCAATGGTACAAACGATGTGGTATTATCCTATAATCCTGCGTAGTTGCTTTTTAAAATTTTCTAAAGACTCAATAAAAAAATCAATACGATTATAGATAGTGCTCGAGTCTACAATAGAAAGTCATTAAAACAAAATTGAAAAATTAGTTCCACACATTTTCTGACGTTTGCATTGTTTCCCGAGATCGTGTAAGAATTAAAATCAATTTAGGAGAGATCCATTTTCTGTCTACACAACCGTAAAAGTGCAAAAATCTAAATCATTTATTTCCCGCCGAAATAAAAGAATAGAAACATGTAAATTAACTTTAAAAAGAAAATATTCTGCTTGAACACGTGTCACACGAGGTTCATTATGTGATGTTAATAATAATTAATATTAAATATTATTCAAAAATATTGAATTTATAGATTCTTTTATTGATTATCAATTTCGTTAATGGGAGGACCACCGGACGTGACAAGTCAAGCTTAATTCAGCCGTAGTTGCATAAAATGCTTAGTTCAATAACAAACTACGTATCATTGAGACCAACGATTACTATGAGACACGTTAAAAAACAAGAAAAAAGGGAAAAGGAAACGACCGACACAATACGATTCGAGTGCGCGCGGGAAAATCTGGCGAACAGAGTTCTCGTCGAGTGAACACATTCGCACGCGTGTCCTCGCTTTTCGATGATTTTGACGGGTGCACGACGTCAGGGAACAGTAAAAATAAAAATCGGAGGCTTCAAACAGGCTGCACGTTCCTCAACAGAGACTCTTCGCCGAGCCCATTTCTCGTCCAACACTTTCACGGGCGGGTTGTTCGCGCGACTTCAAAGAATCATCGGAATCACGGGTGCTCGAGAACGGGGACTGGGAAAATATCGAAAGAAAAACGACGGAGCACCAGAAAGAGAGATAGAGAGAGAGAAAAGCGTAGAAGAGACAAATCCTTTTTAACGCCGGAATCAGCACGCTCGGCTGAAGTCTCGATCAGCCGAGTAGTCGTGTTCTATTCGACTGGGTGTTGAAAGGAATAGAAAAAGGCGAGGCGAGAGGGTGTGGAGAAGGTAAAAGAGAAAAATCTGAAGGGTTGGTCGAGAGAGAGAGAAGGACGGAGAGGCCGGGTGATCAATCCGGGATATTCGCGGAGGTACAATGACCGCGACGCAATCGAATATCCATCTCGTTAAAAACGATACGTCGTCGCCAGGATATCAACGAAAGTAGAGAGCCAGCTGGTTGGCGACGAAGAAAGAGGCTCGCGAGGCAAGAGCGTGAAAGACCGCCCGGAGATTCTTGATTCTGAAAGCCACCACTGGCTGCACCGCGCATCGCGATAGAAAACGAAAGACAATGGACTCGCTGCGACGGAAGCGCGGTGAATATTTTCTCTCTCTCGATGTTTCTATCTCGACGACACGGCGAAGGGAACGAACCGCAGGGGCTTCGAGAACGTTCGCGCGGGAGGTTGGGTCGCGCCAGAAGAAGAAAGAGGAGGAGGAACGAGAGTCCAAGATCGAAGCTTCCTCCGACCCGATGGGACGAGGGGCCGAGGCAAGGACGAGGACGACTCTTCATAATTAAAAGTGTCGATTTCGTCGTCATTAAAAATGCTCGGGCGTCGCGTTACAAAGAACAGTTCCGTCGCTTAGAACCGGAGAGGAAAAGATAGTTCGAGCACTCTCTCGTTTCTCCCCAGGACGGTCTTCGCAGATACTGCTCGTGGACCCGTGAGAAGATTGATGAACTTCGTCTCGACGCCTCGCAGCGATTATCGATACGCGACTCGGACGAAACTGGCCGAGAGTCGACATTTTTTCTTCGTGTTCCTGAATATTGTAGATGCGAATAATTTACACAAGATAAATAGGAGCGTTTCGTGAGGAATAGTCCTGAAAGTACACCCCAAGAAAAACATCCTATAAACAGGAGCCAAGTTCTCTGTGGCCGTGAAAAGTTGTGAGATCAAACAAAATACGGGCAAGTTCTTAGCTTAGAAATATCTTTTGCAATATTGAAAAAAAGTGTTTGAAAAATTAGTTTAAAAGAACGCTATTTAATTTTTAAAGAGTTACGTGGAGGGCTAAATTATTCAAACTTGGCCGTTACTTTTTAAACCAATGGCTATAAAAGGTGTTAGGTAGCGAAGTTTCAATAATTTAGCCCTCCACGTAACTCTTTAAAAATTAAATAACGTTCTTGTAAACTAACTTTTACTATATAATTTTACTCTTATATATATTTCATATATACATAAGATAGTACATCGAAAAGCATACATTCCTAATTTAAGACAAAAGTTTCGTATAACTTCTGTTCTTCGCAACAGTTTTTATTTCGCATACCGACCCACAGTCTAGTCACAAGTGGTAGAGATAATCGGACTCCTGTTACGTGAACGACCCGAATAAAATTTCGACTAGGGTGTGCAGTTAATTAATGTATTCCCGGGTTCGCTCGAGAGTTTATTGTTAAAAAAGTGCTGCGAGAAAGTCGCATTAAAAACTCCGGAGCACCAATTTTGGCGAAATATGAAAGAATTTTGCGCGAGCGTTCCCGGGATTTCTGGACGCTGCTGGCCCCGATGTATATTCTCAAAAAAACGTGAATCTTCATTCGTCGACAAAATACGAGGCAGGTGGGCGGAACCAAGTTTTCACGGGGAGAGGGAAATTTCATAACGCACCGTGCCCCATAATTTCCACGGGAACGTAATATTCATGGCTCGCCTCCTCGCGCTTTTAATATTGGTACAAAAAATTTGTGAATGTTCCTTTTTTTTCTTCAGTCGACCAGGCCTTTCGCGTTCGGGGGAAATGGAGGAAATTAAAAAGATCGCAGCGAGCCCGGAGGGGAAGCAAGTTTCAAGGATATCAGAGATCGAACGGACAGCTGAACTATTTTCGTGTTGCCTCGGTGTACGTTCGCCGATGTTACTACCATTTTGATGGACCTACTTTCGAGGATGACGGCCGAGGATCGAGACTGTGCAAATATGCTCCGATTCTGTTGGAACACGTTCAGAAAGAAGCAATGCTTAACCTGTTAACCAAGGGTCGCGAGTCGACTTGTCAATCGGACTGGTAAATGTCGAATTCACTGACTTTTATCGGAGGGTATTAATTATGCATACTTAATATTCAATTGCCACTGAAATTACACAGCTTTAAAAAACAAATCTTTTGCAGAAAATGTGATATCTTTATGAAAAACAGAAATTATCTTAAACAATTTCATCCTAGCTTCTGTAATTTTAAATCCCTTTAGTCGGAATCCCGAAGGTTCACAATATGCGGGTATCCAAAAAAATTCAAATACAAACGTATAAATATGAATTTATGATTTCGGCGCAAGGTTCGATCAATTATACACAAACAGCAAATGTGCAATTATTTATAAATGTATCTTGACGTTTCGATCCCTATGTGGATCATTTTCACAAAGAACATATATTGCGTCTAAAAATAATGCAAAAGAATTATAATATGGCAAACAAAATTAAAAACACAGCCAGGTCAATAAACAGAATCAACAAAATTAATGTACTTACTTGCTGCGTAACAAAAAGAGAAAAAAAACATATAGAACAAACACTGAGAAATACCGGAAGGCAATGTTGACTACATGGTGGCAGATATGTGACTGAAACGATGTGTTAACCCCAGAAGTATAAAGCCGGAAAATTCAGATGCAAAATAATATGAATTTTCGAAATCCTTAAACTTGACTCTACTCGACTACAGCCTCGAGTACCTGAGCACTGTTAAATTTCTGGATCACTAAAATTTTAGTACCCGCACACCCCTAGCATTCACTTCTAATTCGGTAGTTCCACTGTACACCCCCATGCGTTCCCCAGGGTGAGGGATGGATGAATGATTCTCCTGTCCGTGTTGTCAGATATATTTCTCTAAATTCTAATGTTACAAACGAACCATAGTTAGTTTAAACTATTACCGAGGATTTTGTGGGGGTTAAATCGTGGATTCGGGTATTCCAGGCAACCGTACGTCGTGGAGGGGTATGCAAGTCGTAGTTGGGGTTGAAGACAATGCGCAAGTGACGGTTAGGTAACAAGGGAACACGGATACCTCGGTCGGAGCTTGTAGCTCGTCAACGACGACTCTTTTTTTCCCGGGACTCGCGGCATTAGAGGCTGGCCGGTTCCTTCCGTGGCACCCTCTTTGCTGGTTGCGAAATTGCAACGAGCTGGCTCGCTTCTCTCCTCCCCTCTCTTCTTTACCCCTCTCTCTCCCCCGCTCTTTATCCAGGCCAGTGTGCGTCCTTAGCGTGGCGGCGCTTGCTCGAATTCCCTTTGACGTAAATTCCGTGCATTACCGACGCTGACGAGCGAGAGACGCTAACTTCATTGTTGTTTCAAAGGCCCTCTCTCCTCTCTCCGGGCCGGGCGGTGGTGTGCTTCCGCGTCCCCTGTCGACGGGGCGCGCGTTCCTCTTTCATGGCGCCCGCTACTCGTCCATAGGTGGATCGGTGGGCGAGCTCTGGTCCAGATATAGGGCAAACGGGCGAGAGAGACGCCACGTAGCAGTTACCAAAGAGTGCTACACGCTGGAACGAATGATGGAAGGGGTGGACGCTGGTTTGGGGCAACCAACGACGTCACGTACGGAGGGACGGTAAGGGGGACACCTAAAGCGCCGTAAAAGAAGCCTTCTCCACTTCAAAGAGGAACACCCACCTCTTTCTAGAGGGAGAAGAAGATCGAACTCTCTCTCTCTCTTTAGCTCTCTGTCTCTCGAGGCTACCTGCCACGTGGTCGACGCTCACTCTTTCCACGATAATCGAGTTCACTCCACCGTAATGCGATCGGCAACGCTGACTACCGATATCGCGGTGCCCCCGTACACTGCTTTGATGCGCTGTATATTGTGTCACTTCTGACACGTCACCTATGCCAGCCTCGTACCACGATTCGCGGTCGTATCGATTCGGTGAAAGTATTTCGAGGAGCCAATTGGGTTAGATGTGAACCCGATCGATCGAATCGGCCACTCGCCCGAACTGGCTGCAATATTATTGAGAACAGGGGTGTCAGCTGAAGAGGGGTGGGTTTACTCTTGTGATCGAATATGATAATTTTTTCTTTCGAGCAATCGCGTTATTAAGTTTTGATAGAAACTCGTATCAGTTAAATGGAGAAAACATAAAAATGTCCAATATTTATTTATATCTGCACCACACACGATGGTTGATATGAAAGGGATAGATGATTTATAAATTTTACGTAAATTATTTTAATGTTCCAACGCATTCTTCTCGAGATTCTATTTTCTGACGTGGATCACGGAAGAACATTCGTATATATTTTACGGCGTTTATATCAGGAATTACCTTTTTTTTACAAAAACAAGGTTCGACTCGAATTTAGAATTTTTTCATTTTCCGCAGTTTGCTTTTCGTGCGCATTTGCCGAGCAGACTGGAACAATACCGTTCAAATTCTCGTGAAAGCGAAACATTTTGTTTAATGGAACCAAAGGTCGAATGTCAAGATTTATTTTATTGATCACCGGATGGTGGATTTTTATATGTTCCTGGTCTGTGCAAATTTGCAGAATGTTATACAAAAGCAAGTGAGCATTCACGAAACGTAGTATTTATTTTATATCAAATTTCTCCTGTGTCCAGGTTTCCAGCGAAGCAGCACTTTTAATGAAAATTTCCAAATTAGCAAAACCAACGCGGGATAATAGTTCGCCCGACGAATTTGTCTCCCACCCAGCACATTATGTAATATATTCGAAAAATTAATATTTAGGTTTGAACACGAAATTGGGTAACTTACACGGGACTAACGAGTCAGCTGCAGCGTTGACGGCCATTTTGGGTCGAGTATGCGCAAGATAATTGTGGGAGCGAAATTCACGCGGATACAGCAAAGTCACGGGAAATGAATCCACAAAAGTGATCTAATTTACTTCGTGCCTATCCAAGGTAGATAGCATCTGGGAAAAGTGAATCTATACGTACACATACATAGACGCATTTCGAACCTAACCCCCTCATCTGCAATTCTGATCGAAACTGTACGGCAACTTTCCATGTAATTTTCCTTTGTGCACTCGTAGTTGGAGTGACGTTGAATTCGTGGAATTCAGTAATTGAGATCGAAATGAATTGAATCGATGGAAACTGACGCTTGTGTGTTTCGGTATTTCTGTGCACGGAAACTATTTCCTGGTCGGCTGCAGACCGAATTGCATTTCCCTGCTAGCTGATTGATTTTTGAGAGGCATCATATTTAAGCAGTCCTAAATTGCTCGACTCATCTTTTGAAACAATTTCTCCGAGCTGTCGTAAAACGTAATATGTTGTATAAAGTATGTACGTACATTGTACAATTAAGTTACGCTCAATTCACTCGAAGTACAATGCTGGAAACACGTCAATTTTACCCTCTGCATCAGTGAACTGCTATAATTAATTCGCAACTCAATAGTAATTTCCATATTATTCTACATAACAACTAAGACGATGTCCTATTGTTCGAGGTGAATTAGTAATTAGGGTTGGGTTTGATACTGTTTAGAGGAATGTAGAAATTTATCAATTTTACCCTCTACATCAGTGAACTGTTATAATTAATTCACAACTTAATAGTAATTTTCATATTATTTTTGATAAGAACTAAGACGATGTCCTATTGTTCGAGGTGAATTAGTAATCAGGGTTGGGTTTGATACTGTTTAGAGGAATGTAGAAATTTATCAATTTTATCCTCTGCATCACTGAACTGCTATAATTAATTCACAACTCAATAGTAATTTTCATATTATTTTTGATAAGAACTAAGTCGATGTTCTATTGTTCGAAGTAAATTAGTAATCAGGGTTGGGTTTGATACTGTTTAGAGAAACGTAGAAATTTGTTGCACAAACAAAAATATAAATTTGTTAAATAAATTCGCTAGAATGCAACGTTACAACCCCCACAGTCACAAATTAAGTTCAACACCGCGAATAAAGTATAAATTGTAATCAAATTTCTATTAAAACGGGTTAAACTAAATTTCAAAGCTTTCTAGTATCATTCTTGAAGAATACCTACAAAATTTTATTTTCCACAAATATCTGCATTTGAATTTAGAAATTCACGGAATAAACAAAGAGATAAATTTGTCGACAGTAAAAATTGTAATAAAATTTCTATAAAAAACAGGTTAAATTCAAAGCTATCTAAATTTCATTCTTCAGGAATACCTGCAGAATTTCATTTGCACAAATATCCGCAATGAGCTTGTAATAGTTAAAGAGTGTACCTTTTTAGTAATGAGCAAGGTAAATAATGATAAAGATGTACATACCGCCTAATTGAAGTTCTGCGGAGGCTTGAGCAGTGTCCCCTTCCGCCCGTCTGACTATACACTGATACATTCCACGATCTTCCCTGCCGATCCCGTTGAGCCTCAATAATTCTGATTGTCTGCCGGTTCCCGGCAGCTGCCGTCCGTCCTTGTACCAGGTAACAAAGTGCGGTCCTGCTTGTGGATGCGTGCTGACCTCGCATCTAAATTCGGCATTACCGCCTAAATGGACGCTCAGCAACGGCGGAGTCACCTCTACGTGTAGCGGAGCAGTCACGATCAGCCTGCAGGAATAGTGTAGTTTTGTTAGGTTTACTTCCGGTACACGAAATATACGGCGATTTTACAGTAAGTGCTCGAAAAGTTCAAAACTCCCTTATGAAACACGATAGATAATATTATAGCATTTATGTTAGTGTTTAACGTGTTATCATTTTGATCAAAAGTCTAGTTAAATTCCAATTATTTTCCTCTAACTATTAAATCTAATTATTTTCTCCTCTAATTTTGAATGTCTTGTGTCGGATATGAATCACAATGATACCTAATTTCGGCGCTGGTTTCTCCGCCAGGGTTTGCTGCAGAGCAACGATAAATCCCACTATCTTCCAGCGTGACAGCTTCGAGGGCTAAAACAGAGCCGAGCAGTCTGGTTCTTGGTCCAGAGTGTACCAGTATCGGTTCTGAGCCGGTTTGTGCGTACCATCTGAAAAATGACAAGTTAATCGCTTGATAAATAATTAGACGAAGTACACATCAATCGTTCTACGATAATTCATAATGTTTGCAAATCACGTTTGTTATCTGAAATTATTTTTACATTGAGTAGACAAAATGATCATATAATCCGCAGTGTAGTTATGATCCTAATCAATAGACTGCGAATGTTCATGCTATTTTCAAGTTTTGTAGACCCGTCGCGAAATAACCTTAGCAAAGAGTTAAAAAGCGACATTAAATAAATATAAAAAGTTTTGTGGACAAACTTTAAGAAAGTGGGACCGAATAAAATCCTGTTATCAATGATAATACCATTTGTAGTATCCAAAATAAATAAAAGTCGGATTTGATACTCCAGCATTTTTTATAAGCACAAAGTAAAGTATAGATAAAATTTATAAAAATATTTTTAGAAATGCATTGAGATTCGCAGTCCACTAATCAATTAGATGGTTCGAGAATATTTTTGTGCTTGCAGAATATACAAGGAATGGATTTTTCAAGTACGATCAAAGTACTCCACGCTGCTCTTCTTCGTTCTCGCCCGAGCCACTTCGATTTTTGCCAGGATTTTACGCCAGGCTTTTTAGTCGAGGAATAATTTTTCATATAAAGATGGAAGAGCCTGTGGAACACAGCGGTGGTGCAGAGGAAGGGTGGTTCAATTTCACTGGCTTTTGGGTACGTCGACCCAGAAACGACATCGACTCGCATCCAACGTGAGCATTTATCCTGGAGATTCCCCGCTTTCTTTCGGTTTCCCAGCTTCTTGACAGCCTTCGATCGGTTCGCCATCAGTCCTTGAGCTGCTCTCCGAGTGACCCTGGTTACACTCTTCCTTCCGATCGCTTTTTCCCAGTTCTTCCTTCGCTCCTTTTATCTTCCTCCTCGCTTCACCGCGATTTTTCTCGTTCCCGAAACCTCGATTGACTTGTTACGTTCCGAACAATATTCCTTTATTTTATAAAAGTCATTCAGAAAGTCTTCTCGTTTTTTCAAGGATAAACGAAAGTGAATTTTTACTATTATTATTAATAAGTTTTCATGCCATTTCGTTGCATGATCTTTTGCCTTCTTTCAGCAACTTAAATATTCCATGATCGTAAAATTTCTGTTAGCAAAAAATTTAGTTCTATGACTTTCTACGACTTGTGTTCCGAATGTAATCAAATTATTAAGGGATAAAATCAATTTTTATTTTACTCTTGCTGCCCACAAACAATGCAGAACTATTTCTAACTAATGTACATGACAATTAACACAGTATCTAGATAACAACAAATTATTTTACTAGGTTGGTGATGTATGATAAAAGAAATTGGTAGTTTCAGGTAATTTTCAAGTGGCTTTTCTGTAAAATTTTCTTGTTCCGAATGTAATCAAATTATTAAGGGATAAAATCAATTTTTATTTTACTCTTGCTGCCCACAATCAATGCAGAACTATTTCTAACTAATGTACATGACAATTAACACAGTATCTAGATAACAACAAATTATTTTACTAGGTTGGTGATGTACGATGAAAGAAATTGGTAGTTTCAGGTAATTTTCAAGTGGCTTTTTTGTAAAATTTTCTTTTTTTAAGCTTATGTCACTTTTCTTATGAACGAACGATTTACATGAAGGTACCAACAACTCGCGGAACATGAAAAGAGAAATAATATTCGACTGGCTGGGCTCGCGGTACTTGTTAAACTGGTTTCCGATGAGCTTGAGTTGCGACGTAAATCGCGATGATATTCCGCTCACCTCACCGAAAGGACCGTAATTGCGCCTCACGTTGCGTCCAAATGGAAATGTAACGCGGTTCTCCAAGGAAGTTCGCGGGATAAATAATTTATGATCCGATAGTGTATTTTATTCGAGCGAGTTCCGCGAACGGAGAACTTTAAACAGGTTGAGTCTGATCACTGAGCCGAACTCTGTTTCATCAAGTTTGATTTTCTTTTTAATAGACTTGCTTACTTGTCACGCTAATTATCGTAAATTATAACTTGAAAAATTCTTGTGGGCTTTGAGAAGCCTCGTAATACGAAACAGAACTGATCTTCATTTTTTTCAAAATAAAACGCATTCGGAAGTACAATGTATTCTCAAATAATCAGAGAGGTACTTTTCTGAAAACTCGATTGAAATTTGATGAACGTCTAACATGAAAAGTTTGGAGAAATTATGTTTTTTATCCGTAATAATTTCTCCGAATTGTTCATGTTAGACATTCATCAACTTTCGATCTAGTTTTCAGAAAAGTGTCTCTCTGATATATCGAAAGAATATTTGCGGGGATATTGAGTTTTATAATAGTAAATATAAACAAAATTCCAAAATTCCAAATGAAATTGTCATATTCCTTTAATTCTAAAAATTTGTTGAATTAAGGTTGTTGTTGCTGTCACTTTGAAACTATTTATTGAGAAATTCTCCACTGCTGATTTGCAATTTTAAGGAGATTATTATAAAGATGTATTTGAAAGTAGCTGAATAATTTTATTTTAATACAAATTTCCAAATGAAATCGTTATCTTCCCTTAATTCTAAAAATTTGTTGAATTAAGGTTGATGTTGCTGTCACTTTGAAACTATTTATTGAGAAATTCTTAACTGCTGATTTGCAATTTTAGGGAGATTATTATAAAGATGTATTTGAAAGAAGCTGAATATTTTTCTTGAAAAACTCGGAGAAATTATGTTTTTTATCATTAATAATTTCTCCGAATTGTTCATGTTAGACTTCCATCAACTTTCGATCTAGTTTTCAGAAAAGTATCTCTCTGATATACCGAAAGAATATTTGCGGGGATAATGAGCCTTATAATAGTAAATATAACTTGCAAAAATTAGATTGATCAATGTTTCAGTTTTAGAAAACTCACCTGTTCAATAAAATTTGTGTACGACAGAAATGTTTTAGGATTCAAGCATCGAATGCGCGACTATTTTGTGACATCGTTCCGAACACGGTGGCGCGCTTTGAAAAAAAATCGCAGTCTCTCGTCTGGCTGGCGCGGCAGTTTGGTCCCCCGATATTCCCAATAGATTTCCTTCCTCGCAGATATTTCTTGGCCAGTGCATACGGATGCAGGGTCGCTGGGAAAAGGAGATCCGGAAATCCCGGTAGAGAGAAAGGGTCTGGAGGGTTCCTCGTAGACCCGAAGCGACATGGAGAGTTTCCGATTGTGTTCCGCTCGCGAGGTTTCATGTTCGAGTGCTCCCACTTTTCCTCGATCAAAGTCGCGCCCAGTCCTTATTCCTTTACTTACCTTCCACCTCGAATATTCCCGTCTTCAATCTTCCTTTCGCCGTTCCTTCTTTCGTCCTCTATTCCCTGTCTCGTTCGCCTCGAAGAAACGCCATTTCTCCCTCCGAAGCTAGTCTGTTTCCCTCGTCGAATCCAGAACGCGACAGATTAGAGGAAAAACGGTTCGCAGTCTTTGCTTTTTTTTCTTTTTCCATTGTCGCCTCTCCTTTCAGCGTCTTCCGGGTGTCCCAGAAGTGATACGAAAACGGACGGAAACGACCGGTGACGACAAAGTACAAAGACGTGCTCGCTCGCGCGCTTTTTCGACGTACAACGCGCGCTGCCTCGAGACAATGTTATTGCTACTACGTCGGCGAAGAGGGAACGACAGCTTGAACGCTTCCAGCAAGTCGAATGAACTTGCGTTGCCGTTGCTGAATGAAAAACTTGCTCGAGACTCGCCGGAGAATCGTCAAACACGAGGTAAGTCCGTACTTTTTGGACCTTCGATGGTTCGGATGTGAACGCCTTGCTTTTTAAGAAATAGCACATGTACGCTGTCTTGAATTTCTCAGAGAGATTCACAATTTTCTCGAAGCACGAGAACGAAGAAGAATTATTGTATATTAAGGGTGGCATGGTAATGCTTATAGTAGACTACGGATTCTATGCATATATGATAAAAATGACTTGGTGCAATTTAAAGCAGATGATGAATTAAAAGACTTCAGGAACTTTTATGTAATAGGACTGTAATTGTTGCAATTAATGCAAATAATTTTTATTGCCGCGAAGATTCGCAACACACTTGTATGGTACTACAACCCTCTAATACACCCTCTTCTGTTTTATTATTTTTGTTATTTGATTTGATAATGACTGATACAGAGTTGGGGACAAAACTAAGTGACCACCCTTCAAATCTTGAAATTAGCTTTATCAAGTAGTAGGCTTTTTAATGACTGTATTTGAAAGTAGCTGAATAATTTTCTTTCAAACAAATTTCCAAATGAAATCGTTATATTTCCGTAATTCTAAAAATTTGTTGAATTAAGGTTGATGATGCTGTCACTTTGAAACAATTTATTGAATAATTCTCAACTGCTGATTTTCAATTTTGAAGAGACTATTATAAAGACGTATTTGAAAGTAGCTGAATAATTTTCTTTCAATACAAATTTCCAAATGAAATCGTTATATTCCCTTAATTCTAAAAATTTGTTGAATTAGGGTCGATGTTGCTGTCGCTTTGAAACAATTTATTGAAAAATTCTCAACTGCTGATTTTCAATTTTGAAGAGACTATTATAAAGACGTATTTGAAAGAAGCTAAATAATTTTCTTGAAAAATTCGAAGAAATTATGGTTTTTATCATTAATAATTTCTCTGAATTTTTCATGTTAGACCTTCATCAACTTTCGATCGAGTTTTCAGAAAAGTATCTCTCTGCTATATCGAAAGAATATTTGTGGGGATATTGAGTCTTATAATAGTAAATATAAGCTCAATAATTTTCTTTCAATACAAATTTCCAAATGAAATCGTTATATTTCCGTAATTCTAAAAATTTGTTGAATTAAGGTTGATGTTGCTGTCACTTTGAAACAATGTATTGAAAAATTCTCAACTGCTGATTTTCAATTTTGAAGAGACTATTGTAAAAGTACTATTGCTTCGGTTGGTTACGTCTGTTGGACATGCAACGAGTAATCCTTAATGATCCTTTGGGATAGAAACTCACCGATATTCGGGAGCCGGGCAGGCCTGCGCCACGCAGACTAATGACGTGGATTCATCTTGAGCAACGTGCACCACGCCGGAATTTTCAAGAATCACCGGAGGCATCACTCCTCTGTGATCTGCAAAAAGTGTCGGGGCTGAGCGCGCCAAATAATTGCAATAAATCTCGGGTTTTCTCGGTGTGCCTGGAAAAATGATAGTGACGATTAAAGAGATGCTTACCGGCTATCCTGACGTTGGCCACAGAACTGACAACAACTTGTCTGGTGAGACGGTGCATCGTTCGACACCGGTATCCGTGTATCTGATCGCTGAACTCTAGGCTGTGAACTAGCAGTTCACCGGTTGGCAGTAGATGAAACTTTCCATCTGAAATAATTATAGAAACGTGTTAGATACAATATTCTTGTTACTCAATTTCTCATGTAAGTGCTCCTGTTGTACTTCACTTCTCGAGTCTATTACAATTGGAGATATTAACTTCTTTAGACTAGATAGATTGTCCATCAGATTTCATTTTATTCTACTTTTGATTGTAAGCATAAATAAATCTTTGTTGGAACACAATATGTTTGTACTACAACAGTTAGGCTATACAAGAGTGTTGTGGTACATTACAATATAAAATAATAACTACGTTTATAAATACCAATCAATAATGGTTTAGCCTACCAATAAGCTACTGAGCACATTAACAAGAGCAACTTACGCGAAGATTGGTAAATCACGATTAACATATAATAATTTTATATTGTAGTTCAAATTCAACGATTATCACGTGAATGCATTTTATTTTTCAATTGCAACTTTCACATGACAGCTACAATGGGACAAATTATTGTTCATCATCAGATACATGAACTTATAATTGTACTACTATTCTTTGTCAACGCACAACTGGATATATATCTTGTGCAGAATTTCTTTACGAAAATCCTTGTTTGCGGGATCGATAAATTTGAAGTACTAATCGCGAGAGCTTAGCGAACAGTGTAATACATTCGTTAAATTATGTAAATCGCAGCCGACGATTCTGGAGTTGATGCAAACGCTGTCGCGGCACGAAACTTCCAAAGTCTCTGTATTATTCATATCCGGCGTAGGTTGTGGTAATTGATCTGGACGTTTCCCAATAAACCGGGATGCTATTCAAAATTATCTTTAATAACTCGGTATCGCCGCGATACTTTGCCCGACGCGTAGCCGAACAGTTTTACCTTTACGATAATTATACTAATTCCAGGATTTCCAGCGGCCTGCTTTAGATGAGGACAGATACGGTGCTCTTCATTCTTGCACGGTTTAAGCCGTGCGCTCGTTCCTTAGATAAGCCCGAGCAACGTTAATGACCGTAGTTATCCTAAACATTCGCAGCCGGTTCCTGTGAAACCATCCCCCACTGACGAGAATCTTTAACAAGGCTCGCGAATCCAAGATTAGCTTGTACAAGAGAATCGTCCGAAACGCTTCGTTCCTTCCTACCGCCCATTGTCTGCGATGTATCTTTATCGTTATTTTTATTCATTCCTCTGTCTCATTTATTCCGATTTTTCTCCGCCATTTCTACCCGCTTCTCTCGCTTGGCTCGTCTCGGAATTTTCTCTGTTAACTTCGTTATTACGTATCGCTCTCCATTCTGTTCTTAAATATTTCTTGGACTCGTATTGCTCTCTGGAAATTCTTCGTCTTTTTCATCGCGAGCTTCTTCCTTCTTCTAAACCTCATCTCATCCACACCGAGTTTAATTTCGTTTTATTATCCCATTTTTCTTGTTCTCGTTATTAGCCTTGTACTGTCGCCACTGGTCATTTCTTTCGGAACTTTCTGATTTACAACCGCAATAACTGTTGACGATAAAGTTTAAATTAATCTTCGAGAGATTCATTAAGCCATCGTTGCTTCGATTCTGGGTTGTAACGCGCAGTGGAATTATTTTAATGTGGGTCGTTAGTTATTTTTGACAGAAATCAGTAGATACAATGTAAAACAGTGAAGACATAGAAGAATTTAAAAATATTATTGTATTATCTTCAGTCGATGAGACATATTAAACAGGAAAATGATTTTCTTTTGAAAAAGTTGTTCAAAATGTCGAAATCTATAACATATTAAAATGTTATCAAAATCGGAGCACGCAGACGTATTCCATATAATTAGCCATATTAAATCAAACCAAGCAGTGTTCCCTATCTTAATAAAATTTCATCAGTCGCGATTCAACTTTCCCTTGAGAAATCTGTATGTTTCCAGTGTCGGTACAATTTTTAGCGTCGCCTCAGAGCCGTCGTTCGAGTGGTAACTGGACTTGTTGCAGTGTAACGCCAACAGGGGTTGTACATTAATGTTTCATTGCGTTTCCAGCGGCACGGGGTAGGTAATCTTTGCGAAAGGTGAATTTGCATAGCCGTTCCGGTTCGAGGATCGGGCATATTACTTTGTCCCGTTTCCCTTTTCCCTGTTTCCTGATCCCCTCGTTTGGCTTCGTTTCTTCCTGTACTGGTGTTGCGTTGAAGCCACTGTCTCTATCTCGTCTTTGGGGTGCAGCCACGTTATTGCATCTACGCGGGGCCAGAGTAGATTCGGCCAGGAGACATTAGCACAGCTAAGACCGGCTGAGATAAGCGGCCCTCCTAAATAGCGATTGTCGGCCAAGTCAGCCGGCTTGGATGGGTTATGTAGTTTCGGTATTACACTCGATGCTGCTACCTACGCCACCACCCTCTTCCTCCACCCGCCGTCGGATCTATTCAACGTAGATAGTAGTATGTATGCACGTTATGTATAAACGCGCATGTATGCATGTACTCACGCATATACAAAACGGGAGAACCGACGTCGGCTACCTCGAATTACGCGCAGCCTGACCGTGGCGCTATTAGTAAGATGGATACGTTACGCTCGTGGAAATACGGCGACGAGCAGAATTGAACCGACGAAATTGTTCCTTCGAGAAATCATTGCTTTCGCTACGATTACGCGTGATAGGAAATAAAGTATTATACAAGCTAAATAAACTTCTTATATCGATCGTATCATTGCTAATAACAATTGTTAAATGATCTCTCACGACTCTCAAATTATCATACTTAATCACATGTAAGCAAGTGAGTGAAAAATTGTGAATATGTTTTCCCCTGACATTTAAACATTTAATAGTTAATACTTTTGAAAATTGTATGTTTTCGTGTTTTTTTATTTTTTTTTCTCTTACAGACGCAATTTTAAGTTAATCTTGAAAATGGTCCAAATCAGTGACCGAAACGTTGATTATTTAAAATAATTAGCAAAACTATTTAGTTAAGTTTGTTATTTACGATCGAACCGTAGCGCCGAGATCATTTAACAATTGTTATTATACAGGCTGTCTCAAAATTTCTTCAACATCCGGAAATGAGAGGTTCTCGGGTTCATTTGAAGCAACATTTAGACCGACATATTAAAATGCTTTCATTCTCTATGATTTTTTAAATTTGGTAGATACGAAATTAGATACCTAATAATATCTAATAATGTAAGCAATATTTTAAATAATAGTAATTTTTAGTGACGTCTCGGAGGCGCGTCTCGAATGCAAAGAGTTGAAATTGAAAGACTAAAATACAGATATTTATTCATAGATTTATTCGATAACATATCTTCCATTCTGTTACATTACTTCTTGCCATTTCGTAACTTCTCGTGTTATTGAATAACACGAATAAATATTTTAATTTTATCTTCGATTCTCAATCTCTTAAGACCCATATCATGCATGAAGATCCGCGGTCTAGTTATAATCAATTGTAAATCATGTGGTCGCTAATGGCGTCGTTGTTAACGCGACACATGCAAATAAACAAATTGAAATTTTTTGGTGGAGGGAAAACTGAGCCCTCAACATTTTTCTAAATGGGAGGTAGTATCCATTATTTGTTATTGTGATACCTCTTATTAAATTCTATAGGTACCTGACCCTATTTTTTTGTTGCGCGTCTATACAGAGTTTATTTAAGGGTCAATGGACGGTGTATTGTGCGTCTTCGGTTGCGCCGATCCCAGTTTGGGGGCAATCGGCGATCTTCGGTGACAATCGGCGATCTTCGGTGACAAACGATCGCGAGGATCCGACCGCGGCCTCATAATATACGCGAAAGTAAAAGTGAACGGACGTACATATTTTGTTTTTCTTCGAGCCACCCCTCTGACCTTACCCAACCGCGTCGGTTACTATTTACGATGGAGAAAGTGTACGACGCAAAAGCAGGGACAGCTACATGGTGAGTACTATTTCCGTGTTTCATTGTTTAATAGACATCGAGATTATTTACCATAATTGTTATTATAAAATTAATCCTGCGTTCATTAGCAACGAGCTACTCTGTAGGCTTGATGGATGCTGGTGTCTGAAGATGAATTTTAAAAGTTAACATTTCATGTAGAATTTCAAATTTGTTTGTGGAAGATTCGATATCACTAGACAGCGGATTTTTATGCAATATAAAAACTGTTTACCCGAATTTCAACAAACTAGAGTGAAACAGGAATTTATTTTCTTTTTTAGCTCTTAGCATTCGAGTTTTGATTCAGAGTCGCTATTAAAAATTGCTGTACCATATTCAAAATATTGTTGACATTATTAAAAATGTTGGTATCTAATCAATTACTAAGGGAACGAAAAGAATTTTTCAATAGAATTAAGAAATCATATAAAATGGAATTATTTAGTTATGATTCAGAGTCACCATTAAAAATTGCTGTACCATTATTCAAAATATTGTTGACCTTATTAAAAATGTTGGTATCGAATTAATTACTAAGAGAACGAAAAGAATTTTTCAATAGAATTAAGAAATCATATAAAATGGAATTATTTAATTGTGACTCAGAGTCACCATTAAAAATTGTTGTATCATTATTAAAAATATTGTTGAAATGATTAAAAATGCTAGTATCTAATCAATTACTAAGAGAACGAAAAGAATTTTTCAATAGAATTAAGAAATCATATAAAATGGAATTATTTAATTGTGACTCAGAGTCACCATTAAAAATTGTCGTATCATTATTAAAAATATTGTTGAAATTATTAAAAATGCTAGTATCCAATCAATTACTAAGAGAACGAAAAGAATTCCTCAATAGAATGAAAAAGTCATATAAAATAGAATTCTTTCAGTATATTTTTAGTGTGTTGTAAATAATATAATGGTATTTCAAAATTCTTTCGATGTCTTTACTGTTTCAAATTACACTTGCTTATTTTTCTCATAAAAATGCATAAAATCCGCTGTCTGGAATTCACAGAAACGAACGTACACCATATGTCAGGTATCGTATAAGGTTTTCTCCTACGTCACTTTATATCATGAATTTAATCAACAATCCTCCGACGGATGTTATTCGGCGAATAAAAAGAAATTGTAACAAATCCGATATAAGCCTCTCGACGCGATTCCGATCGAGAGAACGACGTGCCCAGGATACGAGATCGTCTCAACGCGAAATTAAATTCTGCCAGTTTCTCTTGTCTCTTCCGTTCCCGTCGATCTTCTAAGCTCGCTAAACGGAAACTCCATTTTCTGACCGGAATCGTAATACGTTCGACACAAATCGAAACAATAGTTCTATGTATCCGTTGCCGGGGTATCCCCTTGTATTGCGCACCCATCAGAATCGGGTTGCAGTTAATTCCGCGTGGGTAATTCATTCTCCGCGAGAATGTTCGCAACCGTTCCGCTACTAAATTCCCATCGATACAATAATGCCGTTGAGATACATGGAAACTTCAGAATCGAAATGCTCTTCATGACGGATAATATTGTTTGATCTCCTGCTGTCGTACATGGAAAAGGATATCTAATGAACAACAATTTTCAAGTATTTTTTAATGAAACTCTTATTTGTGCATCCGTGACATTTTCCTGATTGAAACGATACCAAACATGGCACAATTCGGATCATAAATAACTGTTTAATCCACGATACAGTAGACTCTCTGTTATCCGAACTAACAGCTATAATTCCAGATTAAATGTTACTTGATTTACACAATGAATTGTATTACATTTGCGTCGCAGATAATTCCGAATAGAATCATTGGTTCGGATGGTAGAGGTTCTATTCAATCGTCAATCGAACAAGTAACCGTGCTCCGAATTATGTCATGTTCAGGCTCGATTTAATCGGGAGAATGTGTCGTGAAATAATAACTTCAAATATCCCTTGTAAAATGGAAAATTCGGGAAAAAACTAAAAATGCTTTTTGAATCATGTAACAAAAACACGAACGTCGCAGCTTTTAATCAACATTTCAGTAGGAATTTACACATTTTACATTATCGATGTCAAAGAAATTTATACAAAATTTGAACAGGAGAACGTCTGTCGAGTCAAGTAGTAAACGCATAAATATCCGCTGTCTGCTTATCATACATAAGCAGCTTGGAGAGATGCGTTGTAAAATGCAATGAAAACAGGATTGTGAGGAAACCTGTCGGTTTACGAGTGGCTCGAACGGAACGCATTCCTCGGGCCAATCTACCTCAACAATATTGTACTGACCCGAGTGCAAGATATAAAGACGCGCGTCAAGAAGCGAGCCGGGGGTTGGGGGATGGCCGTGGGGCGGGGGACGTGCAACGGAATAGAGTGATACGCAGAGAATTTTATGTAGCATTCGATAACAGCGACGGGGTTCACGTGCGCGCCAATATCTTCGTGTCGAGAGAGGCACGGAGGTTTTTACGGCGTCTTTTTTGCAGCGTCGCATAAAAGTTACGCTGGTACCGCGGGGCTCCTCGCTCGAAAACCGAACGACAATAGCCTCTTGGAAACGAGCCAGCGCCGTATCCGTTTCTTTTTTCTTCTCATTCGCCGGTTATCGACAATGAATATGTTCGTCTCGTCGGTCCGCGGCTACAATTATAAAATTTATCGAAGCGGCGAGAGGAGAACAAGAAGAGTGAGTGAGGGGGGTGACAGACATCGAGACCGAACAAAAGAAAGAACGAGAAAAATCGAGATCAGAAGTAAAATAATTATAACCATCTTTCGAGGAGAAACGGGAAGATCGGGGGGGCCGGATCATCCTCGAAACGGGGCGTTAACAACACGGCGCCATCGTCCAATTAAAAAGATTACTAATTAAGCTTACTAATTAATAGCGCGCGTAACCGGCGCGCGACATTACAGTTTTAATTACCAAGTGTCATCTTTTCCGATCCGAAACAGCAGCGCGACGCGGCTCAGTCGTGACGTTCTTAAATCTAATTAATTTTATACGACTATTAATGAGTCGCCGGAGGTAGGTGGTTGCCGAGGGGCGTCGCGGCGTCCCTGACAATCTCGAGCCGGCACCATCTTGGACGGAAAACGATGCAAGATTATTGTGGATATTAAATTTCAGTGTAGCGGCCACGCTCGTGGCCGGATATTAAATTTTAGTCCCGGTAAGCAATGGCGCGAGCGCATAATACGCCCGGTGCCCTCGACTCCGCGCGAAAATCGTCGTTCAAGCCAACCCCCTCATCTCTCCCTCCGACCACCCCTAAAACCCCGACATCGCCACTCCACGTTCGCC
The DNA here is from genome assembly GCA_028455615.1 of Lasioglossum zephyrum. NCBI lineage: Eukaryota > Metazoa > Arthropoda > Insecta > Hymenoptera > Halictidae > Lasioglossum > Lasioglossum zephyrum. The sequence continues at coordinate 3,496,754 of CM052322.1, read as the reverse complement.
CTGCGGTATAATTCTTCGCGGTGCGCACCTATCGGCCGTGTTACCGCATCTGCGTCCCGCCAGCAATGTCCCTTGGGCTTTTATTGCCGTCTCGCACCGCGCCCGGAATATTACATTTTGGTAGATAGGCGAAATTATCGATTACGCGATAGCGCGCCCGCTTTTCATATAGAATAATAGCGTTCGAGTGGCCGAGTGCGCCACTCGGACCATCCCTCGCTATTAGCCGCGGAGGAACCAGGCCATGCTCTTTCCTCTCTTTTTCCCGCGTACAGTTCCACGCGAAAGTACGCTCCTCCACAAAATTATTGTCTTTAATTTAATTTCAATTAAAAGTACTCTTGTAATACGTGCACACTAAATGTAAAAGAATTTATTCATTGCTCTAGAACCACCGTTATAACGATTTACCCTTTGCACTGCTTTGTTGAAGGTGACTAGACATCGGAGAAAGAGAAATGTAAATAAAATGGGTATTTATATGTATTTCGTTCCTCCTTTATTCAGTTCATTCTCTTATTTTTGTTAGTTGGAAGCAAATGTTAGGTTACCGTAATTTATCCCCCTTAATAAATGTGGGGTCATCCCAGTGGGGGATTTCCATACGTTAAAAAAGGTTAGGTTGGGTTAGGTTATTATTATAGCTACCAGACGGCATTTGGTGAGTCAATAGGAGCGCTTTTTGGCGAAAATTATTTTG
>CM052322.1:3422484-3495954 GCA_028455615.1 Lasioglossum zephyrum | reverse complement strand
AAAAACATTGACCAATCAGAGCGTGTCTACAGCGGATTGATTCTGGCTCAGCCAATGACGCCGCCACGCTAAGCGGAACCTGTCGCTGAGTCGGACTCCGTTCGCTATAGCCGCGCTCTGATTGGTCCGTGTTTTTCGTTAATAACTCCTAAACAAAGCCGCTGACGCCATTTTTGTAAAGGAAAATGTTGCTTCAAATGACCCAAGGAACCTCCCATTTCCGGGAACTACACGAATTTTGGGACACCCTGTATATTTAATCGGATGCACTCATCTCAGGAAACAAAAATTTTTAACTGTTTTTAATGTAACCCTGTAGATCTTAACGAGAAAGTTCCGGAAACCCAAAATCTACAAGATTGTGTTTTGAAAAGTAAAAATGTTTGGTTTCGTTGGGTGAAGTTTAACCGTAGCCTAAATTCTATGAGTAGTTGAACTTTGATCCCTTGCACTGTGACTTATTTTAGGGTTTCAATGATTGTGACTTTTTTATAGTTCGTAATATTTCCTAAAGAAGAAGAAACTTTATATTTGTTGTTCCCTAATAGTTATACACTTGACGAAACCAAAGTAGAATTTTATTTAGCTCACTTCCTGAGCAAAGAACAGGAGTGGCGGAGGGCCAAAGTGGAACGCGTTGTTCTATATGAGAAATTGGTCACATGCGTTTCATCTTCGGCACTCGAATAATCCAAAAAGGGACCAAGGTTGGACTCTGATCAGTGGTTGTTTTTAGTGGGTATGGGCCAAAGAGTTATTTGGAGCCGAGTCCCACAGTCTTCCCCTCAACCACCTTTTAAGGAACGGGAATTGGGACGGGGGTGGTGCGTAAATGCATTTTTTTCCACTGATCTAAAAAAAAAAATTTTAAAAAATTGTAGCATTATATTTATTAGACTCTGTTCAGAATCTTCATCACGAGTCAGACACGATATTGCAGTGGGAAGGGTTCAATTTATCAAACAGAAAAATTACTTATCCTATTCGCCACACTGTAAGAGGCTGAACTACTCTGAAACTATTTTGCTTTACCAAACACCCGGGCGAAATTCGCATTCACTCGTGAAATGGTTCGCCGTTCTCTTGACAACGTTTACAGTTCAAACTTCCACGAAATGGGGGTGAAACCGGTGGGAACAGTGTTCGAGCCCGCGAACATTTTCCGCGTTTCAAAACGAATCAGCCCGCGATGGATAGCGAGAACTTCCGTTCGAGCGGGGATAGAAATTTCTTTCGTTAAACGGAAAGCAGGAAGTAAAGTTTTAATTAACGGCCACACGTCCGGGCCAGAACTTTATAGCCACGAGGGAGTGGTTGGCAATCCCGAAAGCGTCGGCTCGACCTCGCAGCTGCCACGGATTTGCATTCAGATTGCATTTCTTTTTTTTTTGCCTTACTTTTTCTTTTTAAAATAGGTAATTACACCGAGCTCGACGCTCTCTCGCTCTACAGAGAGGCCGCCTCATCTGCATCCGGCCGGGTTCGGAAGATGCTAGGACCACGCACAAAATTCTTCCTTCGCGAGACACGACTGATGCGTTCCCTAATGATTTTTTCATTATTTTTCCTATTATTCTCACGTACCATGATCATCAGTGCGCGCACGCCTCGTTTACCGGCGATTTAACGGAGCAGAGACGACAATTAGGGTCGAGCCTTAGGGTTTATACAAAAACCGGTTTTCGGTTTTTTACTTTTCCATGAAAACGGTTTAAACCGGTTTTGAATTTTTACAGATAAAAAACAAGACATGTTTACAACTTAGAATAGAAGTTTTTAATTTCTTTTATTTATTAAAGAATTAAAAAATTAATTTATTAAAGAATTAAAAACTCCTTCTTTTTAATGTTTGAGGACTGGAGGAAGTCACTTCTTCAGGTTCTTGCAGATATTTATTTATTGCTATTTCCATAGCATTTTTCATCACAGATACGTCTTTGTCTTGATTTTCTTCTTCATCACTTTTTTCATCATCGCAGTCATCTTTTGTAGAATAATTTTTATATACTTTATTATATAATCTTGGTAATATCTGCCCGGATAACTTAATGATGACTGACATCATCATTAAGGCAATGACAAGGAGGCAATTATGTTCCCAGACCTTTCTCCAGTATATACAACTTGCTGTGTAATTTTTGCTTACATTAAAATCATTATAGCGGATTAATATAAGTGTTATGTATAAATTTAATTTTTTACTTATTTTAATTTAATTTTTTTTACTGAAAAAACCGGTTTTTAAAAACCGACAAACCCTAATAGTGAGACTTTGGGTGTCACTTTTCTCGAATGTTAATTAAATTTCGTAGCATTTTAGTAATACTTCAGTCAACATTATTCGTTCTCGTTTACAATAAACATTCGGTACAGCCGCTAATATGTATTACCGCGAGCATATAATGAAAATCCCTTTTGCAAAGAAAAGTCCATTAATCGATATAAATTTTCACGTCGGAATAGTAAATGTATTATATAACAATTAGAACAAAGGGGGGCAAACGTTATAAATAATCTACAGCTATCAAGGAGAATTATGATCGAAATTATTATTTCCAACACAATTTAATTTTCCAGTCTAAATGGAGATTCTATATATACATTCACATAAATATTAAGCTCGACACAATGGAATGCTGATTACATATACATATAATTATCGAGACATGTAATCTGAAATTCTTGCATTGATTTAGGGAAAAGCGTATAATGTTATTCGAGGTGTTCGAGTCTTGAGTTATTATCAGAAATTATTCACCGTTTCATGATTTTACAATTATAATTATGTTTCTACGTTAAAACTGGGTTAATTCTCGCATTCGGAAGATAAATTCAATGTTGATAAACATTTATCATGAAAAATTGGGAGAAATTGTTAATATTCCGAAAGAAAGGTGGTGTTTGAAAGATACCTTAGATTTATCAATTTTCCACGTGTCAGTTTTAACAATAAATTATATATAAATTATATGTTTAGTAAAAATTGCGAGTAGTATTACAAGCTACATTATTATATCACTAATGTTTTGCAACAAAAATTATTTTAAATATCATACTTCGAAAATTGAAACTTTGGCATTGTTTCGAGCATTGTGTGATCTTTCATCAATTTATAGACGGTTCGATCGCGTTCAACCATACGGTGGATCATTCATGATGAATGGTACATGCTGGTTACTCAATCCATTTTGGTATTGCTATAGGATTCATTTGTTTCAACGCAACAGAGTCGAATGCGTTGTTCATGAACACGGTTGCAACGCACTAAAAACTCATAAAAGCAAGTGAGAAACACGATCGACAATCACATCAGGTAGACCGTGCATACTCGAGAAACATTTGTTTCTGTTGCTACGAGTTCTCGTGTGTTTCCTATTTTCCTTTGATTTTCACCGCTCCAAATAGAAACCTTCTACAAACGACGCGCTTATTCCCGTTCCCGACGACAGAAACACACGAAGAAGCTTCAAGGACCTAGCTATATAGAGCCAGCCGTATCCTAAAATGTTGTCAATTACCCGAAAATCTCATTAATTTCTTCATTCAAACACGCTCAAATTGGATTTTGAAATTTTCCTCTAGGCCTAATAGTTTTGGAGGTATTCGATAAACTGGATTTTTCAGCCCTACTTTGAGCAGATATAAAAAAAATATTTATTCTGTTCTATATCGTGTCAAAATTTCATTAAAATCGGCGCGTTAGAGTTGGATAACTTCCCTTGTACTTGTGCATGTTCAAAACCACGATTAGACTGCGGATGTTTATGCAATTTTTAATTTTTATATGTAAATTCTATGAAAGTGGAATCTTCTCAAATCTTATTCTCAATGGTGGTACTATTTGAGGTTCTAAAATAAATAAAAATCGTACTAAACTCTGTGGAATTTTATATTTTAACAATTTTTGGCAATAACACTATTTTTATGCTTTCGGCGCACTGGTTGGACTAATTATTATTTTAAACATTATTTGCAAATAACTGTTTCCTTCATCTCGATCGACAACTTGTAAATAACTTAAATTGATGTTTTTGGCGCAAAGAATCAATTTTATTTGTTTTTTCTTTCCTTTTTTTTTGTTTTTGGACACGGAGGTTAATTTGAACTATATAATTTACAGTGTTTTAATTTGTACAGACATAATTATATATAAAAAGTTTTTTTGACAATGGTCTTAAACTAGACCGAAACGTTGAAAAAAGTTATAGTTATTTGCAAAATTGCTTAGTTATTAACATAGGATGGAATCTTTGCGCCCAAGAAAAACAATTTCAGTTATTAACTATTTACAAATTATCACAATAATAATATTTTTCGACGTTTCGATCTTTAGATCATTTTCAAAAGAACTAGAATAATTACGTCTGTAAATGATTAAACTTAATTATGTTTTGTTGCGCATTAATTTAAAGGAAAAGAGAAAACTGTTACTTATTTGCTTAGTGCAAAAGCAAAAGTTTGTAACTTTATAGAAACACGTGTTGATGGAAGCGCCAAAAGCATAAAAATATTTTTAGCAACAATCCACGTTCGACATAAGGAAACATTTATTTTTGGAAATGTTCCGAAGCCAGAAATACTTAAAAATCCGCAGTCTAACCATTTATACTGATAACAGGGGAGGGAGAAGAACCCACAAAATGGGGTGTCTGTTTATTTCAAGGTCTGATTGTTGTTATAAAAGCCAAAAACAGGCGTGGCTGGTTAACATATAAGACCCCCATTGCCAAGTAATGCGAATAGCGGTTCGTTAGTGGAGGTAACATGACAATTTGGGCGGTGGGAAAGGTTCTTGGGGACCTGGGCGGTGGGAGTTTAATCGGTATGGCGTTTATCAGGTTTTTTTAACCTGGTTAAAAGTAAATTGCAACATAAAATTGTTGGATCGTTCGAAACGAGAACAGGGGAGGGAACACGAATTCAGGGGAAAAAGTTATCCAATGAGTCTAGGGCGGTGGGGGTTGAGTGGGTATAGGCGATAAAATAGTTTAGGTAATGATAATCCTCCCAATCACATCCGAGGGGGGAGCCGAGACCGACACCACCCTCTCCGACCAACATCGCAGGAGAGGGTGTCCATAAGAGGATTTCCCCACCGCCCTTAAATAAAAAAGAAGGTCTGATTGTTGCTATAACTTTACCTGCTCTAACTTGAACATCACGGCTGAGGACCCTGCCGACGGAGTTGCTCGCGACGCATCTGTAGGCCGCGCTGTGCACATCCTGGCGGAACGCGGCTGCCGGAAACGGCAGAAGGACCAAAGTGCCGTTCCTGAGCACTCTCCTGACACCGGGTACATCGTTCACCGGGTGTCCATCCGCGGTCGACCAATCGATGTTGGGTGGTGGGCTTCCTGTCGCGGTGCAGTCCAACCAGGTGCCGCTTGAATTCGAAAACTCCACCCTGGACGGCGGCTCCATCACGAAACTGGGCCCGCGTAGGTGCGCGTCGAATCCGTGACCACCCGCGGACATCACTGCTGCGGCTGCACCTGCGGAACAGAAACGTCCGGACGTTCATGCGAAGCTCCATTGAATTGTTGAAACGTATGTCGATGTTGAAACTATTTTCGGAACGTTTTCAATACTCGTAATGTTAGTATACGTTTGTGCATATTGTAAAACGGTTTCTTTTCAGCAGAAACAGAATATGTTGATTCAAGATGAATTACATAAAAATAGATGAAATATTAGGTTCATTTATAAAACTCTTTCGCAAAAGTATTCGCACAGAACGTTTTGAATACTCGTAATGTTAGTATACGTTTGTGCATATTGTAAAACATGGGAGTGATCCCGGGTTCCTGCAGTCGTGAAAGTCTAGGGACGGTTATTTGGGGTTTAGTCCGTGGGAGTCGGATATTGGACATTCTCATCTTCGGCGATGGGGATGGTTATCCATAAAGGATTCCCCAAATTAAAAAAAAAAGGTATGACATGGAAACTGGATGTGGTGATTGGAGCGGAGTACTTATGTTTAACTAAGATAATTATTAATGTCTACGGTTGGGATATCCTACTATTATTAACTATTCTTACGCACTATGGCAACACATCACCAGACATGACACTCAAAATAGAATAATTTGTTAATGTTTTTATTTCATTGGAGTTCAAGTTACGATATTTCTGTTCAACGTAGCACGCACCACCTTAAAATCGTTCTAAAAAATATTACTGCGAGTGTGCCATTTTTCATCGGCGGACAATTTTGATTTTTCGACTTTTGTCTATTGATCGACGTACCGCGCGACCCGACGCTCGAATTGTCATCCAGCGAGCCGCGAAAGTTTAATTGCGACGCGCAGAACCCGTTCCCCGCATCCCTCACCCGTCCGTTCGCTAATTTTTATTATGTTTTTATCGCCGCGCCACTGGGAATCGTTGTCGCGGTCTACCTTCTTGACGCCCCCGCAACCCGAACGCTCGTAAATCCTGAAACGCTGCCACGGAATTTCGATTGAATTGCCGCGGCGCGAGCGGCGCCCGTTGTTTTGCGCGAAATTGCCAACGTTATGGAGAATCTTTTGTGTCGAATTGCTCGGGCGTTGTTTAATATTTCATATCCCCGGTCGAAATTGCTGGTCGAGTTAATGCGTGTCGCCCGGTATTCACAATTCGCCCGCTGCGATAGTGGCCGAGGCTGTTGTTCCGGCTAGCACCGTAAAAAGTCAAATGTTCGAACCGATTCACGCGAATCTCTTTGTTCGAATCTCGCTAAACACTTCTTCATTATTCGAACAGTACTCTTGTCGAGCGGTCATTATTCATTCCAGCCATTCACGAGATGAATTGATTACACCTTCCCAGTTTTTTTCATATTTTACTACCACGGTATTGCAGGTTGTCTCAAAAATGTTCTTCCTTGAAAGGGCTAGTTCCTGAGGTTATTCGAAAGAACTTTTTCCTCTGCGAATATATTCGTAGTTTTCGCAAAGGTACTTCAAACAACTTCAGAACCATCCCTTTCAAGTACAACATTTTTCGAACACCCTGTATATCGGAAATCTTCACTCGATTGACTATTTTATAAAAATAACGAGAATGTATCTATCCAAATTTTCAACCATTCTTTCTGTTATATTTAAAGAAATAATTTTGCTACATTTTTATAACTTCTTTTTTTTCATTATTTTTTATGAGTTTGTATATTTAGTGGATTAATTACTGTCCTTTTCTACGTGCGGCGCTGTGGGTGAGTTCGCAAAGAAATGGTAGAGCTACAAGATTTAAGAAACGGCACGGTCCCGAGCGTTTTTCTTAGATCAAACCTTCACTGTATACCATACTCATTTATCAAAATAAAGGGATGCAAGAAAAAAAGTAGAAAAAAGGGATGTACAGGTCGAATTGAGTAACCTCCTCCTTTTTCGAAGTCGATGAAAAATTGAAAATTACAGAACCATCCGCGGTCTAGTTGTCACAAATGCATAAAGTCCTCAACCTGGAAGACGACAAGAAAATCAACATATGTGTTTAAATCATTTAAATATTTATTATTAGATTGGAAAATGTTAAAAAAATGCTATAACGAAATTCGATAGAATTCAGAATGATTTTTATTTGTTGTAATTCCCCTTTCTTAAAGTTTGTCTACAAAAAGCGAAAAAAAGGGATGTACAGGTCGAATTGAGTAACCTCCTCCTTTTTCGAAGTCGATTAAAAATTGAAAATTACAGAACCATCCGCGGTCTAGTTGTCACAAATGCATAAAGTCCTTAACCTCGAAGACGACAAGAAAATCAACATCTGCGATCGACTGGTGTGTGTTGCTCACGGTTCGTCGGTCGACTCGTTCGCAGAGTGGTTCGGTCGCAGTTTCAAGATTGATTAAACGCTTCGGTTATCGTGATTGTCGAACGAGCGGGGCGCGCGTCGGCCAAGTTATCCTACTTGAAGTGTATCAGACACGCGGGTACTTCGACATAATGCTTTGATCGGGGGCGCGAAAACACGAGTCAGCAAGTACTCCCCGTGCCTCTTGCATCGTTAGAAGCCACTCCAGGCTAATAACTTCGACCGGGCCACTCCCCTCGAGAGTGCAGTTTAATTGTTGTGGTATTCGTACGGTAACAAAAGAAATTGCAACCGGGGGAGATTAACTTAAGAGCCGATAGAGCATGGCGAAGCGACCGACTCCAAGTTAAAGATATTCCCGAGGCTCCACCGAGGGACTCCAGTTGAAATTTATTCGATACAAGAAAGTCGACGTCTAGCCCTGTAGGAATTAATATTACGTGGTGGTATCTTTATCATCGAAAATAAATTATTCATGTCCCTCGTGTGTTAAATTGGCACAATGATGAATACACTAACTTAGCTAATTATTTCGTTGAGAATAACGTAAGTCACAATGCTAAAAATAAAACGATTTTTTACTTATTTTGTTTGTACTATACTATGTACTTTATTTACACAATATTACAGAAATTTAATTGAAGTTAGTCGGCATCGAGTTCAACGAATTCCATGGTGGATTTTCAAAGTTTTTTATTACAGACTCGGGTAAAAATATTTTTTGCAGTTCCTGTTAATTATAATTTTTTTGAAAATTATATGCACTTGACTTAAAAGGCTAGTTCTTCTAGGTTAGGCTAGTTCTTCTATTTTATTTACACTATATTACAGAAATTTAATTGAAGTTAGTCGGCATCGAGTTCAACGAATTCCATAGCGGATTTTCAAAGTTTTTATTACAGACTCGTGTAAAAATATTTTTTGCAGTTCCTGTTAACTATAATTTTTTTGAAAATTATATGCACTTGATTTAGGAAGCTAGTTCTTCTAGGCTCTTGAAAAGCCGACGCTTAACCCCATGCCCCAAGATTCATTTTACGATTTCATCGATCAGAACTTGTTTGTAGATCGTAATATAAAAAATCATTAACATACATATTTACTAGAATCTGTTCAGAATCTTCAACACGAGTTAGACAGGATTGTAGGGGTTACGGATATTTTAGTGACTGTCTATATATCTTGATGAAATGAGAATATGAAATTATAGGTATATTTAACAATCCATAACACGATTAATTAAATCCAAAAAGCCGAAGTATTCGCGAACCGATTGAAATATTCAACGTGAGCATTCGATGTATTCCCCAGGTATTTCAATTACAAAAATATTCGTCGCAGCGGGTACGTTGGTCCGAAAAAAGGCGAGCGCGAAAGAAAGAACGACAATCCGAAATTAATTCGTCCAATAAAGAGTTGGAGGCTTGCTGTTAAAAAGTAGGGACACCGCGGCAATTCGTGGACGCACCGAAACGACGAGGACACGTTATTGCATATCTCTGCCGTCGTCCATAAGTGAAGAGCGGGTTCAGTGAAACGTGGAACTCATAACGACGTCCAGGGGACGACGGACTCGTAACTCGTTTATAACGACGTTCAACGTAGAGAGAGAGATAGAGACGGGTTTTATCTATGTGTGCCAGAAACAAGGACAGCGTGTATATGTGTACATGAGAGAGATAGTAGGGGTTAGGAATTTCGCGTGGCGACCGAATTTCGTAATACCGCCGGCTAGTATGCGCGGCGCATACAAAACACAAAGTATGCAAATCCCCGCCGCGTCGCGACCGAATTGAAATCCCCGTAGTGTCCGGCAATTACAGAACGTCACGGTGACTCGCTTTCGGAATTGTCTCGAGTACTTAATTACTAATTCCAGCCAAGTATTTTGGTAGCTGGGCCAGGGCTTCGCGTTGAATTTCACGCATGCCGCCTTTGCAACCCCTCCGATGTCCTTCCTCGACCGCCTGTATTTTACGGCGATACCCGTCCTGTAATTAATTCGACGTTTCCCCGCCCCGTTTTTCCGTATAATGTGACGAGAAATTGTTTCCTTTCGGTCGACCAGCTAATCTCGCCCAACAGCCACCGTTAGTGGCTACCATTAATATTCGGGCACTGTTACACGGCCTCTTAGACATACGCGAATTTAATTCGGTGGGGGTTTCTGCCATGTTAAATCCTTTGCCACTTTTTTCGAGAATATTTGTCCCTAACAATTTGCACTCGGAGCGATTTTAAATTATACATTTATTCCGACCTAGAACACCTCGTACAATACCTAGATGTTTAGTAATTGATTGGATACCGACATATTTAATATTGCAAAAAAATAAATAAAGAATTTTTAGTGGTCACTTACCACTCGTGTGCTAAGGGTTAAATATTTTACCAATATTACGGAATTTCACGAGTTCAATTTTACTCCTTGCTGCACTTACACTTGAAGAGAATTACATAAGTTGAGTGAATTAATAATTCCTGAAGGTTGGTACGAGTGAGTAGAGAGATGTTTGAAAGACTAGAAGAGAGCACGTGCTTTGGAGAGTCATAATTAGCAGCGTAACTACTTATCATTAAATCATATTATATATATCTTCAGTATTAATCTGCACTAGTTTGTTCATTAAAGTTTTATATTCATTTTACATTTAAAAATATATTTGAAAAGAGTTCTATTTAAACATAACCTGGTTAAAAGCAAATTACAACAACATAAAATTGATTGTTGGATCACACGCACCCAGTGTTTCTAAAAAGGTTTCCGTTATGAAATTAACATTTGCGTCAATTTTGTGTATCATATTCGTAATCAGCACGTCAAAATATGCACGAATCTAGAGTATAATTTAGAAACACTGGGTGGTAGTGTGTAGTGTCAGGCCGCCGGCCCATTCCGCCCCCTGTTTTCGTGCAGGAATACGAAAAATTCAATACAGAGTATTCGCGATAGTTTTTTTGCAAATATCTCAAAAACTAAAACCGATCCCCTAATATTGGAAAAAGAAAGAGTTATTCAGAATTTGTTGCTACATAACATATTAAAATTTCATCAAAATCGGAGTACAGAGACCTTTTCTATACAATAATTACCAGAGTTACCCCTTCTCTACCAGGACCAGACACATGCACGTGGGGATAGCGTCGTGGTGGGGGAAGCTAGATCGGGGACACAAATCAGATGAGATTCAACTATGAATATCTCTTAACACGAATTAAATATACTACAACATTTCCGTTTAAAGATGAATACAGGAAGAAATTCGACTTTTAAAACAAAACTGTACAACAGCTCGCGGAAGTTTTTTCACCGGTGACTGGAAGTTCCGTTAAATACCCTCGCTAATGGTCCGCCTCAATATTGAACGAGATTGGACGCGTTCCGTGCTTAACGGGCTAATTAGCAAGTTATGTATTAATTTGCCGGCACGAGACTTTATTGCGTGGAAGCGTAATTAAAATGCGAGTTAATGGACGAATTACGAGAAAAATTCGTGCTTAATTGGGTAGAAATACTGTGAAACGGGCGTGTTGGCCGAGCAAATGAAGGAGTAAAGGGTGTTCTGAAGCGGAGAGGGGAGAAGGACGGTGCCATTCTCTCTCTCTCTCTTCATTGCTCTCCTATTTCTTTTTCTTCGGGTTCTCTTTTTGTCAAGTCACGTTGCCGGAGACTGCGAGCGGACTGGAAACACTTGGCAAACTTGAGGTAAAGAGCGCGAAGCTTTTTCCCATTTGGCTTCGCGGAACGTGAAGAAAGTTATCAAGTGAGATGGACTTGCCTTGTAACCGCGACTCTTTGTGAACGTACGTGTGAAGTACAGTAATCGGGAACAATTACCACTGTAACCTTAGAAATGGATTTCTTTCGTGCACTACTTGTTGGCTCTCTGCGGGAAAAGATATCTCGAACGTAATCCCCGATGGAACAACTTTATTCGTCACTCACGCTAAGTGATTTTCTTCTAAGATGGAGTGACTGGTTTATATTTCACTTACTTAGAGTTAACGCTGAACTTACAACTAAAACTAGATATTTCATTTTGCAATTATTGAATTATAAATATATTCTTCCATCGATCGTATTTGTTGTTAATATAGAATGGTTAATATTTTCGGAGCAAGGTTCGATCGTTCGTTACTTTATTCTATAAAGCAATTTTGCAAATTACCAAGTTAAATACTCGACGTTTCTGTCTTCGTTTAGATAGTTTTCAAGATTAATTAATATTGCGTCTAATAAAATATTATACAATTTTCAAAACAAGATATATAATTTCCTGAATAACATATGTTATAATGAATTTCATCGAGTATTTTGAAAATTGTATAATATTATAATGATCGAACCTTGCGCCGAAAACATTGACCATTCGATATTGAATTATAAAGATTCTTTCGTAAGAAATGATTTAATAAATATCTTTAATAGAGCACAAATCACGATAAGAACCGCGCAAGGTCTAAATAAATTAAATCATGTTATTTTTATAAAACAACACGTGCTGTGTTAAAACGGTTTCAAAGTGATCATAATAATTCGATCACTGGTTGAATTTTTGTTCGATATATTAGACGGTTCATCAAAATCGAAACAAGTAATTAAAATTATGCGAAAAAAATTGATGTGAAACAGCATTATTTCGATGGATTTGATCAATCGATGAATGTTTCAGCGCTCACACGAGACAGATTTAACGTTTCAGTTAGAAGTTTTGAAGAAGACTCTTTTCGGAGCGAGTCGGGAATTTCCTCCGTAGGAAATCTAAGAATACTTTCGCTCGAGAGATTGAATCCAACCAGACGATCCGTCTTCGCGAGGTATCGTCGTCGGGCATTTGTTCACCGACACGGAAAATCGAACCAGAGTTGGACAGATGACAGGAATTCCCCGCAACACAGAGTATCGCGGGATTGCTTGGAGCTCGGAATGATCTGGAATAATGCGACTTGACGCGGTGTACCGGAAACACGAAGATCGAGACGGTCAGTGAACAGGATGATAATAGCGAAAAAGAGAAGTGAGAAATACGGCCGATAGAGAGAGAAAGAAATTTGTTATTGAGGAAACAGTTAAAACTGAAAGTCTTTCTGCGTTTGTTCTTGCGAGAAAAGTATGCTTCTCACATCATATATGGAAAGTTTTGCAAACGAACGGGCAAATTGAATTACAAGTACAAACGACAAGAGACGGCTCTCTTAATTCGCGAGAACACGGTGAAGATAAATAAAATGGAATCGCATTCTTCACGGTCGTTGGTCACGCAGAAACTCGCTTAGTTTATGTAAATGTTGTTCCATTGGAAATTGCAATTTCACATTATACCTGAGCGCTATATTATTTCTTGTAAATTAGCTGACATTCGGCGAGCCGGGTCGACTCCCTTCCCCTATTTTTGGAAAATTAAATCCAAATTCGCCGGGCTTAAAATTTTAATTAACCGTGCAAAAACGCATAATTAATAGCAGAGAAAAATTGAACGTGCCCCGAAGCGTCGCCGTTGCTCGCTAATTTCTGCCGGATTAACGTTGCTAATCTTCGGGGCGCGTCAGTTATATCTTAAAGGCGCGTTTTCTGGAGAAGCTTTACGCTGAAGGTATAGTCAAAGTGCATTTGATGAACGTAGTAGAGTATACAGAGCCGTGGATGGATTAAAGGGCAGGTAGTGTAGATAGAATAGATGAGTGTACACAGTGTAGGACGTACAAGATGAGCGTGGAACACAGTATTTGTAGAATAGGAAGGACGCGGTGATTAGATGGATAAGATACACAGGGTAAATCGAATAGGTGGGGCAGAAAGGATGCAGGAGGGGCGCGCAGGTGTTCCTAACACATAGAAAGCACGATAGACAACGCAGCAGAATAGATCCGACGAAGCACCTATGAGATACGTGGTTTACAGGATATGGAAAGTAGATCGGCCAGATAGGATGGGACCAGGCTATAGGATTGTCAAAGGATGCTCAAATTAGCGCAGCCGGGATCTGTAGAATGTACACGGTGGTCAGAATGAGGATAGTAGATCATTAAACTGATCAAGGGACATTAAACGGGGGATGATCATTTCGAAGTGATTGAACTGCATAAAAGTATTTTATACAGCAAATGTACGAAATAAAATTTGTTTAAACGACTGTACATTTACTGCTTTAAAAGATACACGTATAAAATATATTATATATTTATAAAAATTATATATTGATTTTTTATAGAAAATTTAGTATTATTTGAAGTTAATATTGAATTTTTATATAAAAAAATTCTATATTGATTTTTTATAAAAAATTTAAAAATTTAATATTATTTAAGGTTAATATTTTTATATTATTAATATATATTATACATTTTATATCATTTTTCCATTGCGTTTCGACGAGAGGTCACTGTATTTAGACAAAGTAGTATTGGCAGGTTGTGGTCAGACAAGTTTGCCAATTCTTATTCAATCGTACACTTACTTGAACAAAAATTTTATTCAAGTATATATACGATATTTATGTACACACGATGTCCCAAAAATGATGTTACCCCTCAAAGAGATTCATAATGTCATTTGAAGTCAGTTTTTCTTTTGCGAAAAGTTTCTTCAAGTCTTTGTTAAGGAATTATTAACGAAAAAGACTGTGTAATCAGAGCTCGGCTACACAGCGGACGGATTCCGACGCGGGGAGGGGTCTCGCCAGGCGTGACGCTGGGATTGGCCGAGCAGGAACTCGTCCTCTGTAGCCACGCTCTGATTGGCCCGCGTTTCTCGTGGATAGCTCCTCAATGAAGCCGCAGAGAATATTTTCGTGAAGGAGAAAGTTACTTGAAATGAAGGAAGCGAAACATTTTTGGGACATCCTGTATATACAATAAGAGAGCGATAGAGAGAGAGGGGGAGTGTATGCACGCGAGATGAGAGAGATGGGCGAGAAGTTGAGAGGAGAGAAAGGGGACGAGGGAGAGAGCACTCTGCGAGTAATAGCTCCCAATTACCATAACGCTTGGCTAAGCCGACTAATCGGTTCCGCTTATGCCGACCGGCAAATTATTATTAATCACATTGCACGTGGATTACCGTTTATGTGCATCCATGGCGGTGGCATTTGCACTCTGCTCCGGGTCGCGCAACCATGGTCCTGGTACCATGAATATCCGCATCCGCCTTTGATCTCACTGTTACCCGTATTTTGTCGGAATCAGATCCTCGCTACGCTCGAGGCTATTGCTCCAGTTGCTTCAGACGTTCTTCAAGCCGAAGGCTCAACGCAACCATAAGACTTGCTCGCATTTAGTGAACGTCGCTCGATCCTAATCAACCGCGCTTCCATTCCCTACTGATCGGTCCCGGCGATAGATCATTCTCATCGCTGAACAATAATCGTTTCGAACTATGAACATCTAGGGACACTTTCCTTTTCCTGTCCATATTCGATTTATTTACTGCGATAATTTTGATAAACAAATAATTATCTATTCTTATAGAAATAAAATAAATGAAAAATTTTGGTTTCAATCATTTTTGAAAATATTAAATAGTTTGCATGTAATTGAATTGACACACTTACTTGAATCAGCCAGTGTAAAAAGATATTTATAGCACGGGCAACTTCGACAAAGACATGCTGAAAACGGAGTGACTCGGTCGTAAATTAATAATGTTCGATAGTCGTCTCTATCTGGACCCTGGCTCTTTATTAGTTCTAATCTATTTATCTATATATACAATCAAAATGAAGTCCTGATTGACTGGCTCATCAACGCCCTTGGACCTAGAAAGCTGCAATTTTGGACAGAGGTTTCCTTTATGATCTACATAAGGAATAAGAAAGAATGTTTCGCAATTGAACCTCTAAGGGGATGAAAAAGGGTTGAAACGTTTGTATGAGGAATATTTTGTTTGTGATCAGATTTGCTTGAAACTTGGTCTTAATGCTGTTTGATATAATTAATCAAACACCTATTTCAGCATTTTAAAAATTTCAACCCCTAAGGGGGTGAAAAGGGGTTGCAATGTTTGTATGAGGAATATATTGTTTGTGGTCTGATTTACATCGTACTTGGTACTAATGCTCATTGATATAATCTGAATGGGGTGAATGGGGGATTGAAAGGAGGTTTTATGGAGAAACAATATAATTTTTCGAAGGCATTAAACAATTTTCTGTGCGAGCGATAGTGGGGGGGGGGGAAGCTAGTTAGGACATGAAATGAGTGCACGGAAAATATTCGTGAAATTTTGCAGCGTTTACGACAGTGCTAGTCGGATTGATAAGAACGGGAAGGGATTACATTCGGCGAAAGTTTCCTTTTGCGAAAAATTGGGCTGCTTTCCAGGATCGGGGCTTTTGTGGCTGGGTTCACGAGGCTCGCTGGCGTCGGTTTCCGTGAAGCGAGCTCGACGAGGGTCCGGCGAAGGTAAGCCGTCGGACGGACTCGGAATCAATAGGCGGAACAAACTGTGTAGGTCGGTAGAAGTCGCTGGTAAGATTGAATTTGCAGACTCCGCCGCCCTTGTCGGCGAGAAAGGACCAGGCACGGAGTAAAAAGGGAAGACGACGAGGAACCGAGAGCCGGGCAAATCTGGAACGGATAAGAGACTACGGTTTCACGAACGACGGCTCGCGACGAACAGTCCTGTTTTCCCTTCCTCTCCAACCCTCTTCTATTTTTTCTGCTCCTCGCGGACGTGTTTGCGCTGCCGATCAAGACAGCATTTATTTGATCCGACTGTCGGGGACCAACCCCTTCACAACTCCCCGAGTTCTCTCCTCTGCACCCCCCTCCCCCGTTCACCGAGTGTTTCCGCCTTTTTTCGCAATAATTTAATACTCCTACACTCGAGTGAATCTTAAACATTAAACAGCATCTCCGCAAATTTGCTTTTCATCTTCTTATTCGGATCGCGACTCGGGAACTCCCCCAGGAAACGCGAAATAAACGGTGAACGATGAGCGGCCATTATTTGTCCGGCAACCGGGGGGATCGGGTGAATTGCGTTTTATTACTTTTCCGCGGACGGTTTGGCTATTTAATATGCGTATACCGGGTGTCTCTACTCAGTCTACCAAAGCTTCATTATTTCACGAAAAATATAAATCGTTTTAAAAAATCGAGACTCATAAAATTATTTCGGTAAAAAATTGCAGCGAAGCAAACAGCTCGTGAGCTATTCGACAGGGCATCGAGAATGAACTTCAAATTTAATTTGTATATCTTAACCGGAAAGGATAGTTACGGAAAAAATTAGTTTTTGGTCTGTTTTCCATATTTACACCCATACAATATGATATATAGTTTTCTTTAAATTAAAAATCTGTATTTTCCGTTTCTCGATCTTTCGCAACCATGATCTTCCAATTTCGAAGTACAAATAATTGTAAATAATTAATTAATTAGTTATCGATCGTAATTTATCTTCAGGATATTATGAATTTAAAACAATTTAATAGCTAACGTGGTTCTTGAACCTGAAGATTCAAATCCGAATCCAGCGTTTGGTATTCCTACAAAAATAGCTAATTGTTGTTGTAAATGATCGAACCTTTGCGCCGCGAATAAAAAAACAAATAATTGTAATCGTGTAAAAAAAGTTTTTCAAACTTGGATGATAATTAAATTGGAAGTAAATTGTACGAAGAAAAAGCCAAGTGAGAAAACGAGTGAAAAGAATTGCTGGTGTGGAGACAGCTTAATATTGTCGCGGAGTGTAAACCGTAGGCGTCGGGATTGATCGGGTACTTTTGCGATCGAGTGTATTCGGATTGGGGGCCCGGATGATTGGATAATGGCGAAACGGATTTAGCAGTCCGTGAGAACGTCGCAGACGATGTAACTGCACAGTTGCACGGGGAAATTATCTAGACGGCACGGCATGGCAGCCGGAAGAAGCTGTATCGACCTCGAACGGCCTCCACGGCTCTTCCCTAGCATGGCAGCAGGAACACAACGACGTCGCACAACGACAGCCAGCAGGTCTCCTTAAACTTTAAACTCGGAGCACTCGTGAGAGGGAGAGACCTGACTCAAGACCCTCCCGGCCGGGACGAGATGAATATTTCAGGTGACTCGAGTGTCCTCTAAAATACGCCGATGAATCCGTTGGTGTTGGTAGCCGTGCACGACAAGATACTCCGAATTTATCGCACGGTTTCGCCCTGCTCTAAACCAGGAAGAAGCCGTTAGGGCACTTGCATTAACGTCCACCATCGTTGACGATTCACGACCGACAAAAACAAATTACGTACGCGTTGATTATAGGTCGGCACACGTGCTCAGTGATCGTTACTGGTTCGGATAAGCGGCGAGAAAATTGATGGCAACCCTTCAGAGAGATTATGGGACTAGTGGGGGCATGAAAAATGTTCATGCGTTAGTTGTATAGTTTGTTTAATTAACGATATCGAAGAAAGCAACAACTGCCTTTTAGTAATTCTAACATTATTATGAAGTGTACATATAACATTGCAATTATCTAATATTGCGTTAAGTTAGCAGTATTTTCTTGAAATTTCTTACAAATTATATGAGGAATCGATCTTGAAGAAAACTCGAGTGGTTAGGTTGAATAGTTAAAAAATTCTGTAATTTCGGATTGAAATTTAAGGAATTAGACATTTTAAAAAAATTCAGGGTAATTTATGTAAAACAGGTCTGCATACTCCGATTTTGATGAAATTTTAATATGTTTTTTTTTTATTAAGCTGCGAAACCACACATGGGATTATTAGCAGCATGCACATGGCTGTGCATGCAAACATTGAAAGGATAACTTATGAACTATAACTAAGGAATATGTTGAACATTTTCGAATACAAAATTAACATTAAAGAAATAAACTGTGAGATTTAATAAATGTATGTATAAAAAACAGGGGACAGAAAGAGAGTCCGTACAGAACGGAATTCTGCAACAGAATTTTCAGTATCATATTCGTAATCAGCACGTCAAAATACGTAAGAATCTAGGCCTCTCCGCCTCCCTCTTTTCTCTCTCATCTCGACAGCGTCAAAATGTAAAGAAACGCCGCACCGCGACAGGCTTGCGTTGCCGCGGAGCGTGCAGGAATACGAAAAATTCAATACAGTATTCGCAATAGTTTTTTGCAAATATCTCAAAAACTAAAAGCGACCCCCCTATATTATAATAGGAAAAAGTTGTTCAGAATGTGTTGCTGCATAACATATTAAAATTTCATCAACATCGGAGTACTACGCAGACCTTTTCTATACCTGATTCAGTTTGAAAGGATTACTGAATATTTTTTCGAAAGCAGTGGATAGAGTATTATCGAGCACGTTTACGTTTGTTCTCTCGTCTTGTTGGTCGGACTATAGTTGGAACAACGTGGGAAGAGTTTGTGGGGTAGGAGGAAGGGGCAAAAGAGGACAGGAGCGGTAGATCTTGGAAACCAAATACTACATCGATCACGACCAGCAGAGTAAGTCGGTGGCAACAAGTTGCGAAAGTTGTTTAGCCTCCCCTCGAACCGGTGCGGTGAATGTTCGTGAAAAACTATGAGCGTGTATGGGAGAGAGTGGTTTTACAGCGTGCAGGTCGGTAGAAAAGTTTCCGCGTGCGGGCAACAAGTTGGAAAAGTTTCGTTATGACCGTGGCACCGGGTTCGGCAATGTTCCACGGAGCGTTTCAAAGAGCAGCGAACGACTAATCTCAGGATATGGAGCCACGTGGAAGAAACTTTACCACCCTCCCCTCCCGCGGGTTCATCGGATAACGGCAGTGAATTGGCTCGGTGCTCTTCGACAATCTATGATCTTCCGATTCTCCCGCGTGACTTTCTTAACGCTCCAGATTAGAACCCCGAACTGGCAGAGGAGGGTTACGAATGGCCGGGTTTAAGTATTTTCTACGGACCATCTTCTGGAAATCGATTCACTCCAAAACAATTTTATGGACTTGCCAACTGGCTGCGAATTGTAACACTAGAACCAGCAGACGCGTCAAAGATTGTTTATTTTACTATGATTATTGGGTTGATTTTTCATTACGATTATGTTGACGAAGTTTTTATCGTGATATGATTATGATCATTTTATTATGACGAACGAAATCGTCGAAATGGCGTGTCGTTCAAAGTTAATCGAATACTACCCTTCAATCATTTGAAAATTTTCATTATAGGCATAGATAAAAATGTTAAAAATGTGCCTTCAATCTTTTACTTTAAAATTTGGACTAATGGTACTTTATAATTTACATTTTTATATAGTACCTAGTTGTCATTCAAACACCTTAAAAAAATCAATCTTGTCGTAATTCCAAAGCTGTTGTATCAATTCGTGTTGTTTTAAAATTTTAGTCGAAGCACGGTTAGAGAGTGTTAAAAATACTATATTTTTCGTCCCGTAAGTAGTATGACCAGAGCTTCCGCCACGGGCCAATTACGTGAGGCGTTCATTCACAATGTCACATGACTGATATTGGCAGGGAGAGAGTACCCTCTTCCTTTCAATTCGAGTAATTTCCCATTTATTCGAGTAACATGTCCTAAATTCGAGTAACATGTCCTAAATTCGAGTAACATGTCCTAAATTCGAGTAACATGCCCTAAATTCGAGTAACATGTCCTAAATTCGAGTAACATGTCCTAAATTCGAATAACTTCCCCTCTATTCGAATAACTTCCCCTCTATTCGAATAACTTCCCCTCTATTCGAATAACTTCCCCTCAATTCGAATAACTTCCCCTCAATTCGAATAACTTCCCCTCAATTCGAATAACTTCCCTCATTAAGCGACTCTAACTATAATGGTCCCCAGCATTCAACAGTTCGCCAGCCGGGGAGCAAGAGATTCAAACCCGTTGAAAAACCGACATTTCGTTCCTGGCCGGTGTGTTGCACAAACTTTCGTCAAAACAATACCATAATACAGTAGGAGGGGTTAGAGTTTGCGTTACAGCCAGAATTCATCGTTGGCGTTTTTCCCGAAGGGTGGTTTCGCGGAAGAAAACGCGCCCCTCTCCTTCCGCGTCGAGCCCTCTTGGAGGTGTTGGTCGTTTCAATTTCTCGGGACTAGTACGTAGGGATGAGGGAGGAAGAACAAGTCGCTGGCCCGCGCGAGACCGAGCAAGACGGGCTGATTGTTAGAAGTATGAGAAAAAGTTTCAACGGCAACTTCCTCTCCCCAACGGTATCTTCGCTGTTAAGACGAGCTCCGCCTTTCCCCCCGCCCTCTTTGTTTCTCTCTTTCCCCGCCCCCGTTTCCCCCCTTTATCCCGTGGCGCACGGTCTTTCAGTGACTTTTTCCCTCCCTTTCAGCGGTCTTTCCTGTCTTCTAGTACGCGCAGATTTCGCAGCGTACCACGAGTGCTCCGTAACGTAACCTTTTCGTCATTTTAAAACGCTCTGAAAGCCCCCGCGCACAGTTTTCGGGACAAAAAGCTGCTTTTCTTCCGGCTACGTTAGTTTTATCGTGCTCTGTTCACCTGCCGACTTCCTTCTTCCCCTCTCGCTCCCTCCCTTACCATCCGCGTGTTCCCGTGTTGCCGTGGCCGTAGCAATTTCTCCGGCTCTCCCTCGTAACCCCGGCCTTTCATGCAACATCGCTCCGGCTTCTAGTTGATACTTCCGATAAAAGAATCTTCTCGAGTGTAAAAGTTGCGACGGAAATCTTGATGCTCTTGCTGCCCTAGAAACTTTCCTTACAATTAGCCAAGGTAGACGGCGCCGCCACTTTTCCTTCAACCGTTAAGGGCTGCCAGTTTCGCGGGCTATTCATTTACAATCGATGTTTTTATTGTTTCCTCCCCTACTACTACCCCGACTGTTCCCACACCCCCGACCAACTGGAGTCACTTCCAGCATATAGAAACTCGGCCATTCACTCCTGTTTTGTTCACAGAGTTTATTGTTCGGCGAACAAGGGTTAAAATATTTTCGTGCGCTGGGGTCAACGACACCCTTCACGCTGCACGCAAGATCGCGATTCCTTATGGGAGGAAACTCGAGTAAATTAGGGTGTTTTTGGAATGGAATGGTTTACATATATTTTCTGAAATTTTTGGCACGTTGCTATTATATTTATGCAGAGTTACAGCAGTTTTCCAGATGTCAATTTTTGTAAATTACATATTTTTCATATATGTGAAAATATTTCATATATAAAAATCTGCCAGAATTTTGAGTCTTGACGAAGACCAAAAGATCCTGATTCATAGAACACGCATATGAACATCTATAAAAATAGATTAATAACAGATTTTTTGTAGCCGTTGCAATTTAAAAACATTCTTTTCTACGCCCGCTAATTCCCGAGACTTTTCCAAAAATTTAGACCCCAATATTAAGTACTGTCCTTCCCCTCCTACACTGGGATGATTGATAAAAAAATGTTATCTTCCTCTAACACAAATTTTACCAAAATCCATATGCGTTCGGTACGTTCCCTTGTAAGTTTCGCCTAACAGGGACGAAGCATGTTACGCGATGCTCGAGTACGCAACATTCTCCCGCCATTATCAACACACGGACAGAAATACAGTCACGCACACAGAGATTCTGGGAATCACAATGCAGCAGGGGATCGCGGCCCTAACGAAAATGCCATTTCCTGCGTGGGAGTGGAGCTGCAGAAACGTTTCCATCCACGTGAGAACTCGATCACCGGCGAGAGGAGGTGGCCCAAAGGGAAGCAGTATGAAAAAGGAATCAATGGTTGCTCGACGTATCGTGAATTCCTTTCACGAAGAAACGATTGAGACCTGGGGAGAGAAGCAGTGGGGATAAAAGGTTTCAACGATCGGAAAGTAACAATTTAATTTTCTTTGTCTTGGAGAACCGTTGGTCCGGTGTGCAGGTGCAAGGATATATAAGCGTGGTTGGAACAATGAGCGCAATCAATGCGGTGTGACATCCTTTCGACGTCAATCAAACGGCCGGCCGGTGCGGCTCGGCGTACGCACCACTAGCCCATTGGCTCCGATTGCCTTTTGTCGCCCTGTAGTGTCCGTTCTAGCAGACAAAGAGGTAGCCGGGGCGAGCTGGGATGATGCCGGCCGATTGACGCAGATGGAAACAGCTACAGAGAGCAAGAGAGAAATACCAGGGGTGTAGTGGGACACATGGGGTGGAGCTCTGCTGTTGGATAAAACGGAGCGGGACGCGTGAAGAAGGACAGATGAGGACGGAGGATGGATGAGAAGGACCAACAACTCGACAGAGGAGGACACCAACCGATAAATGGAATGACGGGAAGAGGGAGTGTAGGCTAGGTCGGGACCAGAGGGGTGGGCTACCGGGAACGAAAGGGGGATGGAGAGAACGGATAGAGAGATTGCAATGCACGGTAAATGGGGCGAATTCCAGCCAAATACTGCCGGTTGCGACACGCGTGTTGCAGAACTGACCAGCCCACGACCCAATTTCGTGGGGTCGTTCGTACCCCTACCTATCCCCATAACCGTCCTCCCAGGTGAATGTTCGCGCCCATCCCCTATTCCTCCCAACCTTCGATCTTCTTGAATCGAGCGCGTACACGCGGCCCGCGATATGCGCCCTCCCTCCACCTAATATACGGGGTGTCCCGCGTGCAATCGATTCGGAAGCAATTTTACAAAACTGGGTCCAAATGAAAGAATGAACTTGCTATTAATGCTGAACCTTCTGTGCAGCGATTAAAACGTTCCGGATGATAAAAGATTCCATTCCTTTATATTTTGTACAATTTTTATCACAATATATCACAATATAACTTGTTTTAATAATTGTACAAATTAAGGAATATAAAAGTGGTAGGTTTAGGTTAGATCTACCGAGCACTAGAAACAATTAAAATATTCTAGCTGATTAAAATGACAAAACAATTTTTATTATTCAACAATCTGTAGTTAAAAAAAACATATATATATATCTTATTTTTATAATTGTACAAATTAAAAAATATAAAACTGGTCGTTGCACCATTAGTGGTTTAAGCTAGATAGAAATCGGCAGACGCGTCTGACCATGACATACCTATTCTACTTACTGCATGTTTCACTAAAACACGCCAACATGACGGATCTTCAAAAATCTTTTTCGAGAGAAAGAGTCGTCAAACTGTACGTAGAACACCCTGTATCTCCGCGTTGATACAAACCTGTTCTCCGTAGGAGGAGGGAGGGAGGGGGGATATACGACGATCGATTATCGCAACACGTGAGAGCCAGGTGAAAGCGATGATCCTGGTTCTGGTTTGCGGCTGCTTTGTGTTGACTGATTGATCGAACGTTAATCGTTCCGTGGCTCGAATGTCGGATATATTGTCCTTTGTCTTTCGCTCTTTTAGCCCGTCTTTATAGGCCGATCGAACGGCGGCTGCTGCCGGCTACGCGGCGCTTTGTCGACGGGCTTCTATTAGTGTAAAGGGGATGCGGTGTTTCGTTTCGAAGTGTATTGGAAAAGCTCGTGTGGGCTATAGCGCGGATGAAAGTACAGTTCCCGTGTAAACCTGTGTGAAATGTCGTAATAACGATCTGGAGATACAGTAATACCTCGATATACGCGGGAACTTTGGGATCAACGTGTCACTTACGTCGAGTACACACACGTACACAGAAACTGTACCTTGCTGTCAGCATCGAACGTAGACAATGTACAAAACACATTTCAAGAGGGAAACATTTTTCTTCCTGTGTCTGTTTTTTATGGAACTTTTATTAACTTCTTTTTGCGACACTTTCCTGATTGAAATGACACCAGACACGACACCGTTTGGACTGTGTTTATTTGTTTAATTCACGATTTAGTGGATCCTTGATTTTCCGTACGAATCCGCGTGTGTTCACATTACTTTCTAATTCACAGCTGAGGATTTATACAAAGTTATTTAACCGCAATTCTAATTTTATTTTATTTATTTGTCAGCATCGAATGTAGACAATGTACAAAACACATTTCAAAAGGAACACATCTTTCTTCCTGTGTCTGTTTTTTATGGAACTTTTATTAACTTCTTTTTGCGACACTTTCCTGATTGAAATGACACCAGACACGACACCGTTTGGACCGTGTTTATTTGTTTAATTCATGATTTAGTGGATCCTGGATTTTCCGTACGAATCCGCGTGTGTTCACATTACTTTATACTTCACAGCTGAGGATTTAAGAGGCTTGAGGAATTCTAATTTTATTTTATTTATTTATTGTTTATTTTAATGTGGTCGCATGAACAGCTAGGTCATTAGTGACCACATAATTTACAATCAAAGGTGTTTCACATGTTACTTGTGGTGATGGTTACAGTTAATGGTTATATTGTGATAGGGAGTAACAAAGACGAATTTATAACAGTTTATATAAATCGATGGATTTAAAAAAGCGGAGAACGTTCCTAATATTGGTCGTGCGCCAACGAGATTTAAATAATTCTTTGCGGAATTAATTTGCAAAGAAGATTTTCAAGTGAAATTTGTTTGATGCAAGTGTGCACTAATAATAATTATTATTATTATATAATAATTATTCGTGTAGTACATATTTTAGTTCATAATTTCGAAATGTTATTTTATTGTTAAGCGGTGCCATGGGACTAGCAGCCCCGAGAGATTACAAACCGATGTGAACAAACTTTCTTTTCATGAATTATAGCTAGTTCGAATTCTTCCCTGAATCTACAAAAATAACACGTAAATATTTTCTCGCGACGAAATGGAACGTGTTCAAACATTGGTGTTCCGTCTCGCCTGTAGTTTGAGTGATTTCTCCTTTTCACGGAGCTTCGGTGATGCGTGCGATCTCCGCCGAACCGTATTCCCAGCGCGACGTTTCTCGGGCTGACGACGACGAAAATTCGAAAACAAGAGGAGTGTTCGGCGTTTCCCGCGGAACATTATCTATAATTGTACGGCGGCGACGGTCGCATTGATCGATCACAACCTCCCAGGGGTTATTGACCGCGGTTATACGTCGAGCATCCAGCAAGGATGCATCCTCAATTATCCGGGAGTGATCGTTCTTTTCGTTCATTAACAACGATAACGCCGATTTCTTCATTTCGATTTCTCCATATCCATCGAAAAACACACCCTCGTTTCGCAAGGTGTGCTAGTGCACGCGTCGCTTGACACGATATTTCCATTTCATAAACTTTTCCCTCTAATAGATGCACGTAACCGGATGGAGTTAACAAGATGTAAGCCGATAGCCGGCGCATCGAACGGGACCGGATACCTCGGAACCATCGGCAACGAGAGAGCAATCGATAACTGCGTGTAATTATTATACCGCGTCATTAAAATCGCCGCACAGTGGCGGGCTACGTCCACTCGAGCCCGCACACGTTCAACGTAATCCGAAATTTCATTTGTATCCCGACGAGTTTCCTCTCGTTCGAACCTCTCCTCTATCGGCCACGAAACCCTCGAAATTTCGATCCGCATAGCGAATAAACGCCCGGTGAATTTCCACCCTGTTCCCGGAAACATAACCGTTCGTTAATGAATCACGTAATATCAATTATTACTTGCCGTTCTCATATTACGAACCCCGACCTTTTCGCATGTAAGATCGAATTCCGATCGAACTCATAATGCTGTTTACTCACGCTGATTAGATTTTAATATTTCAATCGGCTACTCTTTCGCTCAGGCCACTCTGAATAAAATACTGGAAAATGTTCTTCGAAAATGTGGTGGATTTTCTCGCGAAATGAAAGTTATCGATTACAAAGTACAGAAACTTTAACGTATACGTGTTTGTTTTAAATGTTAAAATCTGAGAAATATTTGTTGCCCATAACAACGTTTATCAATTTTGATGAAATTTTCAACCTGTATACATGTGATTGACATGGATCCATAAAATAGATCAAATTATAGTTACAAGCTTGGATAAAACAGCTGGAAACAGTGATTGGAACTTTTTTCTTCGCTATTCCGACCATAGCAAGTTTTACAAAATTTTTTTCACCAGTTATATACGCTCAGTATAATTCTAGAAAAGTTATAAGTGGACTGCAGATATTTATGCATTTATAGAAAAATTGAGTAGGTGAAATTCAAAATTGTTGGAAACGTTGAAGATGTTATTTTTTCTCCTCTTTTAATATGATTAGGGGAAGAAATAACGTTCAATTTATTTTATATTTTTTGCAATCGACGCAGACAGGTGGATTGCGGTTATTTATGCATTTATAGAAAAATTGTGTAGGTGAAATTCAAAATTGTTGGAAACATTGAAGATGTCATTTTTTCTCCTCTTTTAATATGATTAGGGGAAGAAATAACGGTCAATTTAGTTTCTATTTCTCGCAACCGCTGCAGACAATTTTTATGTTGTATAAAAATCCACAATCTAGTTATAAGTTTATCACTCAGTCTCCAAGAGAATGAAGCTTGCCCATTTTTCTGCTCAGTTTCCGATGAACTATTGGAATTGTTTTCATTAAGAAATGCAAGAAGACTGGCGTGTCTATAAAGAGAAGCTTAAAAAATCTCTATAAAAAGATTGGAAAATAATTCTGTGAATAATCATCTTGAATTATTTATCTTCCAGTGGGTGCTCTTATCTTGCGGCCGCTATCGTGGATTCGCAGTCTGCTAATAACCAAACGTCCGGCCACACAATGCCAAAAGGTTGAAAGGGCTTCTATAGAGCTTGCGTCAGTGTTTGGGCAGACAATGTAAGGCGACGGCATGGTTTTGGCTGACAAGTTAACGAGAGTACATTCACCGTCCCGAAGTTTATCGCTTTCGACGGATT
The DNA here is from genome assembly GCA_028455615.1 of Lasioglossum zephyrum. Lineage (NCBI taxonomy): Eukaryota > Metazoa > Arthropoda > Insecta > Hymenoptera > Halictidae > Lasioglossum > Lasioglossum zephyrum. The sequence goes on along the minus strand of CM052322.1, from coordinate 3,468,475 downwards.
CAAGAAGCCACCGGAGATGCTTGTCGCCCGGCATTATAGCAACGTTTCTTTGCGCGAGGGAAAAGGCTGAGAGCATCAGTCGAACGAAGGCAGACCACAAGGGAAGGAGGAAGAAAGTAAGGAAGGAAGGAAGGAAGGTACGAGGAAGGAAAAAGTAGGGAAGGAAGGAAGGATGGGTAAGGACACCGATGATTTCCCTGGAGGGAGCGTATTCTCGTCCTCCATCGCTTGTCTCTTTCTACTATTTCTTCGCGTGGTTCTAGCTTGGCCGTAACGTAGCGCAGCGTCTTATACCGGGCAACGTCGTTATTTCGTCTATTCCGATGCTAGCAATTTCTCTCCGACATAGAGGACAGCCGGAAAGTCTAGTTCGCCTCAACAAATTTTAATATTTCAAACTGCGGACGCGGGACAGCCGAATCAGCAGTCGATTCTCTTACGGTTGGCCGCGAGAATTTCCTTTCTCCGAGAACAATGTGTACCGGGATAAGCGTACGAGTGAAGCTGAACGTCGGAGGTAAAGCCGTAATCCAAAAGATCTCGATTCAATTATTGTTCCATCATCTCTGATTCTACAGCGGAGTCTCCTTGAACGAGATCAAATTATTCACAGAGTCTACCCTTGCATTTTCTTCAAATAAATTATTTTCTAATATTTTTACAGACACTAGTTTGTAAAAATTTAACTATTTTTTCATCATCTTATTCTACTGTGGAGTCCTCTAGAACGTGATCAAATTATTCACTATGCATTTTCTTCTATAAATAATTTTCTAATATTTATACAGACACTAGTTTGTAAGAATTTAACCACTTTTTCATCATCTTATTCTACTGTGGAGTCCTCTAGAACGTAATGAAACTATTCATTATGCATTTTTTTCTATAAATTGTTCTCCAATATTTTTACAGACACTAATTTGTAAAAATTTAATTGTGTTCCAACATTTTATTCTGCAATGAGGTTCTCTAGAACAGGATGAAATTATTCAGAGTCTACGTTCATTCATATCCTGTGGCATGTTTTATAGATAAATTATTCTGATTTTATAACATTTTTACAGCCCTAGATCTATCTTGACCAACATCAACAACTCAAACCAGCATTACTGTTAAGTTCATATCAAGATCATAATTATGAGCTTAAGCTGTTGAACTCACTTCGACAAAAACAATAATATTATACACTAAAAAATAACAGGAGCCGCACACAGTCTGAATAAAATCAATCAATTTCTTTAAAGGGACAACCAGTTTGTTTTACGGCTCGGTGGGTTTAGTGTCGAAGAAAATGGCGGCTGGGGAAGCCAAAACTAAAATTCAGTTCCAACATTGCCCGCTTTCGAATCGAACCACGGGTGAAACGAATGCATGAACAATGCGACTGTCGATGAAACAGTAAATAGTATGCGTTAGTTTCATTCGAAGGCACGCATGGTCAACGAAATTTCCATTCGTTTACACGAGCGATATCGCCTTCTTATCGGTCCCAGCAGCGGTCGCGGGACACGCGCGCGCGCATTGTTGTATTTCACCGACACCCCCATAATTCCCGTAATTTAATCTCGGATTACGAACGCGGAATCGAGCGATTTTTCGAAACCTAACGCGACCGAAGTTCGCCGCACTCTCTCCCTCTCTCTCTCTCTGCTTTCACCCCGGCTCACATTTCACCGAATATTTGTTCCCGCAAAATAAATAACATCGAGTGTCAATATTCGCTGGAATTAGACCGAGCGCGAAAGCCGAGCCTGTTACGCCTCGATAGCCATTGTGCCTTTCCTGTGGACACGCGTCCTGCGAATTTCGATAATTTCTGATTTCATTGCGCCGGACCTACAATTACGCGGTCGCTGTTCCTCCATTTTGCTTCGACCCTTTCGCTTCCAGCGTTCAGAAAACTCTGCTTATTGCTCATAGAATGCATTCGTTTTTTGTACATTTTTTCTGTTTTACAAATTCAGTATTCTGGAACAACTAAGCACTGTGTATACCTCAGATTCCAGTGAAAATGGTTTCATAACTGTGATCCTAAACTTCACCTTTTGGGACCAAAAGTTTGGGATTATTGTTTATACAGTCCTGTAGATTTTGACGAGAGATCTCCAAAAATCCAAGGTTTAACTTTAGGAATTCTCTGATTCGACAGTTATCTATGTTTAAAGTTAAGCGTATTTTTGGTGTGGAAACGTAGTGTAGAAATATCTGCCACCATGGATGATATCCATAATTTTACCGTTACTCACTATATTATATTCTTTTTCTAATTATTTTGCCACAGCAAGTAAGTGTTTTTTATTTTTGGTTCTTATATGTTTTTCCACAGCTGTGTTGCAAATCCTCTTTTTGTTTCTAATTTTTTCAGACGCAGAAATGTAGCTCTTGAAAAAGATCCACCCAGGGATCGAAACGTTGAGTTAAATTAATTTGCAAAGTTGCTGTTGTTTTTAATGACCTTGCGCCGAGATCACAAATTTAATCTTTATTACAATTTCGATCGAGAAAAACTTTCATTTGTAGAAATATCTGTTGGACACACTGTATATCTTCTACGGTGAGAGGAAACGGGCCTCGTGTTTCGCGTAAAACCTCCGAGCACTTTCATCCAACGTTATCAATCTATTTTTCGCCGGGTCTGGCGCAATTCCGAAAAAGAAGTCATAATTTGATCCTCTTTCGCATGAAAAGCCTCGCTGTGCCGCTGTCCTAGCCCATTTTCTCGGGGCTGTTCACCTGCGGAAGTCTTATCTCGACGCGGCAGCCGCACTTCCGTTGCTCCGTTCGTCACCATCGAATCTTACACTCCCGCGAACCGCATACTCATGGAAAATTTCCGGGTGGGCTCTTCGTCCTACTTCGCGTCGATCGTTGCCTTTACATTAGCTACCCTAACAGGAACGTTCCCTACGGACATGCTAATCAGAAACTTTTTGTCCCAATGAGTCTACAAGCTGTTCCATTACATCCTTCTGTGTGGTCATTACAAAAGAAGACCATGATCTCGGTCTTCATCTTCGGCGGTTTTAATTGAGTTCAGAAAAGGGATGATGAGTGTTCTCCGTGCCTCACAAGAAGTCTCCTGCAAGATTCTGATTCTAGATTCTAGCTGAATTATGAAGGTGTGCGAGGTCAAAGTCCAACCATTGGCTGAGAGCGAGGATCCCCTTTGCCCCTCCCATGAGCCACCATGCTTAAAACTAACCACAGATACAGCTATACGTTTTTTAAAATAGAAGGGGTTTGGAGACAGAAGAGCGTACAGCGGACTTAGACCACCATGATCCCAAATGGTCCCCAATGTATTGGTTCATTGAGAAAAACAGTATGCTACCATCTATCAGCAAAAAGATTGAAGTTCTACATCAATTAAAACTGTCCATAAATAAACCATTGCATCAAGAATCGAAAAACAATATCCACTGAAATTTTGAGAGCTTGAACTCACACCACTATGATCCCAAATAGTCATTGAGAAAAACAGTATGCTACCATGTATCAGCAAAGATTGAAGCTCTACATAAATTAAAACTGTCCATAAATAAACGACGGTTTCAAGATTCTCGAACGAATATTCACTGAAATGATGAGAACTTGGACTCACATCACTATGATTCTCAGTCCGCCATGCACCCTCTGCTTCCCGCGGTCCCGTCTGGGTTTTCCATCGCTTCTTCCGCGCGTGTTTGTATTCAATTACAGGGAGGACGGGTTAAGCACGTAGCTGTAACGCGATAACTAGAAGCTCCTTGGGTATCAGGCAGCGATCTGGAGTCTATCAAAAGAGCAACACGGTTAACGATCCTCCTCTCACGGCACGTAACATCGCGTGTTCAATGGCGCCGTTGGGATTCTGGTATCGGTGTGGGTGGTGCAGAGTAGCGGGGATCAAGATTCGCAATCAAGACGTCCTCGTCCCCGTCTTGAAGCGCCACACCTGCGAGCTATTATACCGTGAATTATAGTCGTGCGGGGCAGTTAAGACCGCGTTCTCGCGTTTCCGTATCCAGAGGCACGGCCGATTGGCTCGCGAATTCGCAATCCTCTCGACGGGGGTAGTGGAGGGTGGCAGAGACCAAGCCTCCATCGAGAGGAGAAGAGGTGCGCCTGGAGTCGCGAGATAAGCGACTATGCAGGTGCTACGGGACGTTGCAGAAAGGGATGGTAGAGGAATGGGTTAGGTGAATGGAGGGTAGGACCTTCTAAGCGTCCATCCGATGGCGGCTCAGTCCCGGTTGAAAAGAAAACGATTCACCGCATTAAGAATTTGTACCCGAACTCCACCGCGTACACGGCTGGAACGGCCTGATAAACGATTTTTCACGGGCACGCGGAAATTGGACTGGGAATACAGGGCAGGTAATGCGTTTATGTTTTGCGCATGGGAAATTGTACCGGCATTGCCCGGGCATAATGGTATGGTTGCGCGGTCGCTGAACCTTTATGGCATCGCGTTTGGCAAGTGGCGTGGGGAGCTTCGACGCTCGAGTATTGCGTGGATGGGCTCGTCGAGCTATAATCTTTTGTAATATTATCGGATTTATGGATGATATCAGAGTTCCTGGATTATCATCTCTCCGAGCGTGTTTTATATAAATGTTTGCGCCATTTTGTTTTAGAGGTTCGAAGGGTTTCTCGCAGTTCTTTCGTTTTGCACTACAATTTCACCTTTTTGCGAACCAATTGCAAATCAATTTCACCCCTTCAGAATATTTAAGTTAGTTTAAATGATTGAAAGAATGTTACTTGAACTTACACCATCATGATCCCAAATGGTCCAATGTATTGGTGCAATGAGAAAAGACTGTGCCATCTATCAGCAAAGATTGAAGTTCTACATCAATTAAAACTGCTCGTACATAAGCCATGGCATCAAGATTCGAAAAAAAACAATATCCACTGAATATTTGAGAAGTTCAACTCCCACCACCATGATCCCAAATGGCCCAATGTAATGGTTCATTGAGAAAAGACTGTGCCATCATCTATCAGCAAAGATTGAAGTTCTACATCAATTAAAACTGCTCGTACATAAACCATGGCATCAAGATTCGAAAAAAAACAATATCCATTGAATATTTGAGAAGTTGAACTTACACCATCATGATCCCAAATGGTACAATATATTGGTCCATTGAGAAAAGACTATGCCATCATCTATCAGCAAAGAATGAAGTTCTACATCAATTAAAACTGCTCGTACATAAACCATACCATTTAGATTTGAAAAAACAATATCCACTGAATATTTGAGAAGTTTAACTCCAACCACCATGATCCCAAATGGTCCAATGTAATGGTTCATTGAGAAAAGACTGTGCCATCATCTATCAGCAAAGAATGAAGTTCTACATCCATTAAAACTGCTCGTACATAAACCATGGCATCAAGATTTGAAAAAACAATATCCACTGAATATTTGAGAAGTTGAACTCACACCACCATGATACCAAATGGTCCAATATATTGGTTCAGCGAGACAAGAGTATGTCACTATCTATCAGCAAAGATTGAAGTTCTACATCAATTAAAACGCTCGGGAAATTGCGTGGATGGGCTCGTAGAGCTATAATCTTTTGTAATATTATCGCTTTATGGATGATATCAGAGTTCCCGGATTATCACTTCTCCGAGCGTGTTTTATATAAATGTTTGCGCCATTTTGTTTTACGGGTTCGAAGGGTTTCTCGCAGTTCTTTCGTTTTGCACTACAATTTCACCTTTTTGAGAACCAATTGCAAATCAATTTTAACCATTCAGAATACTTAAGTTAGTTTAAATGATTGGAAGAATGTTTGATTGAACGCGTGGCAACTTTGAACACACATTAGTTTCGAACCAGCGAATTCCTAACGTTAGAAATTGGATTTCTGACATTTTATTGGCAGAATTTACAGAACTGAAGAAAAGCAAGTTTCAAATTTTTGGTCCCGTTAGATGAAGTTAGTTTTTCAGCTACAGATTTAATTTTACTTCCGGATGAAATCGAAGACACATGAACGATCGATAGGACACAATTTTCATTTTCCATCAAAATCCTCAATCTAGCCATAAATGCATAAAACCCCTAGATCAATACGATGAATCAGAACGTTTCCCGACGTTGCTTCAAATAAATTCGTGTTATCGATGAAATGTTTACGATCGCCGTGCGAGTATCGAACGTGCTAAAAATCGAGAAAGGGTGGCGTACCGAATCCCGCAGCTTACGTTCTGTCGACCGACTTCGATATTTCTCGGGGTCCCGTTACATAAAAAATTTCCCGTAGAAAATTTTCCCGGTGTTCACGTCCGCAAAAAAAATTCAATATCATCCCCGAATCTCTTACAGTCCGGAGGATCAGACAATTTGGTAGTAACGATAAAAAAGGAATAGTTGGAATACTTTTTATTCGGGCGGTTGGAGCACAGCGCCCCTCGAAAATCGTCGCTTCGATAAAGGATCCGGGTACCGGAGTCGACTGGCTGTGTAACCGGAAGTTCGCCGATTCTTTTCGCAAGTGTTCCTGCAAAGTGGCGGCTGGGGGTTCCCCGGGGTAAGTGATATCTCTGGTCGTAAGCAGGGAAAGTCCTGGCGGTTCGCGAGGATCAGGGTACAATGGATTCTGACGATTGCGGCAGCCGTATTCCCGGCTACGCGGAAAATTCGTATCTGCGTCCTCGTTCCGCCGGGGAATACCTGTTAAATAGAAGTAAGGAATGGGTGTCGTGTACACCGGTTCGCGGGACCAGGCTGGTAAAGAGAACTGATAAGGGACGCAGTACGAGTTGTTCGACGCGTCGTGTAGGAAGCACCGGGACGCCTCTTATTACGAAGGGGTTGGCGTCGAAAATTGGGAATTTCATTAGGAGAATATAATCGCGAAGGAGGGGGCACGAAAATTCAGTAGTGCAACTCAACGACAAGTCAGAAGACCGAAAAGTTTTCGAAAATTAAGTGACGCAACTCAACGACAAGTCAGGCGGCCGAAAATTTTCAAAAACCTTGAAAATTCAGTTTTGTATTAGGAGAATATGATAGCGAAGGCGTGGCGCGAAAATTCAGTAGTACAACTCAACGACAAGTCAGAAGACCGAGAAGTTTTCGAAAATTAAGTGACGCAGCTCAATGACAACTCAGGCAGCCGAAAATTTTCAAAAACCTTGAAAATTCAGTTTTGTATTAGGAGAATATGATAGCGAAGGCGTGGCACGAAAATTCAGTAGTACAACTCAACGACAAGTCAGACACCCGAGGAAGACTGTTTTCAAAGATTCGCTATTCTTACAAATCAAAATCAGACAGTAACTCAATGTTCAAATTAGTCTGACGTAGATTTTTTCGGAAATTCAGTAGTCTAACTCAACGACAATTGAGACATCCGAAAATTTTTGTTTTCCAAAGTATCGCTATTCTTAGAACTCCAAATCAGCACAGTAACTGAACGTCGGTAAGGAATGGGTGTCGTGTAGAGCGGTTCACTGGGGCCAGGCTGATAAACAGGACTGATAAGGGACAGAAGCCGAGTTGTTCGAGGCGTCGCGTCGGTAGCACCGGGACGCCTCTTATTACCAAGGGGTCGGCGTCGTTAAACCGGCGCTATCGGGCTAGATCATCTGCGCGAGTAACCTTTATACGTGTTTATACGCCTCGCTACAGCCAAAAGGCGCAGCCAATTTTACTACGGTCCGGCAGATAGCGGCGCTTTCGCCAAACTATTGAACCCGGCCTCGCCCAAAGCTGATTTCCGTTGATAAGGAACCTCTCTGATCGGTCGACAACTATCATCTAACCTAATTGCGCGATTAGTATCGAAGGGGCCGGACCTCTTCTTTCAATCCTCGTCTATTTTCATTAACTTCTTAGCTGCATAGCTTTTAGCAGCGTTATAAAAATGTTCTCGTGGTAAATAATTAAATTAATATATTTAGTAGATCAGTCATTATAATATAAATCGCGCAAAAAGTTCAAGTAAATCGAATCTTGTTATTTATATAATGCAACACGTACAGACTAATTATAAATCATACTAGGTATAAATGTTTAAACCTTTCTCATTTAACTTATTCGTATAAATTCTCATTTTAAGGTTATAAATTAATATATGAGAGAGCAAAGAATGGGCATTCAGAGAAATTTTGTAATATTTATTAGAGGAACAAGTTGTTGAAAAAAATGCACCCTTGACCTGGATAGACAGAAGTTAAAAGTCTAAGGGTTGAAAAGTTCCTACTTGAATATCTTTGCTAATAATACTTAATCAATTAGTGATCACTAATGTCTATGCATATTTAACCATAACCTAAGTCAGTCGATCGCCACCAATGCTGCTTCCCAACCCCTGCTGAACAATTCGGGTCATTGACCCCACATTTGGTCCACCGAAAAGTGCAGTCAAAATCCTAGCCGTGCGCGAGGGTTTGAAATCTCGAATTTCACGAGCTTCCACGAAAAATGTCTATGCAACCGTAACAATCATCCCCTAAAAATTCCAAGAAACGGATCGCGTTCCGCTGAAAGAACAAAGTCCGACTATCAGCACCGGCGATCCCAAGAGCCAACGTGAGCGAGGTGGAAAAAAAAGAGGCGAGCGAACTGAAATAAATTCGGATTTGCGGTTCCGGGTGAGCATTGGAGGGGAGGGGGAGGGGAAGCCGGAAGAGGCGAGCGGGCGTCTGCGGTGCCGGAATTTCGTCTCGCTGAAAACAACCAGGAATTTCGGCGAACGATTGCGAATAGCCGGGAAATAGGATGTACGTATAGTCGAGTTGCGTTTCATTCACGTTCCATCGTGAATTCCATTCTCGGTTAAAAGTCTCGACGAGGCCACGGTAGCCGAGAATCTCGTGCGCCAGAGCAACGTTGGATAGAGAGAGAGAGAGAGAGAGAGAGCGCGGCGGTCGAAAACGGACTGGCGGACGTGGGGACGAGGAAGACAAAGAACGGGATAGGGGGTGAGCGGGCGGGGTGTTCAGAGGAGAAACGCTCGGAGTTGAATTGCAACCGAGGGGGGTTGAAGGGGGTTGGTCGCGGTGGTAGCTCGAACTTCATCTGCGTAACGATAATGGGGCAACGACGACGGAGGAAAACAATATGTAAATCGTTCGTTCGCTTCCCAATCAAAGTCAGAATCCGCGACGGCGGCTTCCGTGTCTTCCTAACGACGCAATCTAAATTCCGAAGGCGGCACTGAACCACGACGCCGCGACGCGCCGCGTCGGTATACGTCTTCGCTGGATGGAGAAAATTCACCGCGTTACCGTCGAGCTGGAAGAGGAGGTCAGAGAAACATTCCAGGAAGACTCGTCTCGCCTCGGCGGATGGAACTCGCGAACATCGAAGTGACTTTCGCAACTTCCGGTGATCTTGCTTGTCTCCTCCCCTTCCACCATGCGCGCACTCCTCCACGTCTCCCCACCCCATCGGTGATCCTGTGTCATCCCTCCAGGGCACACGAGAGAACCCAACCCGCCACTTTTTCCATTCCGCTATTCGAATAAGAATTGGATTTCATAGAAATGCAGGAACTGCTACGTGTACCGTTCCTGGGAAGACGCAGCCCTCCGAGAACGTTCCCGCATTTTCTGGTGATTGAACCGCCCCGACCTCGCGAGCTCGATCCATGCAGGGGATGCAGAAGCTTGTAAGTTTTCTGTGATAATTAGACGTCGATTACGAGAAGTAGGAGCTCGATCGGCTTATTTCTGGAGGTATGTCACTAATTTAATTTTAACAATAGATCCTGAAGGATTTCCGGGATAAAAACATATTGCTGCACCCCTTTGACTAACGCCTGCCTGTGCACCGAATTTCAACTTTCCACGCCTTCTGCGTTTCAAGATATTTTACAGAGGACAGAGAAATAACTAATTTAATTTTAGCAATTAATCCCAAAGGGATTATCCTTCCAGGATAAAACATATTCTTCAAGTTTTTGCGTCTTCTGTGTTGCAGAGGACAGAGAAATAACACTAATCGAATTTTAACAATTAATCCTGTAGGATTTCCGGGATGAAATACGGTGAAAATAATATAACAGCATACCTCTACATTTTTCCAATGTTTTTTAAAATTCTTTTACGGTTTTAAATTACACCTGTTATTGTTACTATAATTTCGTTGTTCTCATCATGTAATACTACAGAAGTATTACAGTCTGCATGTTAAAAAATTGAATATAGTTACGCGCCCATATATCAAAACTGCAGCAACACAAGAACTGGAATTCTCCCAACAAATTTAATAAACGTATCAGTTTTCAGAGAGCGTAAAGACCTTTAGTACAAAGCATGGGATAGGTGTATCGCTTCAAAGCCTGAAAATGCTGCACATTTTTTGCGTGTTTGCCTGCAACATTTTGATATTATTTTCACCGGAGATAGAACAGCACGGAAATCCAGGAAGTTCAATTTTTTGCAGCTACCAAAGTGGGGAGTCAACAAAAATTCATACCTTATAACAAGCCTTTGACAAAATATTGTCTCCATTTGTTTGAACGGAACATAGTGAACTGGCGCGATGAGGAAGTACTTTTGCACATGATCACAAAGAGCGCGGAGTGTGCTTCGAGTGTTTGTAGACCAGCTGGAACGAGATTTTCAATTTCGCATGGAATGGATACACGTTTGTTTCTTTGAGAGCGCTGAACGAGCCCGGACAATTATGGTCTCTAACGGAGAAGCGCAGAGTTTTATCATTCTTCGAGCGTTTAGCGTGTATCCATCAAGCAACCTCACATATGCACATTTAGTGTTTATGTTATTATAAAATTTAGTTTTACTATTTTTCACTACTCTAGTATTTTAACTATTCCGTTTTGTCGATCGTACGAATTAATCTAGTATTTGGTAATTATTTACAGTAGGGGTTTCCTCACCGATTTTGATGATCTTGAAATATTTTGTCAAGGTTATCATTCTGAACAACTTTTCCCTACACATGTTACCGCCGCTCGGTTTCAGTTTTTGAGATATTCGCAAAAAACTATTGCTAATACTGTATTGTAAATAACTACCTAGTATTTTAACTCGAAAATTAAACATTTCTTCCGACCCCGAATAATTCCATTATATGTAATTTCCTTCATTTTATGGATATGAAATAGATATAATACTTCATAATTATGAAAGTGGTCCAAGTCAAAAGAAATGAGTAAATCAGATATTTCACATCACCTTCTTTTAAGCTAACTTAATTCAATTTAATTATTACGATATTGCAGAAAATGAATATTTGATAGTTCTAGTTATTTTAACATAATATGAAATTTAGTGTTGATATCCTTTTCCTTTAAATATCTCGAAACAAGAAATTTATGACTAACAATTACACCACTTTCATAATTAAGAGGACAAATATAGAATGGGGCTAATGTTTTCGGCACAAGGTTCGATCGTTTGTTATTTTATTACAAATTACCATATTAACGATCAAACTTTGCACAAAAAATTCGCAGAAAACATTATTCTACATTAACAACAAATACTATCAATAGAAGAATATATTTAAGAGGATAAAAATAGTAAGTAAACCGAAAATAGAGCAACTCAAAGGAAAAAGAATCAATGCCATTTTTTATTTCGTTCTCCTCGTGGGAATACTGTATTTATTTGCAACCGCTATTGCAACAAAAACGGGGGATAAATTTGACAGTATCTTTTTTCATTTTAAGAAAAATAACAACTCGAAGGGAAAAGGATCAATGCCATTTTAAGAGGATAAATGTTTAGTAATTCATTAGATGCTACTATAATTGTGTGAAGCAATTTTTAGTGGTGACTCTGAGTCACCACTCGAGTGCGACGGTTTAAATAAACAATTAAAGAATAAATCAGTATGAACTAAGAGGAGTCCGTACATCGCAGGCATTTCCGTTCGTACGTTCCCGACGACTTCCTGTTCCGATCGGTCTGAATATCGATCTGGTTACACATTTTGCCTAACTTGAGGCAACGCACGTGTGCAGGAGGTATTCTAACCAGACTCGACTCGTGTCTCGGATTTTTCTACGAGCCAAAAATCACGCGGTACATAAAATTCACCGTCGCGGATCCGCGAGTTGGTCGCCACCACGTGTTCGTAACATATGCACAAGCCCGTCCTTAGAATACGGGCCAAGCCCTGTTGAATAATTCATGGCCGGCGCGTATACAGGCCGATTCGTCTCGACATTTTTCTATTTTCGACAAAAACCGTCATCCCGTTCACTCTCCCCATTGTAAATTGAGATTTCACATTGAAATCCCCATTTAACCGTGCACGGCCCACGTCGCGGGATCAAACGGCCCGAATATATTATTGCGAAGGACGAACGATTACACACGAATGCTAGTACAACGGTCTTCATGCTTCCGGCAAAAAGATGCGAAACATTTTCAGGTTTATAGCTATAGAAAGACGCAGGGACTAAATTTACGTTGCTGTTTCGCGACACAACGTAGCGGGAATAATGGTGATGAAAAATTGTCGGCCACCTGACTTGTCGTTAAGTTGCACTACTTAATTTTCGGAATTTTTCGGTCGCATAGCTTTTCCTTGAGTTGCACTACTGAATTTTCGTGGCACCTCTTTCACTATCATGTTCTCCTATTAGAAACTAAACAAATTTTGAAGACTTTCCAAAACCTCGAAACTTTGTAGTGGTAGAATATAATAGCGAAGGAGGTGGCGCGAAATTTCAGTAGTGCAACTAAACGACAAGTCAGGCATCCGAGAAAGTCTACCAAAGTTTCGCTGTTCTTACAATTCTAAATCAGCACAGTAATTCAATGACTATTTAGTCTGGCATATATTGTTGTGGACATGAGTAGTATAACTTAACGACAGGTTAGACATCCGAGAAAGTCTGTTTTCCAAAGTTTTGTTATTCTTGCAATTCAATAATAAAAACGTGGTAAAATCAGACAACAACTCAATGGAAAGTTAGTCTGGCGTACATTCTTGCGGAAATCAGTAGTACAACCCAACGAAAGGTCAGACATTCAGATAAAAATTGGTGGTTCAATAACTGAATACGCTGACACGCTTTATTACCACAATGTCTTTATTTATCCTATATAAATTCATACATAAAATGTTCGTATCGTACATGTCCGAGAAAGTCTATTTTCCAAAGTTTCGTTATTTTTGCTCTTCCATATCAGTACTGTAACCCTCACCACAAGTAACACGTAAAACAATTTTGATTATAAATCATGTGGTTACTAATGACCTAGCTGTCAATGCGACCAAATTAAAATAAAGAATAAATAAGTAATTCAATGACAATTTAGTCTGGCGTACATTCTTGCAGAAATCAGTAGTATAAATGAGTAACAAGTCGGACATTCAAGTAAAACTTGGTGGGTCGATAAATGAATACGCAGACACTCTTTATTACCACAGTGTCTTTATATATTCTTTGTGAATTCATATATAAAATGTCTGTATTATACACGTACATAAGGAACAGAAAGTACAAAGTGAATGATGAATCGCCAGACGTAACGTGTAGCCCTTCTAGGATCGCAGATTTCGGGAGACAGTGTGGGGTCTTTGCGGTAACCCGGTACGCAGTAATCCCGCGTGAAACGTGGCGAGCGCCGTCGAAATTACACGAGATTCGAATCTCGTTCCGCGGTCTACGTACGTGCAGTCGCATTCTTGGACGGATCAAACGGCGCCGTGTAAACGAATTCGTTGCGGTCTGGTTCGCCTTTGAGACGTCGGTCCTGGTAATCCGCTCAAAAGAAAGATAGGGAAACGGGGACGGGAGTGAAACGGGGGGCGAAAATCGTGCCGGAGCGCGTCAATGTAAACGAGAGAACCCCCGCTCTATACGAACCCCCTTCTTCAAGTTGCCCCCGGAACTTTCTCATCTTCGTGCTCCTTTCTTCGGGTGGTTTGTCGGTTCTGAATGTCCGAGAGAAGCGCTAATACGGAGTGTGGTTCGCGTGTTTGTAGACCAGCAGGAACGAGATTTTCAATTTCGCAAAGGATGGACACACTTTTGTCTTTTTTTTGAGAGCGCTAAACACGGCCGGACAATTATACTCTTTAACGGAGGAGCGTGGATGTTTTTGCAAAATTGATTTCCTTTTGCAAACACATTTACGCAGGTACGATACACCTATCGTAAAGTATTATCATCCTTCGAGCGTTCAGCATTCGTCAAGCAACCTCGAAACTTTAGTGTTTATGCTATTATTATGCTGCGGATCTTCATGCTTTTATGGCTTCTAATAATGATCAAAAATTCTTGAAGCATAAGACTCCACTACATCTAGTACGATTTTGATTTATCTCAAAACTACGACGACGATATGATTAATAACAAGATTTCACGTGATTCAAATTTCTTAAAATTTGCCTAGAAAAAATTTAAAAATTGCATGTACGTCCACATTCTAGTTATTATAAAATTTAGTGATAGCGTTAGCAGTCGGAGGCATTTTAACCAGAAAATTGAAAGGGGGCGTCGATGTAAACGATAGAACCCCTCTTCAAGTGATGCCCCCAGAACTTTCTCATCTTCGTCCTCTTTTCTTAGGGTGGTTTGTCGTGTTTGAATGTCCGAGAGAAGGGCTAATACAGAAGCGAGGCGCCGCGTCAACGACGGCGTTCAAGTATCGGCATATAAAGGCCGGTAACGTTCATAGGATGGCTGAAATTACCAAGGCAGCAATAGCGGAGCCAGGGTCGGCCTGGCCGGCCTGACAAACGACGAAAAATTTAGCGGTAATCTCGGAGCCGACCATAGACGTAGTACGGAGGCAATTCCCTCCGCGCGCGCTCTCTCTAGACGTTGCTCGCTTTATGTGCGCCTCTTTGACTCGCGCACCAACAGCCTTTCCACCCTCTCGCGTGCCCGTGTTCGCCTCCTTCCATGCCCCTTTACCCCTTTCCTCAAACCCCTTCGTCCCTGTCATCCATGGTATTCCTCCTCCCACGCGTTCAGCATCAGCTTTCTCCCTCCGGGTCCTCCCGTGCTTTCATCTCGTGCCTCATCTTTCCCGTCCGGCTTTCTTCCGCGCCGGACCGGAGAGTCTGCACCGTACAATCGCCGGGGAAAGTTTCCGTCTGGAAATTTCGACGAGGATGCCTTTCCGCCGCGCGCAACCCCCTACAATTCGCCATCATCAACCGCGGACCGTCTCTCGCTTTCCTCCTCGGAAGAGTAGTAGAACTGGTGATTTATTAGATTTAGATGAAATTTTATTATGTTATAGATTTAGACATTTTGAGAAACTTTTTCCTTTTCCAATATAGGAGGGTCGCTTTTATTTTTCGAGATATTTGCAAAAGACCATCGCTAATACTGTATTGAATTTTTCGTATTCCTGCATGCTCCGCGGCAACGTAAACCTGTTCCGAGAAGCAACAATACCACACCCACCCTGTGTTTCTAAAAAGAAGGTTTCTGTTATGAAATTAACATTCGCGCCAATTTTCAGCATCATATTCGTAATCAGCACGTCAAAGTACGTAAGAATCTAGAATATAATTTAGAAACACTGTGTGTGTGGGAGGGTGTGTGTGGTGACAGCCCGACTCTTTCCTCCTCCCTTTTTTCTCTCTCATCTCTACAGCGTCAAAATGTATACAAACGCCGCACCGGGACAGACTTACGTTGCCGCGGAGCGTGCAAGAATACGAAAAATTAAATACAGTATTAGCAATAGTTTTTTGCAAATATCTCAAAAACTAGAAGCGACCCCCCGATATTGGAAAAGGAATAAGTTGTTCAAAATGTCGAAGTCTACAAATATTATATAAAATTGCATCAAAATCGGAGTACGCCGATCTTTTCTACATAATTACCAATTAGTTAAACCGTAGAACACCTGCTTCTAATGTGCAGGGTAGGATTAGTTATACAGCGGAAGTAGCAAATGCTATAGGCTCCGCGTTTGGAGCGGAAATGTTTAGCATGTAAAATTGCATGTGTAATAATAGCCCTGGCTATCGTTAAGAGACATTTTTACAAAGAAAAGGTCATTCTGTTCAACTCGGGTCGCCTCCAAGATTAAATTCTGGGTGCGCCATTGGAGTCGATACAGTTCCGGGCAGAATTGTAAGTATCATGTATATGTTTTAATTGAAACTTATCATTTTGTTCGGTACTGTAACATTTGAAACATTAGCGCGATGAAACTCGCCAAGAAAATAGAATGGAAGGACGAAAGGAGGTATTATTTAGCACCTGTGTCTCTCGAATGACGAGCGTGCAGGAATATGAAAAATTCAATACAGTATTCGCAATACTTTTTTGCAAATATCTAAAAAACTAAAAGCGCTCCCCCCTATATTGGAAAAGGAAAAAGTTGTTCACAATGTGTTGCTGCATAACATATTAAAATTTCATCAAAATCGGAGTACGCAGACCTTTTTTCTACAAAATTACCGTAGAACTTCGCAGGGAATAAATTTTTCGACGATTTTCCCTGTCCTCCCGGTATTAGGCTTATCTTCCACCAGCCATTTGTCTCGTTCTTGCGGGTCGGGGGCAACGACGGGGGAATATTTTACGTCGCCGAGGGGGATGATGAAAATATTAACGGCAGTGGCGCACGAAAGCGAAACGGCCGCGGTTTCTTGCTGCTCGGGAAGCAAGAACAAAGATGACCGAGAATAATGAGGCGGCAGAACGGCCAGGAAATGCCGGGCTTCGTTTCTAACAGGACACGCTGCTTGCTGCTGCTGTTGCGTTCGTCTCTACGCTCTGCTCTGCGTGCTCGAAGCGCATTTAACTGTAGCAAGACCGACAACAACTTTTTCCTCCGCGTCGTTGATAATTTAGACGAACCGAGAGGGAGAGAGCCCTTTGGTTTTGTTCGTGATACAGAAGTGCCTCCTTACGCTACAATTATTCCCGGTGCTGTTGGACGATTTGAAGAGGTCGTTTGTCTCTGACCGTTCTACACCGTTCTACGTTGTTCTGCGCCGTTCTTTTCTATCCTTATTCGTGAGCCTCGCGATAGAAATGGATTCCCCGAGCTCCATGCATCCCGGTTTTTCGTATATTCCTGTGCGCTGGGAACTCGATGGTACTTTTATGAGCCTCGTATAAGGAAACATCACCCGAAGACCCTGCACTCGAAACAGCTCGCGAGAGACGTTGCCGATGCTATTTGCAGCCGACAGGGTAAACACGGATACCTGCAGGATAAGCGGAACAGCAGCGTGCTTCCTATTTGATCGTGTTTAGATCCATTTCGATCGGAATTGACGATATGAAAACACCAGGAGTGGATCGTAGACATTATTTTTTCACGAATAATATTTTTGTAAAGAGAATCGTGTATTTCTAGACTGCGAATTGTGGGGATCGATGACCAATATGAATTGGTGTATTTCGAGTGGTAGATAAATTAAAAGTATGTGAGAACGTCAATTTATTATTTTCAATTTATTGGGGTTGTTAACGAGAATATGTTGTGTTAATGTGTTTTCTGATTTACGAATGTGTTTACATGTTCGCAACGAATTTGCTTGTTTCATTAACGATACGTTAGAATTTTTCATTATTTACGAAAGGGTTTTTTTTTAACCTATTGAATATATTTCGAGAAAGAAAATAAATTTCTACTTTATTACAGTATATCGCATTCTATGCTTGAATATGTTTGCAGTATATTCATAATGAATTTGCTTGTTTGTTTAACGATACAGATTAGAATTATTCATTATTTAATACGTGTTTTACATACTTTTTTTCAATGATTCTTTTTGAAGTGACTTTTAAGTGATCTCAGATTCCCTTTCAAGGTTGTATGACATTTTTGGGACACACTGTATACATGTATACTTACAACTTTTGATTATCTACAAAAAGGTTTTGCATACTTTTTTTAAAGATTTTTTTTTATGCAGTTTTAAATGATCTCAGGATCCCTTTCAAAGTTGCACATCTTCTAGACTGCGGATTGTGTGGATTAATGACCAAAATGAATTGGTGTAATTTCAAATGGTAAATCAATTAAAAGAACGTGAGAACGTTAATTTATTATTTTCAATTTATTGGGGTCGTTAATGAGGAAACGTAATGTTAATGTGTCCTCTGATTTTTGTAATCGTTGCAGACCTTTTTCAAAGTAATGAATATTGAGATTATAGAGAGGAAAGTTCGGTGATCGTGTAACTCTTCATGCAATGCTGATATGAATAATACTAGATGATTTAAAAACCTTCATTTAAAATTCACTCGGTGCTGACAAAAACGAATATTGAAAGTTGAAGAATGAAAAATTTCAAAAAATTGTCCAATGCTGTCTGTGACATACTTAAAATTTTTAAAAATCCATAGTATCCAATTACACCTCTGTACAGGGTTAAAATTAAATTAGCAGTGCGCAGAAAGAGGGTTAATCGTATTATTTAACTCATACGTGTCGATTTATCAGAAAAGTGTCTAAAAATTAAATGATTCATTAAAGAAGTCAATTATATTTAACCCTCGGAGAGTCACCATTAAAAATTGCAGTACCATTATCCGAAATATTGTTTACAAAGAAAACGATTAACATAGAATGGAATTATTCTGGGTAGGAAGAAATATTTGATTTTCGAGTTAAAGTAGCTCTGAATGCGAACGGTTCAAACATAATGGCAAACGCAGTAAAACACAGATTTTAGAACGAAGGTGAATAAAAAAAAACAAATTGAAGCGTGGCATCAGTTTGGAAAAAATTCGTCCGAATTTGTGAAAGTTTGCAGCGTTTTTCATGAGGCTGACCCCTTAAAAGCGAGCACGAGCATTGCCGAAAGGATGGTCGGGGAAAAACGGTCGGATGCGCGAAAACATCGGTAGAGCGAGAGGCTGGACGTGCTGTTAGCTTGAACGCGGAAACAGGACTATGGTACAGCACCCGTGAGAGAAATGTTTTGCAGTATTGAGTTGATGCACCAACGATTCTATAGGAACATGATACGGCGGCCGTTGGTGGTGGCCGAAAGGCTCGCGAGCTTCGATGGTGCTCATATGAGATTCGTTACGTTCCGAGGGAGCTGGTTTTAACAACGAAAAAAGAAAGTATTTGGTTGTTACGCTAGTGGTTGTGCATTTCTCTTTGACAACTCTGGAAGAGTAACTGATACAATATTGTATGCGGCAGACATCGTCCCATATAGGTTATACTCAATTTAGATAATGCGGATTTTTCCATAGTGAAATTCCAACATATCAGAAGACTGCGAATTGGGTGCTTTTATCATCAAAGTAAGTAGAAGAGTTTATATATAAGGATGTTCTGGAGGTACATAAAAAGGCCAGAAAATTTTTGAAAATTTGACAAGATGTAATTCTTACTAAATTAATGCAATTACCAAAGTTTGGGTTCGATTCACTTCACCGTTTAATATTTATAGAAACTTAAAGTTTGCACATTTTAACACGTCTTCTTATGGAGAATTCATAAAATTCCACTTCAAACCCTATTTAAACCTTGAAAAAACGCAACTAAAAACTCCATTTTTTCTTATATATAGTAAATATTATGAAATTAATTATGTTCAAAATTTATTCGGATTCACTAAACAGTTACAAAGCAAAAAATTATAAACTGTTACAAAGCGTTAAAAAATTACAAAACAAAAAAAAAATCACCTTTTTTGTTATTATCAGAACATAATTTTACGCAAATTTTACATGTTTATTTTCAGTAATAACCATGAATATTGCTTTCTGAGGTATTTTTAATTTATTTAAATATTTATTGAGTAATTATATACAATATTGAATATCATAAGTTTATTATCTTGAAGTTCAAAAAATAAATACAACATGAAATTCAATAATTAAACGAAAGCTTTTTAAATTTATCTATTTTTTTAATGCCAAATGTACTCATGAATGGGTTTCATTGCCAATGTATTGATGGATTTCGAATTTCTTTACTTTTGTTTCCCATTGTACCTCCAGAACATCCTTAAGAACATGTAATTGTCAATTTTCTGAAATTATTCTAGTCAGAGAGAAATTTACATTCGTTTACAATACACGTATAAATTATCTGATCTATTTAAAATTCTTTCAGGATCAGCTGACATATAAAAATCAGCAGATTGAATTTTGTTTATACGATATTATATCCTTGGAGCACCATTCTAAATCAACTGACAAAACCTTGCTTTCCCCTTTAGGGGTAGTTTCTTATCCTAATTAAAAGATAGCACTTGAGTGGTGACTGAAGCACCAATTAACCCTTCAATGTTTTATGTTTGAAGGTCAGTGTTTTATTTAAGGGAAAAGTATTTGAAAAAATTAAAACAACAGTTTCAGGAAAATAAACATAATTTCGTATTGTTTGCATTGTTAACCTACATGATTTTTTTAATTCGGATGAAAAAATTGAAAGTAGCTCAGTGTTTTTGTGTTCTATTTAAGGAAAAAATATTTGGAACAATTAAAACACCATTTTCAGAAAATAAACATAGTAAGAAAATACATTCTTAGTTTACTATGTACATTAAAATTGCTGTACTATTATTCAAAATATTGTTTCCATTATTAAACATGTTGGTATCTGTAGCGAACACATACTAAACATTTAAATATTCATACAAAGAAAAAAGTTAATACAGAATCGAATTATTCTAGGTCGGAAGAAATGTTAAATTTTCGAGTTAAAACAGCAAAGGGTTAAATTAATCCAAATATTCTAGAGCAGTTAAAGAAATTTGATATTTTTAGTTATGGTTCATTGCACAGTAGCGAAAGATCGTGTACAGGAATGTTTTTGAGGTTCGGCTGTTTACGGTTTTGGATAATTATGTGTCACTTCTTTTTAATTAAACTCCTTAATTGAACAATGGGCGACTTCTTTCCCGAATCGTCTGGCGAATGTATGCTCGCCAAGCTATCCACGGAGATGCGACGCTGACTCCCAACCCCCGGCAGTTGGACATTACAACGTGCGCCCGGAATTATGCACGGCTCTTGTATTATTCCCAGGGCAGATCCGCAACGACTGCAGATCTTTTCAGTCTTGTCCTACCGGAGTCTTCTCTTGTTCCTTGAAAGCGAGCTTAAGCGTACATTTATTTTGCTTAATATTTCATGGAAACCGAGAAGACACGGAGCTCCTTTCCGTTTCTCTGGATAACCGCTGGATGAATAAGCATTGTCGGTCCCTAGCATTTTTATTATTTTATATTGGTTCATAGTAAAAGATTGCTTTCTCAAATTTCATAGAAATTCGGTGCAGTGCGATTTCATCTTAGCTCTCAAATATCTTATTGACTCGGCGATAATACGGTCACTATAATTATACTTCGGAAGAAGCGACGAAACTGAATTCCGGAGTTCACCAAGTAAATTTAGTTTCCGATTTTATAATATTATGAGCTTATGCTTCATTATGCAAGAGACTTTAGCTAGTAAACTGTATTGTACAGGTTGGTATAAGTTATTATATTAGAAGATAAGCAAAGTTCCTATATAATGTAATTAACGTTAATGGAGTCTACCCGAGACTACAATCATATTGTGAGAGGCTCGATAATCTCAGCACTGAACTCGTTATATTTATTGTGTGTTTGTTAAGCTGTGGAATCCTTAATCTGAAATTTATATTCATTGAACTGTCATTTTAATTATTTTATTTGAAATGCTCTTTGCACAATAATACATAATTTATTTATATATAATTACAAAGATATAGTATATAGTATATAATTTACAAAGATTATTATAAAATTGTATTAATCAAAGAGCATTTTAAATAAAATACTTGAAACTCAGTCACAGTTTTCATTTCTTTAAATATTTAATTATATTACAAGTAGAAACTGTCGATTTGAAAACGTCGACGTAGGATCATGAATAAAATTGATGGCAAATCTCGCGAGAGTGTAAGAATATTTAAAACAGCTTAAAGCGTGAACAATTGGGTTCATAAAAATTGATGTTCCTCGATTTTGGTATCCAACAGTCGATTTGCGAATAGTAGCACCTTTCTCCCGGATAACGAAATATAATCGAATCCCCACCCAGTTCTCTCCACATACGTGCTATACATGTATACCGTAGATGTTTGTCTTTTGAACTGGAAGCTCTCGGTAAAGGACTCGTCGAGTCTCTCGTGTGTTTGCACCTGTTGACATCTCTGCACTCTTGCGGGTAAACTTTTACTTTCTCCTCGACTACCCTCAAGACCGTTCGCCTACTCGAAGACTTAAGCGATGGCAAAACGCTTGATCCCGACTAGAAAACGCATTTCAATCGGTTTTCTCCAACTTTCTAACTTCACTTGAAAATAGATGAATTTTAAAAATCATCTGTCCCTCGTACGTCAATTTGACACAGTTTTGCGGAAGTAACTCTTATTTTTCGGTAAATTTTCCCGAAACTTCGTGTGACTTTTATTTATTTTAGTTTGACTAAACAAACATTGAAATTTCTGGTAATTATATAGAAAAGGTCTGCGTACTCCGCGATTTTGATCAAATTTTAATATGTTATGCAGCAACACATTCTGAACAACTTTTTCCTTTTCCAATATAGGGGAGTCGCTTTTAGTTTTTTAGATATTTGAAAAAAACTATTTCGAATACTGTATTGAATTTTTCGTATTCTTGCACGCTCCGCGGCAACTTAAGCCTGTCCCGGTGCGGCGTTTCTTTACATTTTGACACTGTAGAGATGAGAGAGAAAACAGGGAGGCGGAAAGAGCCGGCCTGACACCACACACACCCACCCACTGTTTTCGGAGCATCCAGGAATACAAAAAATTCAATACAGTATTCGCAATAGTTTTTTGCAAATATCTCGAAAACTAAAAGCGACCTCTCCATATTGTAACAGGAAAAAGTTGTTCAAAATGTCGATATCTATAACATATTAAAATTTCATCAAAATCGGAGTACGCAGACCATTTCTATATAATTACCATTTTTTTTTTATTTTGTATCGTGTGATGGGGGTTAAAAATATTTTTAATTTTCAGAAAGCCTAAACTTTGCATCTCTTCATTTTCATTGAATGGAAATTTCCATTCGACTATAGAATGTCTGCCGAAACAAATTAGTTGTCAGCAGTTCCGTTACTCTCAACAGAAAGACTGACAAATTGCCCAGCAAAATTAGTTTCCAAAAGTGTGCCCAATTCGCTGATTTTGTAAAGGTAATTACACGACGGGTACACCATGTTGAAGGACTATTGTTTGCCGGAGAAATCGCATCTCTTCGAGGAACGGCTCGAATACCGATCGAGCAATACCAATGACGAGGAGAACACCGTTCCATCTAAGATACCAACCATCTGTCCTTCTTCTCTTTTCATCCCCGGTGTTTGTTTGTGCTGGTAGTCTTGTTAGAGGCACGCTTGAATACTTCTAACGAGGAACGAACGAGAACGAAGGGATAGACGACCGGCCAAGGTAATCCAAAATATATTACCGGGGCTTTGTACCTTTGTACCTTTCGCAAGCCACCCCTGGAGTCGTCGTGCGCTCAGCAACCCCCACTTTCATCCCCACTCTCACGTTTTTTCCATCCCAGCTTCCCTCTTTTTTCCATAGCCTCTCATCCCTCTCTCTCGCTGATTCTGGAACCCGGTTCCAACCCCTTTCGCCCTCGAGTTATTACCGCGCCAGGACCGAGGACCGCAACCCCCACACGCATAGATAACAGCTTGGCCACGCTCGAAATGAATTCGAATCGCGCAGAATTTAAATAAAAACCCGAAAGCCGGAACGGAATGGACGGTGCGCGTACGCAGGCGTGTGTGCTGGGTACGCGGTTCCGCAGGAATATCCGGCAAGGATTCCCCGTCCTGCTCGATTTTTTATCACCACGCCCACCGGCCACCCGCCCGCCCGCGTGCACGACGAACAATCGATAAAGCTCGAGATTTATTTTCAGGAACGATCCACTGTTCTTTACTTGCGCCGCTCGCCGAAATAATTGGACACTATTACGAGTCTATAGTTGCGGATTATAGTAGCGGAGAATAGTTGAACGCTAAATACGACCTGCATGAAAACTGACTGGCTTTTGTTGTTTCGTAACAGTGCTGTGTCCAGCATCCCTTGTTTCTAAAGGCTGAAACATGTGATGTGGTAACACCTGAATATCAGGTTTTTATCATCAGGTTATTATTTTTTCTGTATTTCCTACGATCGTCTTTCGTGTGCGTTGGTATTTATTTGTGTGTGTGTGTGTTGGTACGATTTAAGCCAATCTCCAATGAAAGTCTGAAATAACAATCCAAAGATAATATAGTTCAATCCCATTAATTACTATATTTAAACCGTGGATCAATATCCAAATTAAAATATAGAATTTTATATTTGAAAGAAGTTTATTACTTCTTATAAAGCACTTTTGCAAATTATCAAGTTAAATCGACATTTCCATGTTTAAATCATTCTCAGAATTTATTGGAATTGCGTCTGTAAAATAAATCCTGTGTAAAACCCCCAAATCAAATAAATCCAGAAAATGATCTAAACATAAATCGAAACGTCGATTTAACTTGATGATTTGCAAAAGAACTTTATAAGAAGTAATAAATGATCGAACGCATTAACCATTCTTTATTAACAACAAATACGATCGATAGAAGAAGCAAGCAGTAGCATAAACATTGATTTCATCCCTTAACGATTTTTTTACGTTAAAAGCAACATTACAATAATCTTCAATTTTTAAAATCTTTTACTGTTTTATATTTCATCCGACCAATTTCTTTATGAATACATTATAATGTTTTTAATTATTGTACTGTACTTTTATGTTGTGTTTATTAATACATCATTTGCATTGAAGCAGAGTGGGGGAAAAAGATTGTCATTTATGTCATGCCAATCGGCTGATGATAATTCTATTTAATCCAATCTCGATATAATCTGCTGTCGATCGCTGTCACTGTCTCCGATCAATGAAGACAATACCTGTGATGGGTGTATGCAACGTTGCCCGAAGCGGCGTTATTGTTGCTAACCGGTTTGTTTATGTTCAAAATCTGTGTAAGAATGAATTTGTTTTGATACACGGTTCCATATGATTAAAGCAATATGTATAAATACTCCATTAAATATTTCTTCCACTTCTAGAAGAAATGGAAATTGTTTTCTAGCAGCAAAAAAGTTAAAGACAGAAGAAAGAAGCTAGCTATTAGCTCGAACACCCTGTGCAACTCCAACCATGACCTGGGCGCTACAAGAATAAAAATATGGCGCCCCAGGACTGGCCCATGATTTTCGCCCTTCATACACACTTTCAGGTGGTAGAAATAATGTGTATAAATATTCCATTAAATGTTTCTTCCACTTCTAGAAGAAATGGAAATTGTTTTCTAGCAGCAAAAAAGTTAAAGACAGAAGAAAGAAGCTAGCTATTAGCTCGAACACCCTGTGCAACTCCAACCATGACCTGGGCACTACAAGAATAAAAATATGGCGCCCCAGGACCCGCCCTTATTTTTCCACTGCGGTGGAGAAGTGTCTCCAAAATGTAAACTAATGAAAGGACCAACGGGAAATTATTTCTGCAATGAAACTCCCGGTTTCGGGGTGCAGTATCGAGATTCGTTTTAACAAACACGAGCTTCTTAGGCGAACTCTCAGCTTCCGGAAGCGGATCCGTGTCGAATGGGTGGCAGGCGACGACGCAGAAACGGCAGGTGATTCGGAAAAATAAAACTTTTTATGCTCGGCCGCGATCCGAACGTCGCAACGGAAATGAAAAATGTCGCTGCCAGTCGTAAAGTTAAATTAAGTCTTGCCCCGAATGTTCAGCGCCGGGTAGCCGTTTTTGTCGAACGTCTGGGTCAGATCTATCTATCCCTCTATCGTTTAACCCTCTCGTTTAACTATCCGCCTTCATCCGCTACCACCCTCCGACCGCACCCTCTGCACCGGTTGCAAAACGAATCGCACGGTTTATGTTACAGCAATGTTGCGTTCCAGTATGGAAAACGACGGATCTGTCGCTGGTATTGATTAATAATTAAACCGTGTCGCGTTGTATAAACGCGCGGATTAATCGTTGGTTCCGTTGCATTCTTTGGGTTCCTCTACACTGGTAACGGACGCGGGCGAAATTTCGTTATCGTGTGTCTGCTTTCGGTTACGTATGAATATTATTAGGTTTTGTAAATTTCAAGTTGAAATTCGAGTGGAATGTCAAGTGGAATGTCAAGTGGAATGTCCAGTGCAATTTCAAGTGGAATGTCGAGTGCAATTTCAAGTGGAATTTCAAGTGGAATTTCAAGTTGAATTTCAAGTTGAATTTCAAGTTGAATTTCAAGTTGAATTTCAAGTGGAATTTGAAGTGAAATTTGAAGTGGAATTTCAAGTTGAATTTCAAGTTGAATTTCAAATTGCATTGATAGTGGAATTTGAAGTGGAATTTCAAGTTACATTTCAAGTGGAATTTGAAGTTACATTTCAAGTGGAATTCGAAGTAGAAGTTGAAGTGGAATTTCAAGTTACATTTCAAGTGAAATTTGAAGTGGAATTTCAAGTTGAATTTCAAGTTGAATTTCAAATTGCATTGATAGTGGAATTTGAAGTGGAATTTCAAGTTACATTTCAAGTGGAATTTGAAGTTACATTTCAAGTGGAATTCGAAGTAGAAGTTGAAGTGGAATTTCAAGTTACATTTCAAGTGAAATTTGAAGTGGTATTTCAAGTTGCATTTCAAGTGGAATTCGAAGTAGAAGTTGAAGTGGAATTTCAAGTTACATTTCAAGTGGAATGTCATGTTGAATTTGAAGTGGAATTTCAAGTTACATTTCAAGTGGAATTCGAAGTGGAATTTGAATTTCAAGTTACATTTCAAGTGGAATTTCAAGTTACATTTCAAGTCGAATTTCAAGTGGAATTTCGAGTGGAACTTCACGTTGAATTTCGCGTGGAAACTCATTTTTCTTTGTTCTTCTTGTAACAGCATTGTCAAATTCGCCAAGTCTCGGCCTGCACTAAAGCGAAATGAAAAAGCTTCAGCTGCGTTGAGCTTCGAGAGACTTGACTTTGTTTTCATTCAGTGAATAAACGAGACGTATCCTCTTCCAACTATAGTTGAACGAAAGCGTATATTCGATACGTTTCTGATAGGTAACCGAGACGAAGCCACTCGAACCCCAGAGAACCGATGAAAGTTAATAGCGTTCCTCCTTTGTCGGGACCCTTCTACCACAGTATTTCCTAGCGCGTGAAAACTGTTAAACACCGAAGTAACAACGTTGCCCTAAGTTAGCCGAGGATTTTACGTTTCACAGTGTCGCATTCTATGTAACGAGCTAAACGGGAAAGCGGGTGCAAGTTGATAGGTGCTCGTTGACCTAGATCCTGGTAATTCGAAGTGACTGGAAAGATCCTTGCCGCGGGGATGGAGAACCAAAGACGGGTAACAGTTGACTGTTAATACGCATCGGAAACTATAATGCTCGAACAATTCTCAACAAGTTTCTCTGCTTCCCATTGAAGCCAGCTTGCGGTATAACGTTACGCTTGTTGCAGGGAGCAGCAGTTTAAATTCGAACTTCTGAAGCACGAGAGGCTAGTTGTTTATAAATTGGAAACGATAGTGCCGCGAACAGCAAACGAGAAGCTTTCGTTGCTATTTACAATAAATATTAGCGAACGTAATAATGTTATAAATAATAATAACGTTCATAAAATCCTGAATTACGTAACGAACGTAATTTTGTTGAATACTGATTTTGCAAACGAATTTTAAGGAAATGGAATCAAATAATATCTTGTTTTCAGTGGTAATAGCCGTTGTGAATTGTAAATTCTCTCGAATTTAATATTTTCTTAAAACGTAACGTTACAAATAAAATTTGTTGGTTTAGAGTTCGAGATAGAATCGTGGAATCTTTGTTCGGCTATTTCTAGCGAACGTACAACGATCAAATTATTTCTAGGGAGCGTTTAATTTAAGAACAAGATAGTTTATCAGATCAATGAGCGTCTTCCAGTTTGGGAAACGATTTTACTTATTTCCGGTGGTTTCTTTCGGAGAATCAGCGAGTCGTTCGTCCAATAATCACGGCTGGGCGAGATTTATTTTCTCATGTCCGGATTAAAATTAAACCAAGGTTGACGACCCCTCTAACAGTTGACGCGCTGCAGATGCAGGCTCGCGAAATATTAACAGTGGTGCACACATACGGACATACACACACGTGCGATTTTCCTGTCGGTCTACCGTGTTAATTCGCCCGCTCGAACAAAAATGCGAGAACACGTCAGCGGGGCAATTAGAGCACAAGGACATTACTTCCACGGCGCGCGGGGGTTTTTTAAAAAAAGAGTTGAAAACCGGAAATTCTGCTGTGCCCCATGGTCAGTCTTGTGTAAACTACAACGGCAGTCAGAGATCAAAGGTAGCCAGGAATTTGTACGGGGAACTGGGTCACACGGCGAAATCAAATATCATCAGTGTATAGTATAGTAATGGCGGACCGGACTCTCGCAGAACCAGAAACACAATACTTTCACGTTCCTGTTGGAGGTGGTGATTTAATTAAGAACCTCGATTTAATTAATTTGATATTATCAGGATGGTCCGACCAGTCATTCGATCGGGCTAGTCTTGTTGCCTATATTTACAGTCGGAACAACGGGGAACCCGCCGGAGGGAAATGTAATTAGCAGTAAATTTTCATCGACACCTCCACTGTTCGAATATTCAGCGGTGTCCAGATATTTGCGAAAGAGGTGTGCGAACGATATTTCGGAAAAATTCATCCCCATTAACGCGCATGGTGGCATCCCTTCAGGGATATCAGTGACATGGTACTGGATTCAAGTGAAAAACTTTCTTTCTTCTCGTCACTTGACACAGGATTTTACGCATTTTTTACAAGTAGAAGTAGGCGTAATTTGAAACACGTTAGTTTGAATCTGTTAAATTTATTTCGAGACAGAAAATTAATTTCTACTTTATTACAGTATATCGCATTCTATGCTTGAATATGTTTGCAGCATATTCATAATGTATTTGCTTGTTTGTTTAACGATACAGATTAGAATTATTCATTATTTAATACGTGTTTTACATACTTTTTTCAAAGATTCTTTTTGAAGTGACTTTTAAATGATCTCAGGTTCCTTTTCAAGGTTGTATAACATTTTTGGGACACACTGTATACATGTATACTTAGAACTTTTCATTATCTATAAAAAGGTTTTGCATACGTTTTTTAAAGATTTTTTTTTGGAGGCAGTTTTATATGATCTCAGTAACTCTTTCACGGTTGTACGACATTATCGAGACACCCTGTATACAAGTATAATTAAAAGCTGGTTTACAGACTGTGGGAACAGCTTCTTCCATACTCTCAAAAGAATTGTTCACGTCCTGCTCTTCTGTTGCGAGGACCATTAAATCCCTACAAAATAAAAAGCATAATGTATCAGACCTTTAGAATAAAAGAGCAGAGTGCATTCGACAGTAATCCCGCGCTTCTTTCATTAGACACATAAAGCCACTTCCATTTGTTAAATTAGATGCTATGAAAAGAACTCGTTTTATAAAGACGTTTTAATGAAAGCTTCCTCCAGGTTAAACTTTTCCCCGTTATACAGGGTGTTTCGACAAGTTTCCGGAAAGTTTTTGTAAATAAAACGTGTTTCAGAGAATTAGCAAAACTTTCATTGGATATTATGGCGCGACGTTTTACAATGAAGTATGTCAATTCGCCGATGTTTTACAATTAACCCCTTGCCGTATTTTAACGAACCAGACTCGTCATGAAGATTTAAACAAAGTCTAACAAATATCAACGTTACGCGTTTCTTTTTCGATGAAATAAAATTTGATAAGCATTAAAATAAATTTAGCCATCAAAAGATATCAATTTTCTATTCCCTTCAACATTATTGAGTATTAAGAGGTTTTTATCACTATAGCTGTAATGATAAGGGTTATGATAAGAGATTAAGTATGACTATCATTAATGAGGACAATGTTTTTATATTTCGCATAAAGATCCGGTGTCTAGTTGAAACAGTTTATGCTAACCTCCAGAGGATTACCTAATGATGGAGTCGTTTCTTTATCGATAATGTATTTTATCGTAAGTAAGTATCGTAAGTAATATTAAAGAATTATCGAATTCTTTAATCCTGCGAGGAGATGATCGGTGTAATAACGATGTCATCGCATCTATTCATTTCTGACATCCGATATCACAGTGAAACGATAACCGGTAGCTAAAGTATTAACCTTCTCTCTGTGTAGTGTTATTCTAATGTTAACGCTAAACAAATGACCAGTTTCTCATTTTACAATTATTGAAATTACAATGATACTTTCACTTGAAATGGTACTACACATTTTTGCATCCAAGCACATTGTCATAATAAAAATCTATATAAATTCTGTGATGTGATTTTTATAAGTAAATTGCACGCCATAACATTTTTAGGACAAGGTGGAAAAAAAATTTGTTGGTAATTATATAGAAAAAGCCTGCGTACTCCGATTTTTATGAAATTATAATATGTTTATAGTTTTAGATAGTTTTTTGCAAATATCTCAAAAACTAAAAGCGACCCCCCTATATTGGAAAAGGAAAAAGTTGTTCAGAATGTGTTGCTGCATAACATATTAAAATTTGATCAAAATCGGAGTACGCACACCTTTTCTATATAATTACCAATTTGTTTGTGTAAGCATTTAATTAATTTAAAACATTTTTAATTTAGAAAGTTTGTCGAAATTATCTATTTGTCACCTGTTTATTTCCGTTCTTGCTAACTTGGGGTACGTTCGCATCCTGTACACGGGGAGAAGGTTAAGCGAGCTTGTAACGCACGCCAACTAATTAAACAGCAAATCGCGTTTCAAACAGATTCGTCAAACGGTAATTAGCGTATTCGTAAATGCTCGGAGGACGTTCTTACCTGTGCGCGCGAGGTAAGAGCATGAAATGAAATTCATAACTTTAAACTGGATAACGTAAATTGAACAAATGAGCATTTACTTCCATGGACGCTTCGTATTTACCGAGTATTAAGACAGTAAGTATATGGGTAAATACCACCGCGAGTAATTACACTCAACGTCCCCGCCTAAATATAATGCTTCGAGCCAGAGTATGCTAAACCCTTGTAGCAATAACTCGCGCGGAATGCAAGCTACGCGATTAAACACTTTACTAGGTAAAACGGAACAGAGATACGACGTCACCGAAATTTTCTGACGACGCGTCGAGACGACGAAAATCATTGAAAATTCCTTAGCTCGGATTTTATCAATTTCTACATCTTCATTCACATTCGATAATGTACATCTTATCATTAATAAATACACGATCACCTATTATTTTATATTGTAGAAAATTATTAGTACACTGCGGATTTTTATGGAGAATGACAAGCATAAGCTTAGATTGATTTTAAATTGAATTCTATTGATTTAAAAATCATTGAAAATTCCTTAGCTCGGATTTTATCAATTTCTACATCTTCATTCGTATTCAATCATGTAAATCATATCACCAAGAAATACACGATCACGTATTATTATATTGTAGAAAATTATTAGTAGACTGCAGATTTTTATGGAGAATGACAAGCATAAGCTTAGATTGATTTTAAATTGAATTCGATTGATTTAAAAATCATTGAAAATTGCTGAGCTCGGATTTCATCAATTTCTACATCTTCATTCACATTCGATAATGTAAATCGTATCATTAAGAAATACATGATCGTCTATTATTTTATGTTGTAGAAAATTATTAGTAGACTGCGGATTTCTATGGAGAATAAGAAGCATAAGCTTAGATATATTTTAAATCTAATTTTTTCATTTTATCGAATTGAACATGCTAATATTCAATAATATAAATCGTGTCATTAAAAAATGCCTACTTCATTATCATTAAGAAACAAGTTAAACCGTCGGACGATAGTTCTAGCCTCCTGTGGTCCGAAAAATAAGACTCCTTCGGCTTCGGCTGGCATTCTCTCTGTTATCCGTCGAAAGAGCAACTAAAAGTGATGAAAAATTGACTCCACTCGTTGAGCCGTGGCAGAGTTGCCGGAACTTCCGGCGACTCTCCTCTTCTTCTTTCGAGAAGAAGAAAAAGAAGAAGAAAAGGAAAACTGTCCGGTAGGCGAAGGAACGACGGGGGTGGATGGGAGGCGGGGGATGGAGCCAGAGGCTAAAAAAAAGAAGGAGGACAAAAAGCCAAAGAGGGCAGACTTAGAGTGTTCCAGTTCGACAAGCAGAAGAGAGAAGTTTCGGCTCGTTAGTAGTTAGAGGAGTGGATGAAAAGCACAGGAGAAGTAAGATTTTTCACTCGATCCCGTCGATTCGCGTTAACGTGCCGTGCCTCGGCGAGACCGATTTTTGCCAATGGCGTCGAGATCCACCGAGTTTAATTAAAAATTATGATAAAGAGCGTGCCAGCGGACTGCGGTGAACGCCGAAGACGAATTATTCCGGCGGGCGCGTTATCGAAAATCGTTAAATACCTATCAAACAATTTTTCGTCGACGCGAGGCCAATTTATATCCGCGCAGGAAGGGCCGATCAAAGGGTTCCACATATTCTGATCTGAAAGTTTGGAAAGATCAATTCTCTCCACATCTTCTTCAAGCTGGTCTCGAACAACAAACGATTCGTTCGAGTTCGTGAAAGTGGTGGAATTATACGCGAAATACAAAAATACATACAAATCTGTTAATCGCGCAAATCTGGTCGTAATATTAACACTTTACTGTTTCCTTTACCTCGATCGACAACTTGTAAATAACTTAAATTGATGTTTTCGGTGAATAGATTCGATCCTATGTTAATAACTAAGCAATTTCGAAAGAAACTATAACTTTGTCAACGTTTCGATCTAGTTTAAGACCATTATCAAGAAGAACTTTATATGTAATTGCGTCTGTAAAAATTATAACATTGTAAATTATATAATTAGTTTATCGATCGTAATTTATCTTTTCAGATAATATGAATTTTATTCTCGGCGCAAGCTTCGATCATTTTTCTACACAACAAATATCTATTTTGTAGGAATACTAAATCACCGGTCTACAGTATATTTTCTATAGACGCGACAATATGTACACGATAGATGCGACCAAATCTCCCGAGGCTGTTGCGTCTATAGAACATACACTATATTGCGTATATCACATATATTCTTAATCACACGATCAGATTTGTATAGCGTTAGGAATGGTCTCGCGTCCAAGGGTTGAATAATGATCCTTGGAGAGTGGGTAGCCTGATAATGAGCCAGGGTGAGATTTTTCGGTTGCGAACCAGAGGATTAAATAGGTCGCATTTCACCTGATCGGTTCGGACCAATTTTCATCCGGTGATATATTATTTCTTGGTCGGGTTGAATGATGAATCAGCGGCCTGTATCATCCAGCGTGTCGATTAGTCGGAGGCATTGACCGGTCACCGATCGAACCGGACCGGACCATTTGTTAGTAGAAAGGACCGGGTGAGCGGCGAGACCTAGGAACAATCGTAGCCACCTATTTTTCAGGCTGCTGCGGGGTCGCAGTTCAATGGGAACTGTATAATTTCATCGGGAATCGAAATCCGATAACGGGGGCGAGTGAGCGTCTGCGAGCCGGAATATCGACGCGATTAATTATCCTCGGAAGTGCACGCATAACGTCCCCCCCCCACCGTTCACCTCGTCCAGCATGGTACGCAATAAACGAGTAACTTCCGTGCTCTTCTTTTTTTCTCTCTCTCGTCGTTGGTTTCAATTCCGTTTATTGCGTGCACCACGAGAGTGCACGCCTATCGCACGGTTTTATTAAACCTCATCGGAGACAGAGTGACACACTCTCGTATCACTCTGATATCACCGCTTGCGTACATATTTCTCTTTGAGATGAACACCGACCTCGAGGCAAACGGTAAAAGTCCAAGCAGCCAGGCAGGACTAAAAGAGGTCGACAACCCCGCCTTCGATAATTACCGTGGCGTGGACGAACCTCTCTTTTCCTTTTCGTTCCCCGGTTTCACCCTTTCTCTCCTTTCCTCCTCTTCTTCCAACCCCTATTTCATTGCTCTTTCCATTCGCTCCATCTTCGTCGCTCCCTTTCCCTCTTCAACTTTCCTTTTTCCCTCTCCATCTCTCAACGACGACGTTTCTCTGTTCCTCCCGGAAGCTTCAGCGCTTCCGGCAGCGACTAATCGATCGAGAGGTCCGATCGCCCGATGAAAGTATAACCACACGCGATACCGTAGCTCTGTGTTATTTCGAAAAAGGAGCTAGCCGTTCGGTCAAGCCAATCGGCCTCGCCATGTGCAGGTCGAATGGTCACGATAATGGTGAATGGGAATTCCTTTGGCGAGAGAGAACCGCGCGAAATCGGAGGGCGGAGAGGGTCGTTGCCGAGGAGGTACACCGGTGGACACGGAGGGGGGTGTTGGTAGTGGTAGCGAGCGAAGGGAGAGCGCACGACATTCTTTGATGTCGAAGACTCGACGTTTACCGACATCACAAGGACTTCAACACGGACGTCGGTATTCACTCCGTGAAATATATCGTG
Source organism: Lasioglossum zephyrum (assembly GCA_028455615.1). Classification (NCBI taxonomy): domain Eukaryota; kingdom Metazoa; phylum Arthropoda; class Insecta; order Hymenoptera; family Halictidae; genus Lasioglossum; species Lasioglossum zephyrum. The sequence continues at coordinate 3,434,032 of CM052322.1, read as the reverse complement.
AACCATGAAGAAAGAAACGGTAAATGTTGAAGGGGTTGTTGCCGGGGGTGAAAAGAAGGGTTGCACAGAGAATAAGGCTGGAATAGAGAAATGGTGGAATGGGGAGGAAGAATGGAAACGCATAAAAATATCCGGTCGGACGAGCTCGCGGAATAGTTCCTCGATTCCCGATAAAAATTCTCGAAATCCGCGGTCCCGTTGAATCGACGCGGGTCTAACTATCCTGAGAATTATTTTTCACGACAAAACGACTCGCAATATTGTATCGCGACCCCGGACTTCGGTCGTCGTTCCTGAAATTCGACATTTGTCCCGCTACGGTCCAACCACCTGGGGACTTCGCCAATCGATTGTTTTGTTTAGGACCTAGACTTTCAGGTTCTCCGCGGACTGATCCGATGCGACGATTTCATGGAAATTTCCCTACGGCCGCTAGGGGTTTACCCGTAGTTTCCGATAATTAAAATTTGCCAGTCGTTCTATGAAGCTGTTCCATATGTGACTCTCTAACTATCGCGTCCGGCCGGAGTTTTGTTGCGCAGGGAAACATTCCCGGCGAAAGTTGTACAGCGTCGAGGGGCCTTACAACGCGACAGTTTTTCTCGAATCGCATCCACAGCCACTTGTTCGAACCCTTCTGCCAAGAGAAAAGTTTCACGTTCTACTTCGACGCATCTGATACAGCATTTCAGTAAGTCGTCTATTAAAGGAGCCAAATATGCTGATAATAACCACGCTTATATTAGAATGCACTAAAAAGAAGAAAATAATATTTTTAGATATTAGTGACTATAAATAAAAGCGTGGATCGCTGAACTATATTAATGTAATCTTCGTGGGCGATCTACGGTTTTGTTTAGAGTCAGTAATATCTAAAAATATTATTTTCTCGTTTTTAATGCATTCTAATATAAGCGTGATTTTTAAAAAGTTTTTTATATATTTTTTATTTTCTACTTTTTAGTCTTTACTACCGAGCGTATTTAGTAAGGCTCGCTTACCGAGCGGAACCGCCGGTCCTCGTCGCCTTTCCCTCCGCCCGACCTAATCCAAACCAACCCAGTAAGTAAACTGAGCTCCTTTGGTGCGAAGTGGGCCGGTGGAGCGGTGTCAGAGTCAGAGTGGGAAGGCGTAGCGGAGTAGGGATCGCGCGGAGTGGGGATCGCGCGGAGTGGGGATCGCTGCACGCGATGACGTACTACCGAACGTCGCGCCGCGAGTTGCAAAGGGGAATGTTTAAAAATATTGTTTAAATCCTAAACGCACAGTCTTAAAAAAAAGTTGTTTTGAATATTGCATTGTCATTCAGTTCTGAGCTGTGTTGAAAATTTCAAGTCTCTAGCTCATCGGGAAGTGGTTTAACATTCGATTTCAATCTCTAATATAAGCGTGGTAAAATGATGTACTAGGTTATTGCATATGGAATGTTCAATTTGTAACAATGATTTTAAAGTAACTTTTCTTTTCGCCAAATTAAACTTGTTGGTTTCTTTCGAGAGATTAGTATCTTGATTCATACTAACATCTCCCGCCTGTCTAACTATTAAGACATTATAAAAAGAAGTAGTAGATTGTTGCATATGGAATATTCAATTTGTAATAATGAACAATGATTTAAAAGTAACGTAACTTTTCTCGAAATTAAACTTGATGGTTAGGTTAGGTTTAAAATTCGATTTCAAGATTTGACGCGTGCAACGACAACTCGGCAAGCTAATATAAGCGTGGTAAAAATGTTTTGAAGTTCGCCAATGATTTTTAAGTTGCTCCATATATTTTTATCTTGATACTGTCGCAGCTAATGTCGAGCGGAACTTTATGCAAAATGAAAATTGTCTACCTGAATTGCAACATACTGGAGAGGAATAGATATTTATCTTCTTTTTATTTAACCCTTCACTGCATAATTTTTTTTAATTGGGATAAAAAAATTGAAACAAGGTCAGTTTTTGTGTTTTAAAATAGACATAAATAAAAATAGCAGGAAAAACCATTCTTAGTTTATTATATACTAGATTTATGTGAACTGTTATGTGAAGGGTTAATATGGTTAAGCCTCGTACGTTCCTCAGGGTGAAAATTCACTGATTTACAATTTTCACATACTGTAAAATTATTCATTCTTTTATGTCTACGTCATGAGATGTTTCTCTTTAAAATGTGATGGCTATAAATAATGTGTTGATTTAACGTGTGAAATAAAAATGTGTGATTTGTTACCCTAGCCTCTTTTGTGCAGCTATTTTTGAGGAGCGTACGAGGATTAATAGTTCAAGGAAGATATAACAGTATTTTTAAATTCTTCTAATATTTTGAATGTTTTAAATTACTTGTAACAAATGCATGAAAAATCCTGCTATCTAAAATACCCGCCGAGAAGTTCAACTCTTTTTGTCAGATTTGATTTTGACGGAGGGGTGTATTGTTCGAACGAGACGGGGGAAACAATTATTGACGGAGAAGGTCGCCATGAAAGTGAGCGTTGCAGCCGGCAAAAATTCAGCGAGATGGCGCTGGGAGGGGGGAGGGGGAATGGCGAAAAATAGAGATGAATTGTTGTGTACACGTACCGAAAAAAAAACACGAAACGATGGGAAGGGTGAAGGCAAGCAAGTCGACGGCCGCGGAGAAAGCAAGTACATAAGGGCGATATCGATTCCCCCATGGCCCCCGTCGGTCCTCCTATTTCGTCTCGTCGTTCTTTCTCCGGTTTTCCGTTCTGGATTTACGCTAATGGTTGTTCAGACTGTACGGGATATCGTGGGATCGCATTACGCGCTCGAGCGGCGATGTATCTCGAGTCACGTAATTCCTCGAGACGGTCGCCAGATTTTTCTTCCAGTGTTCGAAACGCGCGGGGACAGAAAAATTATTCGCATACGCTCCCGAGAGTTCATTATACGCTGTGTTCTCTCTCCCATTAACAGCGCGCGCCACCCACCTTGGAATATAAATATATAAATATATGTGTACACCATAAACCCGCATTGCAATCTACCAGTAATAACGGCGAGGTGGTTGTTTATGCAAATGTGAACTTCTCAGAATTAAGGCGCACTGAAAATTCCATCGGGAGTCAGATGAATCTGAAATCTCTGGTTTGAAATTTAGTTTAGCATTCCCTGCATCGTATGAACGATTGCAAATGTTTCGCGGTATTTAACGCTGATCGTTTCTCTATTTTACCACGTTTTTATTTATTGCTTAGTTCTTGTCTGTCGGATGGAACAAGAAATTCTGTGAATTCCTTTTTCGAGAATTAACATCTTGAGAATAATGCAATTTTAATTTGTTGAAAATAATGTGATTTCTACATTATTTTGAATCGATTACTGTCTTAAGTTATGTTGACTCGTGTTTACTATTGATGCATAAAATCCGTTGATGTTGAACTAACGTTAAAACTGCGATAAACAAATCACTATGCTATTCATTCAGCATTTCCGCAAAAATTGCGTCAAATTGATACTCAACACGAATGAAAGTTAACTTTCATTTTATGCAATAATAATTTTCCCATTCTCTTCGCGCTATGATTATAATCAGTATAGGAATATACCTTTCTGCGGAAACTAGGTTAGTTTAGATTGTTGTCGATTTTTGTACCGAAGAATTGTTAGTGTATACAGTGAATAACTTTTTAAAATTGGACCAAACGATTCGTTCGAAGATGTTAGTTGTTTTCAATTCATTCTTTTTACAGATTGCCTAAGAAATGTTTGAAAAAAATTCATTGGATCCAATCTTTGACAAGTTATTAATATATAAACGGTGTCTGTTTACAGTGTACCCTACGGGTCCAATGGAAATCACCGACACAAATTGCGTGGCACGGTTTTTCACCGACTCCAGAATTGACCGACAACGGTTTCAGATTCGTCGTTGGTCAAATCTCGAATCAGTAAAATGTTGTCGGTGAAAACGGTGTCGGTAATTTCCATGGGACCCATACCCTACTAAATTTTCATAACTATCATGCTCATCTCCTTCGCATTAGAGATCGTGATTTTGTACGTATATTTGAATACACGCGTATTAATGGATCCTCATTTTAATACGTATAATTTTTCGCACATTGATATTAATTTATGTATAATATATTCTGCTTTCCCCAATTTTGCTTTCAACAATTAGTAACTGCATCCTAAAAATGAAAACGAATTAAAATGCGGATGCGTTAATACACGTGTATTTAAATATACGCAAAATAAAGATCTCTACTTCGAATATATCGAGGCAATACTGTACCTATTCGTATAGCACGATTATGTGTAGCATTGGAAGCGATACCGCGATCATTTCATACTTTGGCGTCCCGCCATGCAGTCGACAGATAATGGGATACATGATGAGGATAATAATGAGATTATCAAGACGTCTTTCAGAGCCAGATCATACAGAAGGAACGTCATAGGGAAGCTTCTAGTGGGGAATACAATGTTGGCCGACGACGAGCGGTAGAACCGAGAGGAATACGTTCGTCGGTGGTGGGGGCAGATAGAGATGATTTATGTAGACCGTGCAGGTACAATTTGTATCGTGTCAGTTTTTACCGTCCGAGACGTAGCTACACGGCCAGCTGAGTTATTGCTCGAGTCAGGGCTGTCACGGTAGTTCTGGAACGACCGAAATGGTGCGTTCGGCGGCGGGAATATCCTGTTAGATATCCTACCGTTTTGTCTCCGCTATTTTTCCATACCGATGATCATTGTTTTACATCCACCGTACGAATTGATTAATCCAATTCAGACTTTCGAAAGTCTACTTTAAGAGCACGGTTAATCAATTTTTAAACAGATCAATTTATTGTTGCAGCATACATGTGTCAGTCTTCCTTAAAACAAACTCTTATAGCTCTACGAAGCTAGATCAACTAAAACAATTGTTTAGCAAACCTGTATGCTTGTATTTCACGTATGATGTTACAGAAAATGTAGAAAAGATTGTTTAGAGAGATTGTATACTCACTGCTATGATTGCTTTGTGTAGACAACCGAGTATATCTATGTATTTCATTTCTTTCAACAACTTGTTAACATTCCTCTAAAAGTATTTGAAAATTTCTCTGAATGTCGATTCTTTGATAAATGAATTTATAGATTGTAAATAGTCTGTACATTTTGGTTGGCTACATAATGGTTAATTTGCAATCAATGTCAATGTCATTTCTGTGGTGCTTTCTCCTCTTTAATTTGATTCTAATTTATTATTTGGTCAAATATTTATTCGTGGACAGCCTGTACACTATATAGAGACTTTGTAAACAATGGCGTGATCGTGATGAACGGAAGGGGTAGCGTTCCTGGTGGCATTCGGACCATAAATTTGAAGCTGGAAAATTTGAAAGAACACCTTCTATCCACTGTTATAAGAATATTAATCCTGTATTTTTTTGTTTAAGCAAAAATTACCTACGGTGATGGTTGGGGAGGTGTGTCCGACTCGGCTCCCCCCCTCGGATGTTATTGGGGGGATTGTCATTACCTGTCGTATTCTACCGCCATACAGACTAAACCCCCACCGCCCAAGGACCTTCAAAGATTTTTTCTTCCTCCTTATTGTAACTGGACTCCCTACCCCCACTGGCCTACTTTTCGCATTTAGTGGGTGTATACTACCAAATCCTGTATTATCAAATGTTATCGTACCTCACAGTTCCTTTAGCGGATTAGGCGATATACCTGTGAAGGACATTATAGCAAGCAAAAAACGCATATTTAATTTTTCGACAAGTTTCTTTTACAAATGTCCACCGAACCAGAGATGTAGATTCCACCCCTAGGACCATTACATTTTATACACCCTATACAACGTCGCAGTCCATTTTCTAAATTACTCCCCCCGTTGCAATTCTCGAAATAGCTCGAAAAATCTTTTATCGATGCCTGCGACGATTCTATCAGCAACTTTGCTTGCTGCGAGGACGCGTGCTGACGCGCCACGATGGAGAGAACGTAATTCCGTCTCGACCATAAATTTGCTTCTTTTCAACGCGCCAATCCTCCTCCATACAGACGTATCCTCTCTAGTAAATCAGAGTCCCCGGTATATTATCCTCGAGAAGAGAGAGAGAGAGAGAGAGAGAGAGAGAAAGAGAGAAGGCCTGTGGATTACACGTGAAAGACGGTCGAAGTTCGTACGTTGAATCGTAAAAATTCATTACCATTCGCTAGCACGCGGTGCGCGCACTCGACGTATACAGAGGGAACCGTACGATACTGCGCGAATTCATTTTCTCTGGTTGCCTCGTATCTTGGATTCAAGTGAGCGGACGCCGTGACGGGAATGCCGAGTTCCTCGGGAATCTCCGGAGTCCAACCCACTCATCCCGCGGGACGGGATAGACGGTTTTGGCGCGGAGCCCGTTGTTTAAAGGAGCCGAAGTGGTTGGAACAGGACCCTGCCCGCCGCTCGGACAATATTACTTCCCATCGAGTCGAGCACTTTCCGCAGTAACGTCGCGCTAATTCGCAGACTCGCTCGCAGACCCGTGGAACACGGGATATTACCGTCTACCGGATCATTCCGGCGATATTTGAATCTCCACGCTCCCTGACAATCGTCTGAGCACCTCGAATCCCTAATAAGCACCTTTCAAAAACGCTCCCGCGATCCGACAGCATCTTGCAACGTCGTTTTCATCGCGCACGGGGCTCTGGCCAAATTTGGTATACATTTTCTGAAGTAGAAAGAACTCGAACTCGAACTTTAAAAAACATTTTAAAAACCACGCTTATATTAGAATGTACTAGAAAGGAGAAAATTATATTTTTAGATATTAATAACTATAAATATTATTTTCTCCTGTTTAGTGCATTTTAATATAAGCGTGGTTTTTAAAAAGTTTTTCTTTTATATATTTTTTTTAGTCTTTACATATCTAGTAACCGATTTTAATTACCACTTCAACCAAGATCTTTTCGTAAAAGGGAAAATATTGTGTCATGTTTGGATGATTATAATTATAATTAATAAGTTTCGATCCTATAGGATCAATGATTCAGGTGCTATACTTTTTTAAAGAGCAATCTGCAATGTTTTTGACAGACAAGGGCGCCGCCATATTGGTTTGCAGTGACGACCACGAGTTGCCTACTAAACTGAGCTCCTTCGGTGCGACGTGGGCGCGGAGTAGGGACGCGTGGAGTGGGGATGGCGCGGAGTGGGGATCGCTGCACGCGATGACTCGCGCCGCGAGTTGCAAAGGGGAATGTTTAAAAATATTGTTTAAATCCTAAACGCACATACTTAAAAAAAATGTTTTTTGAATATTGCATTGTCATCCAGTTTTGAGCTATGTCGAAAATTTCAAGGCTCTAGCTCATTGGGAAGTGGTTTAAAATTCGATTTCAATCTCTTATAAGCGTGGTAAAAAGATGTACTAGGTTCTTGCATATGGAATGTTCAATTTGTAACAATTATTTTAAAGTAACGTTACTTTTCTCCAAATTAAACTTGTTGGTTTCTTTCAAGAGATTAGTATCTTGATCCATATCAACATCTCCAATCTAAGACTTCGTACAGACCTGAACAGCGCGTCGAACCGCGAACGAAATGGATTTTGGCTATTTCCAGAATTTCTTGCGAATAACTATAAAAGTTACAGTGTTGTATATTACACAACGAAATTCAGAACATATATTTATAATTATATTTGTAACATGCCTATTTAATAATTTTATATATTATGAATGTTTATGATATGCGCTAAAAACAGATTTGCAAATGCTACACATTCGCGTGCGCGCCAACGAAAATAGTCGGCGCTCGATAGCGAAATGATCGATATTTGCTTCTAGAGTCATTCTAAAGATTCGAAATGAACGTGCCGCGCAGAATTCACGTGGAAATTTGAAACGAATTTTCTTCGGAATATTTGCTAGACGTTAATACACGGGGAAATTATTCAAACGGGATACCCGGGAATATCTGAAAGCATACATTTCGTTTTCTATACGGGTCGACGCAAAAATAAATTTGCTTGATATCTCTCGAACTAGGAATATATTCATAATGAAGGGAATCTCTGATTTTCGTGAGCGAGAACGAATGAAAATTCATCGTTATCGCGGCCGGCTTGAATTTTACACCAACCAACGATACAATCGGGTCCATTCAGCTTGTGTAACAGACCATATCGATCGTACCCGCAATGAAATCATCTCGTCGAACCTGCCCGCGCATTGAATCTTTTGCCGCGATAAGAGCTACGAACAGTGGAGGCACGAGAGAGCCAGTTCCATCGACTGGCAGAGTAGAATTGTGCAACTGGAAATAAAAGTCACTCTAACGGACGCTTCGAATTTCCCGAAGTTATTTTTCAAAGCGCGGTAATAAGGACCGACTTCGGAACATTAACGTGCTTCCTCTATAGTCCGACCATCCGAGTGTACACACTTCGCCTCGTGGTAGTTGTATGCATTCATTTGTATTCTAAAAAAAATTGTTGACATTGGTGGAAATTAATTTCACGCATTTCTAAATTAATGTGCAGTTTCAAGTATTCCTATCTGACCTGGAAATAATTTTCTTGTATTCTAAAAAAATGATTGATATTGGTGGAAATTAATTTCACGCATTTCTAAATTGATGGGGAGTTTCAAGTATTCCAATCTGACCTGGTAATAATTTTCTTGCGTTGTAAAAGAATTGTTAATATTGGTGGAAATTAATTTGAAGCATTTCTAAATTAATGTGGAGTTTCAAGTATTCCTATCTGACCTGGTAATAATTTTCTTGCGCTGTAAAAGAATTGTTAATATTGGTGGAAATTAATTTGAAGCATTTCTAAATTAATGTGGAGTTTCAAGTATTCCTATCTGACCCAGAAATAATTTTCTTGTATTCTAAAAAAATTGTTGATATTGGTAAAAATTAATTTGAAGTTTTTCCAAATTACTGTGGAGTTTTTTTGGTTCTGTTTTTTAAGCAACTGATGTATTAAATAGTGGGGATCATGATGCACTGGATTGGTCAACGTTTTAGTACTTATTCTAAAGATTCGAAAAAGGACGTAATTTTTAATAAAAATGTTCAAATTAGTTTGCTGACGGGGCTGCAACATTGGGAGACAATATCATCCCCCACATTGTTACCCTACTCGACAATAATAACCGCGACTATAGAAGCCATCAGACAGATTGTCTGGTCATCATCGAAAAAACCGCTGCACAGGGGACAGACATCGAATTGTCATAAATTTCCCTGGACCACGAACTCCCGGAAGCAATATGCACCCTTCCCGATTCCATAACCAACCCCAAACCAACATTACCGCGTCGAGTTTCGAACATTCGTAGTGCAAGTTCTCGAAACTCATCGGTCTGGGTACGATCGTAACAAAGATGTTCCAAGCATAGATCGATTTAGATCTTCCCTCTTCGTGCTATCCTATCATTCGACTGTACTGTCGTGACTCAGGACGAACTTAAACTTGTTCACTTTGGACATACTGTTAGGTCAAAGCCATCACTCTCAGCTCATTGTCGTATCTAGACTGCGGATCTTTAGGGAAAATAAAAATGTTCTGCACTGATCATAGGAAGCTGGACTAAAATAAAAATTGATTTAACGATATGATTTAAAGATTTATTGCGTTAAAGACAATATTACAATATTGTAGAAAAGGTCTGCGTACTCCGATTTTGATGAAATTTTAATATGTTATGCAGCAACACATTCTGAATAACTTTTTCCTTTTCCCATATAGGGGGTTCGCTTTTAGTTTTTAAGATATTTGCAAAAAACTATTGCCGCGGAGCGTGCAGGAGTACGAAAAATTCAATACAGTATTAGCGATAGTCTTTTGCAAATATCTCGAAAACTAAAAGCGACTCTCCTATATGGAAAAGGAAAAAGTTGCTTAAAATTTCGAAATCTATAACATATTAAAATTTCATCAAAATCGGAGTACGCAGACCATTTCTATATAATTACCTTGAATTCTTCTAATAATTTACTGTGTCATATTTCAGTCAGCCAATTTAACACCTTTACTGTTTTATATTTCACTCAGTCAATTTAATACCTTCACTGTTTTATATTTCACCCAACCAAGTTTAGTCGGGTCCCATCACTACTGAGCACCGCCAATTGAAATTCTTCATCATAAGTTGAGTTCCAAGTCTGTGTCTCGTAACAGTGTTGGCCTAATTTTCCGAAAATTTCGTTTGCCCGTGAAAGTGTAATGGATTCGAGGGGTCATGAGATTTTGTCATGGGTCAATCCAGAAACTTGTATATCAATTCTGTATCTCTCAACAGTGTTGGCCTAATTGTCCTAAAATTTTGTTTGGCAGTGAGAGTGTTACGGGTTCGAGGGGTCATGGGGTGTCTAGAAAAAGTTTAGTACGCGACAGGGTCGGCGAGCGACCGGACAATGACATCTACCCGAACAATTCATTGTTCGAAGGAAGCTCGTTCGCTTAGGAGGCTAGCGTTGCAGATCATAGGAGTGGAGAAGACCAGAGCCTAGAGTCGAGGCAATGGTAGAGCGGCGTCTCTCCTGGTAGCTTCTCTCTGCCCCCGCCTCCCAGGTCCCTCTTGCTGACGGTTAGTTGCCGCGGGCCGTCTCATTGAATACACGCGGGGACAATGTAGTCTGCACAATACCGGTGTCAGCCGGAAATGACGCTACGGAGAGAGGAGAGAGACTCCACGAGTCGGGCTCCACGAATTGGCGGCGTTAAGGCAGCCAGAGCAACCCCTCTACAAACGCCGTCCCGTATCTACTGCGTAACGCACAATTGGCCGTGTTGGTGGGTGGCAATGTGGCACGCTACGGCTGACTAGGCTGACTACCACTCTGCCTACCGACTCTCTCTCTCTCAGAAACACTGATACTGTCATTAACGGGAGCGCTGGAGCCTGGCGTCGGCTGTTCTCCTATGCAACGAGCCGAACCGAGCCGAGCGTGTACGTACGGGACCGAAGCGTATCAGCGAGCAAGTTTTTCGACTCGCCGCGTTTCGATAAGCGAACCCACCACCCCGCTAACGGGATTCATTAATGTCGTCTGAACAATTGATTGTGAGAGCTGGGTCAGGAGACGACGGAGCGGAGGCAACCACCCCATCGACGACGACGCGACGGAATAATGGTATCGATGAGACGAGTTAGATGGGAGAACCGTTTTAAGTATCTTCGCGGGACGGCTATTGAATCGACCTTCTCTGCCGGATGAAATGACTGATCGGGGAGAATGGGGCTAGTGATTGCGGGGGTTGCTTTGAATCGGAAGGTAAGCCGGGAACTTGGATCACAGAGATAATAGGTGATTCGACGATGTCACAGCGTCGATTTTCGTTCGACATTTTGTTTTAATTTATGCTGACGACGGTCGATCCTGTCCGATCTCTGATGGGACCGTCGTCGGCTGGTCCCAAAGCAGGATTTACCTCTGCTTGAACGACGTCGCGGTAGTATATTGACTCTGAGGAATATTTAAAAATTAGACGTGGTGCAATTATTATGTCAGAACTTATCTTATCAGATTATTATATTTTTATCATTTATTTTCTGGATTTTTAACATAGTTATGGGAAATGCCA
>CM052322.1:3369076-3399599 GCA_028455615.1 Lasioglossum zephyrum | reverse complement strand
GAGCGATATTTATGAAAACTGTGCTAATACCTGTGCTTTTCTTATTTGTTAGACACGGAAAATTAAATTCGGGACTATTGTACGGGGATGTTTCTGATGCGTTATACTCCTCTCTGCATCCTCTTCTTCTTTTTCTTCTTTTGTTGGTGATCCTCTTTACTTCTACAATTTCCACATAACAATAATTACATGTTTAAAAGAAATGATTTCAATAATTTGGAGAAGGTGGGGATACTTCAGTGAATGATTCAATTTTATAAAAATAAAGTGAACCTTAACAACTTCGCTACCACGTATGAGGTCACAGACTTGTAAACACGCGACGCACTGCCGCTTCCGAGGTGCCACTGACGTGTTATCCCGCAATGCAATACCGTTCGCGCCGTGCTACTGACGACACATCTCGCGTGATTCTTTATTAGATTAATGTAGACGAGATATGTCGTCAGTAGCACCGCACGAACGGTATTGCATTGCGGGATAACACGCCCGTGGCACCTCGGAAGCGCCAATGCGTCGCGTGTTTACACGTATTTGACCTGATACGAACGGTTTCGAAGTCGCGTGATAACACGTCCGTGGTAGCGAAGTGGTTAAAACATAAACGATAGGCTTGATATGTAATGCTGATGGAAACTGTGCTACTACCTCTGTTTCTTCATTCATTCGTCACAGAAAACTCATTCAGCTTCTTCTTCTTCTGTTGGTGCTCCTTTCTGTTTTCTTTTGATCTTTCTACCTCAACCCTCGCGTCTCGAAGGAACATCTTAACCGGGAGGTAGGTAGGGGTTCAAATAAACAAAACAGGTTCTGCAAAAAATTCTGGAAGAAAATGGAACAGACGTTAAACATTCATATAAATATTTCCTTATGTCGATCGTGAAATACATTAATGAATCGACTAGTTCGATTCAAATACATTCTCGGAAATGAATTCGGATTTTTAACTTGAAAATCCTGGCTGTCCTGAAAAGTCGAAAATAATGCAGACTTCACAGTATCAGCGTATAATTGTAAGAATTGTTATTTGAAACTTCAGTTTAAAACTTGTCTGTGGCATTGGTATATTCCCATTAAATCATATTTTCGAGGTTTTTGCTTTCGTACACAAGCATTCAACAACGCAAAACATAAATCACAAGATGTGAAACGGATTTTTTAAATTAATTAGAACACTGCAATTCGCGACCTCGTTTCTCCATAAATTTCAATTACTCAAGCAGGGCAGAAGATCGTGTTCGCGAGATGATCTCGCAGGATAATGCACAAAATGCATTAATGCGTTTTCGGATCTATCGTTAATATGCATCGGTTAATAACCGAATGGTGAAGTCAGTGAACGGTTCGTATTGAATCCGCGATACAAAAGCACGGAAAGTGGAGCATCGATTTCGTATTCGTTTTGGTAGATCTTTTTAATTTTATTTATTGCGTTACAGATTGCCGGGAAACGTAGGGACAATTAATGAAATTCATTAAGACTTCCTTCGGTCGCGGTGTAATGAAATTAAATGTTCATTATACGCGGATTGATTGCGCTAACAATTCGGCGGTACGAGAACGAAACAAATTCCTTTCATTCTGAAGCTAATGATATTCCGTAAAAGTTATTTGCTGTGTGTATTACGTACCGCACATTCAGACATTCCATGAACGAACACGAACCGCGTTCTAATAATGATAAATTATTCGAAAATATTTTTTCGACTGTGCCAGAGACGACCAGATTGATCGGATCATTCCTCTCTGTGCTCGGTTCGTTATTATTTCCTGGCTCTTCTCTGTATTAACCTATTTCTACCTACGCTCCAAATTTTTCATATGAAATTTTCATATTAATTCGCGCTCGTATTTATATACTGTGCTCTGATGTTGACGAATGAATTTCGAAGCAACGACACTGCATAAACTACGAGTATAGCTCCGTAAAAATATACACATTGCTGTCGTTCCGAACGAAAAAATTTCACAAACTTGTTAGTGAAAGTTTCGGTAAAAGCTTCTATTTTTCGTGGGAACAGTGACGTAAGTCAAGGAAAAAGAAATTTCACAGGAGAGCCATATTTGAGAATTATCTCACATTGTATATCACCAACTTAGAAACGTAAAGTAATGAATTTAAAAATTGTCAATAAATGCTAGGATATAAAACACAATACGATTTTAATTGATTTTAGATCTAAAAAAGCTATTGTCACCTAAAATAAGATTTTATTTGATTCAAGGTGCTCAAAATTCGTCTACAAAAATTGCGAATTGCATAAATTATTATTTCGGCTTCTTCTTGAAATATATATTTATGATTTAATTGATTTTAGATCTAAAAAAGCTACTGCCACCTAAAATAATATTTTATTTGATTCGAGTTGCTCAAAATTTGTCTACAAAAATTGCAAATTATTATCTCGGCTTTTTCTTTCAAATATATATTTATTTTTTAATTGATTTTAGATCTAAAAAAGCTACTACCACAGAAAATAAGATTTTATTTGATTCTAGTTGCTCAAAATTTGTCTACAAAAATTGCAAATTATTATTTCGGCTTTTTCTTTTAAATATATATGTACGAAATATTTTTAATACGTGCGCGTAAAATAATTTCCAGCTGTTCGGTACGATCTGTATTTCCTTTTATTTTTCTTTTTCGAAAGGATAAAACGTCCAGCGGCTCGTGCACGTCAGCGTAGGTTTCTTTCGACAGAAAGTTTCGCTCCGACGAAAACTTGACGCGCGGATCAACCAGCCCAGTCCGCCTCGCCGTTTTCCACCCTTCGCGATTTTTGTCCCGCTTTGTTACCGGTTTTCCTGCTCGCGAAAGGGCGATCCGTAGTGGGTGTAGGTGCTTAGACGGATTGAAAGGCAGCGGGTATTATGCTTCGTGATTGTTGCACCCGGTGCGGTTTCGAAGACATCACGGTCCCATTCTGCATACAGCGTACGCGGTCTTGCATCCCGCCATTCATATAAAATTTCAACGAACTTGGCAAATTCATAATGTACAGTCGTCTGCAAAAGCTTCTGGCCAGTTACATTTTCGTAACCTACACCACGGAACTACAAGGAACACCGAATCATTGAACAACCTCATGTATGAAAATCTGTAAATATTCAATGTAACTCATACTAATTTATTTATTGAAGTTAAAATAAGATGTGGTCAAAGATGTCCTTGGACCAAAATTAAATAATCATGAAGAAGGAGAATGTTGTGTACAATTTTTTAATCTCGCCTGGGAGGGCACGTAAGGAGTGAAATGGAAAAAATAGATTTTAACCCTATTTTCCCTACTTCATCGTATACAAAAATTTTGAAAAATGGTCGAACACATATTGAACATCCAAAGACATGTGCTGGAATTAATTCGGATTTTTTAGATGAAAATCTTATTTAAGAGAAATCAGGAAAACGCAGATTTTCTATTGAAGTTTAAAAGTTCAAAAATTCACAGTATCTATTTTTCAGATTTCTTGCTGAGCTACGTTAAATATATTAGCATACAAATTCGTGTTTAAATATGGACAAATAATTTCGCCAGTAGTTACAACTACTGTTTTTGTAAACAACAAATGATTGTATACAATCATTTGAAGATGTACAATCATTTAAATATGTACAATCGTTTAAAGATGTATAATCATTAAAAAATGTACAATCGTTTACAGATGTACAATCGTTTAAAGATGCACAATCATTTAAAGATGCACAATCATTAAAAGATACACAATCATTTAAAGACGCACAATCATTTAAAGATACACACCAGATATAGAAAGTGGTTGTTACGATTTCATCGTAGGATGTGAGTTCCAAGTAACGCCACGCACTCTTAATAAAAAAATCCTCGTTCAAAGGCGATTTGATCAAAGTCCACGGAAATCTATCGTCTCCGTATTTTCAATTCGTTTCTGAATACCACAATACAGTCTCTCCGCCGTCGGCAACCACCCCGCAGCGTTAACTTTCCGAAGGAGTAACGAGAGTTCACGATAGAGATCGAGCGAGGAATATTTTAATAAAATCGTCAAAGAGCCGTTCCTATTCTCGCGAACGAGTATATACACAAGAATTGAAGAACCGTGGGGTCCGCTGTGTGTTTTTCCGTCTCCGTTTCTTCGTTCTCTTCAGTCTGTTTTTTCCTTGTCTCGCGTTCCTTTTTTGATAAATAGACGAGGCCGCGAAGGGGAAGGAAAACGGGTCGACGAGACTTGTTTAAGCAAGAGTAAAAAATGTAGGAGGTTGTGGAGGGCTGCGGGGAGGTTGACGGGGCGAGGGGAAGGTGAATAAGAAGGAACTCCGAAGAATAAATTATACATTCCAACTTATCCTCGTGCTCGGCTGCGTGCACGTGAGTTACAAAGTTTCTCGAAAGATGCAACGACTGCAAAACGCCTCTCCCTTTTTTATGCAGGCTGATATACCCGGTTCGTCCTTCCCAACCCTTGCGTCTAGCAACGCTGGCAGCTCGTTCAAGAAAGCTCGCGATGACGACCGGTAACAAGGAGCCGGTTGAGAAGCAATATGCGCCGCATCAACCGTGATAAATTGTCCACGCGACCGTGTTAAAGATTTATTTTTAAACACACAAGAAATACACACAGGCTCCATACGAAAATCCCGTCTGTTGGAGAAGTGAATTTTCGTGTAGCAGAACGGAACAACGTTTCTTTCCTGTAAAGTCTTCTCTTAGCAGATACTATGTGTCTTTGGAAACTTCTTTTCAGCTCGCATATGTTTCTGCTTAGCACGAATGTACTACTTCCGGTCGAAAGTTTGCAACATGATTAAAAAGGTTTATCGTTTCGCCAATACAGCGTTTTATACATATATGGAAAAATGACCGCCATTCTCGGGTACACCCGGTACATACAACGCGTGCAAAAAATCACGAAATCTGGATTTATTGCACAAATGATACCCGATGCTCGTCCATAAAATTGCATGCATTTCAATTTCGAACAGCAATAAAATTCTGCAACATTTTTGCCGGATCATATAGACAGACGATCCGATTACTGTTTGCGCAACAAAAAAATTGTTTATCGACCGACAAACCAAAGATTAAAATAAATTAAAGCACATCGAGTTCTTGTATCCGAAATTAGTGTTAGAATATGAATATACAATACACATATATAAATACAATGAATTAGTTGTAACTAGACTGCGAATGAATTCGAGAGAATTTTGTACAATTTTAATTTGTTTTAAATCGACAAAGGCTGTTCCAATTAAAAAAATTAAGAGAATACATACATATCTGCAGTTACAACAGTGAAAGCAACGAACAATAAAAGCCAGTATTAATGTAATATCACTTGTTAAGATACTTTAAATAAATGTGATTAAAGTAGAATAATTTTGTCATCATTATTTGTTACAGAAGAAATGAAGGTAATTATATAGAAATGGTCTGCGTACTCCGATTTTGATGAAATTTTAATATGTTATGCAGCACCACATTCTCAACAACTTTTTCCTATTCCAATATAGGGAGGTCGCATCTAGTTTTTGAGATATTTACAAAAAACTATCGCGAATACTATATTGAATTTTTCGCATTCCAGCACGCTCTGCGTACATACGTTTTATACAGTATTAGCGATAGTCTTTTGCAAATATCTCGAAAACTAAAAGCGACCCCCTTATATTGGAAAAGGAAAAAGTTGTTCAAAATGTCGAAATTTATAACATATTAAAATTTCATCAAAATCGAAGTACGCAGACCTTTTCTATATAAGTACCGAAATGAAATACGATGTGCTTTGATCGATAACTCAAGAACAATGTACCTTGCGACAACCTGAGTTCAATAAAGAGTATTTTCAAAACAATTTTTGGTATTTTTCGCCCTGTGAAAAATATTTGCGGCCTTGCAATTTGGAAACAACGCGTGCTCGGTGAAGCGGAATTCTACGCAGTGACGCGCTTTGAGGCGCACAGTTTAATCACGGCGTATATCGCATTAAAAACTTTCGGATAGCTCAACCAATCGTTATACAACGTTGCCCCTTTGTTTTTTTCATTTCATAGTTAGCATATCTGCATACGTGAACGATCGCACGCGGTTCGCCGAGGATTACGATGTAACAAGGACGTTGAAGTTTTAATCCTTGTCGGAACGCGGTACCAGCAGTTTATATTTCCAGATGAACTCTAATTATGAACAAAACGGACGACGTTTTAATTTATCAATACTGTCCGATGGGCGCACAGCTTTTAGCGATGATATGGTTCGCTACGAAGTACGACCCAGTTTCGTCGTGCTGATGCACCATCATCGAACGAACGACGATAAAGGCAAAGTCCAAGGGAAATCAAACATGTATCGGGCGACGAATAATTGAGTACCACGAATTAATGTAGAAAATACAACATCAGCTTACAGCATTTAAAATAATGGGATTAAGAGAATCGAATTTTATCGCGAGCAGTATTAACAGGCACTTCCTTTAATAATAGATGTCCGAACTAATAGTATTTATTTCCATGAAAGTGATCAAAGTGTTTAAACGCACTTTCAAAGTAGCATTTTAAAAAAGCATTTTTAAAAAGCAATTTAAAAAAATATAACTCTTTTATATAATCGGACCGAACGACCTGTCTTTCAACTAGAAGAACTGGTTCACCGGAAAAGATTTCGAGACAATTGCAATTGCTAAGAATTACATGAGAAAATAAAAGACACTTTTTAAATATTTTCCAGTCAATTTATGATGGTCGTGAAACAAATCATGGGCGAAACAATTTTCTCAAGATCACCTTTTCGAGATTTCAAGGGCATCGAAGTTCATTTGAAGGGACGACATGTGTCCATAATTATGAAAGTGGTCTAAATGAAAATTTTAAAAACATCAAATTTCCTTAAATTAAATTAATAAGTGCTTGTCATTCAACATGTTAAGGTAAAATATCCTGTATATCAAATTCGAAGATATTAATTTAATTTGCTTAATTAATTTAATTTAATGCTTGTTATTCAACATTTTAAGATGAAATATCCTGCATATTAAATTAAAAGATGGCAATAGTATTTCTTGATCGGTTCGCAAAATGGGACATTTGATACATACCAACCCTATAATTAACAATATGGAAAATACACTGAACAAAATATTCCGTGCGTTTCTATTCGAGCGAGGAAGTTTGATTTTCTAATAAACAGAGAAGCAGAGCTAATACGTCCTCGTCGGTAAAGGCTTCGTGAAACAGATCGGGTGTTCGGACGTGCACCCCCGAAATATCAAACGTCATAACAGGATCCCCGGGATGCGAATGAATTTCCCGTTGCGGGAAGAACAAAGCGCGGATCGCAGAAAGTTGAAGCGGCGCGGCACTAGGAAGACAAAGGTATAAAGCGCCAAAATAGAAAAGAGCGAGCGAGAGATCGAGAACGAATGAAATAGAGAAAAAATAAAACACACTCGATATCGAATTCAAAAACAAACCCTCGAACTAAACGACGCCCTCGAGTGTGCCCCGCAATTATCGCTCGAGGCCAAGGGTAGCTTGTTTTCCAGCGAGAAGTATCGCCGGCAATAAAGCTGGACACCCAGTACACGGGATGATGTGTGCTCATTGGCTGAGCAGGCGGTCGGTAGGGGTTTGCGGGGGTGGAAAGTTTTGACGTTAAGCGACGGGGGAGCTCGCAGACAAACTTGAGCCTTCTATGAAAGGAACGACGAAGATGCACGGCTCTGGAGAGGCAACTGTGACAGAGAACGAGGGAGAGAGGGCTGCAACGAGAGAAGCTGGTGAAGAAGAAGACGAAGAAGGAAGAAGGGTGGTCTCTGTGCTGGGAGACCGGGAACGAGAAAGAACGAGTCGAGGGACGAGGGGCGAGAGAGAGAGAGAGTGAGGTCGAAGTAACCTGGATAGGGGATGAAGAGAGACGGGAAGAGAAGCACTTGACAAGAGAAAAGGAGCAACAGGGACGAGAGAAACACATAGTTGGTGTGTGTCGAGGCAACGAAGCCGGAGCTTGATGCGTCCCGGGATTGCAGCATGCACGAAAACGAAACGAACTGCTGTTGGAGCGGCAGAGACGGAGGCAGCTAGGCCAAGTAGATCCGAGGAGGATGGAGGAGAATGAAGGAGGACGACGAAGAGAGAGATGCGGGGAAAGAACGAGGCTGGAGCAACGCGGACGAAAGAGGGAGAGAAGAAGATCGTGCATCCGAGGCAGAAGGATGCAACGACTGTGTCCGAGCACGTCGTTAAAACCCGACCCGGGGCTACGGATTCCGAGTCGTCTACTGGAGCAGCCCCACTTCGGCATCCTCGACACCCTCGACACCCTCCAGCAGCGGCGGTCTATCGCCCGGTACTCGTTCGACTATTGTTTCGTCAAGTGCGACGTAAAAGACTCGAAGATCCGCCCATTGTACTGGCTATTAAGGCTGTTGTCTTGACACTCTTTCTCTCCGTCTGTCACGAAGCCCGCGCGACCGCCGATCGTCTCTTTCCCGCGAGATCGCAACCACGCTCGAGTTCGGTAAAGACCCGGGCACAAACGGTTCACGCGAATTCAAATTTATCCTCGGGTCACGTATCGAACATCCTCGTCCTAATACCGCATACCAGCGAGAAGCGAATTAGGGGACCGGGGAAAGGAAGAACGCTTCCGGATGAAACATCGCGTAACGGAAACCCTCGTCCACTGTTGTCTTTACCCGCGAATCCATGTTTTGGCTCCACCCGAACGTATTACACCCGACACCGAGGTTTCCGAAGGATTGCCAGTATGGTCCTGCGGTACCAGAGTCCGGTTTATTCGAACACACCGATGACACCCCCCGGATGTCTCAGAATGCACAGCCAATCCTTTTATACCAGGATGCTGCGTATGAAAGGGCCGGTTTTAGAATGCGAATGGTGTCGCGTAACCACACGTACGTTTCCGACGACATTCGAAATACGAATCCTTAGATGCAGAACTTCCAATTACGAAGACAGTCATTTTAAATGAAGAAATTAAATTTGCGAGGACAACGATGTAACGACAAGTAAATTTCCAAGATCGTTTAAAACAGAAATCCTTGCACGAAAAACTTTGTTCCTGAAGAGAATAATGCGATGACAAGTTAATTTTCAGAAACATTTTAAATAGAAATCCTTGCACGACAATGAACTTCCAATTACGAAGACAGTCATTTTAAATGAAGAAATTACAATTGCGAGGACAACGATGTAACGACGAGTAAATTTCCAAGATCGTTTAAAATAGAAATCCTTGCACGAAAAACTTTGTTCCAATTCTGAAGAGAATGACGTGACGACAAGTCAATTTTCAGAAACATTTTAAGTAGAGATCCATCCTTGCACGACGAACTTCCAATTACGAAGAAAATAAAATGTTGTACTCTGAGAATGGTGGTGAATAAGATTGCTGGACTCCTTGATAGAAATATTGTTTCTTTTAATTATTGACATGTGTCGTAAAACAAGTTACTACATTTTTTCGATCTGTTCTTCCAATAGTAACACATACAGTGATTGAATGGCAATAGCGAGTTGATTCATGCTAGAAACGTGATCTGTTTTTAGTGTATCGAGTGAAATTTCCAATTAATTGATACGCATCTGGACCTCTAAATTCCTAATCAGATATATCGCGCGATACGAACCCGGCGAACTATGTTTTGAGAAATTCTGTTACCGTAACGGAGTTTAACGAACAGTATCCCCTTATCGTGCTTATACAGTCGGCGCGGCGAATTTATCTCTTCAATAAAAAAGTAGTTATTGGAAAGAGTATTTTTCCCGTTTATACTGCAGCGCCGAAAAAAAACGAAAGAAATGAACGCCGGCTCGTAATTTACGTTTATTTTCGTCGTTGATTTACCGCGACGCCGATAATCGAATTCGAAGAGCACCGGGGGGAAAAGCAGTCGCGACACACGCGAGGGCTAGATACACCGCAATATATCAATGCAGCAGCCGGTAGAGCGGTGGGCCGTTTGTTTTGTACTAGTTACCTCTTTTCTCCGCATTCTTCCGACCATTTTGTCCCTCCCCATTAGTCCTCTTTCTGTCTGTGCCGCGCACCCCCCGCGCTACTCGTCCCGCTCCGCCCCCGTTTTCTTCCCTTTTTATAATATCTAGGCGCAAATTGCACTTGGCGACGGTGCAATTGTTCCCCTTTATTTCCTTTGTGATGCACCGTAGGCACGAAATTGACATAAACAGTAGCTCCATCCGCGTTTTCCCTCTAACCACCCTTTCGCCGTCTATCGTCGCTCCTCCCCTGTTCGCGAAACCGTTCCACTTTATAATGAGAAATCACCTGTTAAGGGAAACATCGGAAGACTTTAAATTTCGAACGATCGTCCTTGAGAATAGAATCGTCAAATTAAGACTTGTCCCCATTCTACCTACCCCTTCTTCTGTCCGGTAGAGAAAGGGTAACTCTTTCCCCTCAATTCGAGCTCCCTCCCGTCATCTGACTCTAAATACACGTTGCAGGTCTGAGTGGTTAATAACACTTTATATTTACCCTAGCTTATTTAGAATTTTGTTAATATGTGATTGTTAAACAATTAATAAATTATTGACTATAGGGCTATAAATTAATATGTATGCATAATAAGACTGTGTTTACCCCAATCCACGTGTAAAAGTTTTTAGAACTAAAACAAGACAAACTAAATACGTGGAAAATATCGTAGATCATTCTGATGAATAAAATGTGTTGTTTGTAATCCACTAATAAATTATTGAGTAAGGGCTAGAAATTAATGTGTAGCGGTAATAACGTTGTGCCTACCCCAATCCACGTGTAAAAGTTTTTAGAACTAAAACAAGACAAACTAAATACGTGGAAAATATCGTAGATCATTCTGATGAATAAAATGTGTTGTTTGCAATCCACTAATAAATTATTGAGTAAGGGCTAGAACTTAATGTGTAGCGGTAATAACGTTGTGCTTACCCAATCCATGTATAAAAGTTTTTAGAACTAAAACAAGACAAACTAAATACGTGGAAAAAGTCGTAGATCATTTTGATGAATAAAATGTGTTGTTTGCAATCCACTAATAAATTATTGAGTAAGGGCTAGAAATTAATGTGTAGCGGTAATAACGTTGTGCTTACCCGGATCAATGTAGCAAATAAAAAATGTCCGAGTTGTTCGTAAACAAATTAATTGGCGACCAAAGATTAATTTCGACGTGCTAGTATTTGCAAGCAAAACGAGGCTTCGTTTTCGTATTATCTTGTGTATCCTTTGATGCGGGACGAGCACATTCATGGGATTTCCCGGTGGAAACTCATCGAAACAGACCCGAAGAACGAAGGAGAAGCAAAGGCGAGCGGAGGTGAAGGGCGAAGGGCTGTCTGTCGCAAATTGGCTGGGTAATCGATGCCGGTCTTGGGATTCCATCCTGAGATGAGGCCGTTGTACCGTTTAATTAGAATACGGCTGCCCCCGCTATGTCAAATGCCGGGGAGTCCCCGGTCGAGCCGAGGAATCGACTTCTGAAGATTTTCATAGCCTTGGTTGATTGATCGATGGCCGCTTGCAATTTTGTGCCAGTTTCTGCCATCATCGACCGTTTTATCCGCTGTGATTGTACAGGGCCATACGAAATCACGGATCAATTCAAAACCACAGCATCCATTTATATACGGTCTATTTAAACGATTTTTTCATCCAGTTATATGAAAGTTTACTGTGTCCCAAATATTCATTTAATATATAATAAATTTTGTGGTTTCGGCGCACAAAAATATAACACACATACTTGCTGTGACATATTCACACGGCTGTGTCGCAATATTTTTTCAATTTATATTGTACATATATATTATATTTCAGACGCAAATATGTATCTCTTGAGAATGATCCATATAAGGATCGAATCGTTTAGTCATTAATTTATTAATGGATTGCAAACAACACATTGTATTCATCAAAATGATCTACGACATTTTCCATGTATTTAGTTTATCTTATAATTAGTTCTAAAAACAGTTACACATGGATTGGGGTAAATTGTATTCATCAAAATGATCTACGACATTTTCCATGAAATACAATATAATTAAAATACAATGTATAATTGAAATACAATATAATTGAAGGTGTGCCGTAGGCACGTCACGAGCAGCTAGTAAATTTATAAATAATAACTTCCTTCTGTTTGAAACCTTCACATGGATTTTGCAACCACTTCTTGCATAGTACTTCATTTTTCACAATTCAATTAAAATGTATTTTATAATTGTACTCCATTGCACTTACTAATTACATTGCAATTTAATTGAATGAAGATCTCAATTATAAATTACAATATAACTGAATTACAATGTAATTCAATTACTTTGTAATTATAATTCTAGAGTAATTCAATTGTAATTCTGCACAACTCTGATTTAGGTGTCCTGTTTTAGACGAAACACCCTGTATAATGAATATTTCCAGAATTCATTAAGAGTAATAACTAAAAAATCAGGTTTCTCGACTCGTGTAACTTTCATCGTAAGCCTGCGATATTACAGACAAAGAATTGAAAAGACGAATCAAAAATGGCTGCATAGGTTCAATTTTGCTCCTCGGTGTGCACACGAAATACCAAAGCGTTTCTACCGCAGCTTCTTTCGGTGAAGAATCGTTCGCCGAAGCAAACACGCGTGTTCAAACAGTGGAGAGGGAGCAACGATCTATTTCGACGGTAATTCGAAAATTGAAATCCACAAGATACCCGCATGGTATCACCGTTAACGAACAGAGAACGTCTACGGTAGGGATTTGGATCACCGCACCACCGGTGGCTAGATCACAAAACGCCGAATGGTAACGGGCTGATCCGACTCGAATATAAACCGTCAATTAACGGATGTCGGCCGTTTAATTGGCATTAGTTGAGATTCCCGGTATCTCGAGCCGGCATCGAAGCAATTAGAATACCAGTCGGGTAAATGTAAAAAAATAAGAAATAAATGAGGGAGAGAGGCGGAAAATGAGTCGAGTCGAATCGAACGAAAAAAATGAATGGGAGTAACGGCGGTTCCTGGTGAATAATCGAGATGGGAAGAAGGACAGCACCGCAGATGGAACAGAAAAGAGAATTAATGAAGATTGAAGCGAGCAGACGGTTACCGCTAACCAGCACTCGATGCGCTATTACATCTTTTCACGATGCTGCCCATTATTATTATCTCGTAAGGATATTTATTCGCGGGCCAATCGATATCGTCCATCTTTGTATCGTCGTGTATCAACGTCGGGTACGATCCGAACGATTGGTTCAGCTGTACATGCCAATTACAGGGAAAATCATCTTCGCACAAAGCTCGGTCAGGAAACTGCTTTACTTGGATTCGAATGCTCGAGCGTTTCGTTCCGGTTCTACTATAATACTTCGACACATAAGCAAGATTGTGATGCATTAAAGGTACCGGTTATTGTGTCCCATCCGATTATCGGACACAATTCAAACTTTTTATAAATTAATACGAATAACATGAAGTACCTTGTGTTACTTCGTTACAACAACAAAAATTATTGTAATACTTTTGATTCACAGACGAGAAAGGGAAAAACATCAATTTTATGTCTATGAATCAAGAGCATTACAATAATTTTTGTTTAAGATACAGAAAACATTAGTTAGTGAAAACTTTATTCCCCTAGACAACGCAATTATGGAAAACGATAAGAAACTTTGAAACGCCAGAGGATAATAAACTTCGGATTAAATCTTCGTTAACATTTCATTTGCTTTTTAACAAAACTGTCTGGAAATATTTGACGATACATCAAAGAGAGATTGATACGGACGGATACGTCGACGAATCTCCTATTTAATCTCACTCTAATATTGGAAAGTTTCCACATAAGCAGATTATAACTTACAACGTTGGATATTTCATAAGAAAGCAATAAACTATTTTAGATGCTCGAGTAACTTTTATGCGTGGCTATTACACATTTCGCAAGTGTCCGGATACTTTTGAGCGGTAGTGTACATGCTAAACAGTAATCCCTCTTGGATGAAGCTCTAGCGATCCAGCATCACTCGCTCATTTCGAGGTACAGTAAATCCTTTAACACAGTCATCATTTTGTCCTTTTCTATATTCGGCACTTGATTAAAGTCTTGAATTGAAAAATAATATCTTCTATGCAAACGCTGTCCGTCCAGAATACGGATGTTGGACAGTATTTAAGAATTTGCTGTAGCTTTTTTTGTTTAAGGGTGATGGCGGAATCCTATTGCGGACACCCTCTCCTTCGGTGTTGGTTAGAGAGGGTAGTGTGGGACTCGACTCCCCCCTCGGATGTAATTGGGGGGATTATCATTACCTATAGTATTCTATCGCCTATACTCATTAAACCCCCACCGTCCAGGACCTTTGGGACCTTTTCCGACGCTTGTGTAGCAGGACATATCACTGTCTACGCCTGTTCTTGGCTCACAAGTATTTGTTGCATCTTTTTTTTTTTGTTTAAGGGCGGTGGGGGAATCCTATGCGGACACCCTCTCCTTCGATGTTGGTTGGAGAGGGTAGTTTGGGCTCAGCTCCCCCTCGAATGTAATTGTGGGGGGATTATCATTACATATAATATTCTATCACTTATACCCACTAAACCCCTACCACCCAGGATCTTTGGGACCTTTCCCTTGTCCTATTAGTGACAAGTCTCACACCACCGCTACCCTTCCATCCGCATTCAGCGGTGGTGTCATACTTGTCCCTAGTCCACGCCTGTTCTTCTCTTACAAGGATTTACTGTACCTAATTACAGAAAACTGCGAAACCTGGTCACCCGATTCCGAGCGCGTTCCGCATCGATCCCGAAGTTCGAACGACTGGTTTGCTCGCAGTAGCATGGCGAACGCGAGTCGTTAGACCCACGAAACTAATTTATCCGTCTGTCTTGCCGAATCACGAGCGGAGATTTAAGAGCGTGGAAAGAAGAGCCGGTTAAATCGGAAAGAAATGGACGGGTTAAACGCTCTTTAAAATTTAAGACCGTGCCGTCGACGAGCGCCTAGCATACGTTCACAAAGAAAGAGGGGCGCGGAGGGGCTGGTGGAAAGGGGTGAAGGAAGGCTCGACTTAAGGTTCGGAAGGCGACTGATGCGCGATCGAGATAGGCCACGAATTGCGGGGCTAGGGGCGCGGAAGAGTAAAACGGCTACGTGAAGGGTCATAATTAAATTCAGATTTCGCGGGGGACGGTGGCGGAAAAACGAGGCCGGCTTCGTGGGTTCCGGAGGAAGTGGGGGAAGCGTCGAAGGGGGTGGAAACGCGAACGGTTTGACGAGGAACGCGTCGTCGTCGACGACGACGATCTCTTCTCGACTTCTTTCTTCTTCTTCTTCTCCCTCGTCGTCGTCGTAATTGAATTAAAATTTGAATCGCCGAGGAGACGAGTACCTTAAATGGCGAGGAGAAGGGTGACGCCAGGGGAAAGACGAAGGGCTGCCACCGCCATTGAAGGATACATTTCCTCCTCCGCGGTAATCTCGCTCTCGTCGATTCCTTCTTTCGGCGAAAATGTAAAAATGCAAAGTGAATTCTTGCCGCCCGCGCGAGAAGCAGCCCGGGAGGAACATATTTTATTCGGCTCGGAGCGGGCGAAATGGCTCGCGCTCGCTCCTCTGTGTATATTTATACGTGCATGAATATATACGCGCGGCCGTCAGACGTTTTAAACGGGAGAGTGCGTCGCGCTCGGGAGCCTGTGACATGCATTCAATATTGAAATTGGTTCCTATTTATGTTGTGGAACAAACTTCGAGAACACCTCCCGCGACAACACCCTGCGTCGCAGATTTTGGCCGGGAGGTTCAGAGAATTAGATAATAATGTCTGGATATACGCGAAAGAGGTGTACATATTTGTAGAAAATTTTTCGTGATCAAAGTCAAACTTTAAACCCTGTAAATAGCATTAATCAACTCTAATATCGTAATAGAAAAATCTTCTTGTAAAATAAAAATATGTAAACAGCTTGGTGAACGTAACATAGTTATCTTATGTTAACTTTGGCTAGGGTCAATCATATTGCGCAACAATTATTGTGCAGCATGATGATTGCGCAAATTCACATTGTATTAGTCAATCACCACCATTCACGATCAATAATGTTGCACAATATGCTTGACAGTGAACGGGCACCTTTAGACTAAAGGTTACCGTCTAATAAAACAAACCGTAAAAGAAGTCTTTCAGTTTTCACTCTTTTTCACCCTGGCCAATGTAATTTTCAGCTGATTTTTGTAATTGCAATTCACGGTCGAGTTCAAAATGGCCTTCTTGAAGTCGCTCATTCAATTACAAGAATTTTCAAAAGAGTTTGAAGTACCCTGTGAATGACGTAAATATTAAGACGAAAGTATTTACCATTTTCCGATGGTAAAAAGCTTGCCGTGACAATAGCTATTTGTCAATATTATTTCGCGAGAAGCCGAACACAAGATTGGCTATCACGCGTGGTATTTAAACAGCTAGCCGGAAACGGTGAGTAAACGATCGACTCGCGAGTCTCACAGGTACTTCGTAGGATGGACGAAATGTGTCAAAGTGGGTAGTGAAATGGAATTTGTGTCGTTCACAAGGGAAAGCAGAACGAGGAAGAAAACTGACGACAGAAAGAGAGAGAGAGAGAGCGAGAGAGAGGTAAGAACTGTGGAAAGATACTTGCGAATAGGAGCGACGAGGAAAGAGGAAGTTAGGGGATGGAGACGGTAAGGGGGAAAACTCTTAACTCGGTCCCAAGTTCGACTTGAAAGGCTAGAGTTTCCGTCCTTCAACGGCCATCGCTCTTTAAACGCGAGGTAGAAAGACCCACGTTCAACCACCCGTTTCTCAGGGATACGTACAACCATTCTCGTACTCGAAGGAAAACGCGAGACTCGCTGTTCCATATACGCCACATTCAGAGTGCGTCACGTTTTATGATCGAACGCGGCCACTGTGCAACGCTGATTCGATTTTCCGACGCGCGTGATGGTCGTCGAGTGTTGCATATTAACCCACTGATGAATATTTAGCGGAACAGTGGAATCGGTCTGTCTTGGTCAGACATGGACCTCGTTCCACCGAACACGATCTATATTTTTCAGCCGCAGATATTTTTATAGAATGACATCTTTTGCCAAAGGATTACCATTAGCTTAACGTTGCCTTCAGATGTCATTGTAATAGTTTTTAATTAGACAGAGGATCTTCATACAAAATTTTCTATTTATTTTCAATCTACAAAGGCTGTTCCCATTAAGAATAGAACTTTATTTGATTCCAATTTTTTAAAATTGCATCATATTAATTGAAAACTACATTTTTACCCTTGCGGTGATAAAAAAGCAAAAGGTGATAGAAATGCCTACTTCACAACGGATGTTTATGCAAAATATAAATGTTGCACCTGATTTTCTACAAACTGGAGTGAAATAGAAATTTATTTTCTTTCTTAATATGTTCTTGCGGTGATAGAAAAGCAAAAGGTGATAGAAATGCCTACTTCACAACGGATGTTTATGCAAAATATAAATGTTGCACCTGATTTTCTACAAACTGGAGTGAAATAGAAATTTATTTTCTTTCTTAATATGTTTAACGGGTTGAAAGTAATATAACAGTATTTTCAAATTCTTCTAACCTTTTCACTGTTTGAATAAATAAATGCATAAAATTCTCTGTCGATTTATAATCCATGGCAAAACATTCATGATACGGCATGTTAACGAACAGATTCATAAAAAGTCCAATTTACATTTTATGCATGAACATATGTGTCGCAAATATTGTAGAAAATTATGATTCGCCTGAAAGAATCGATGCCAGTCCGCGCGACACACTCGCAAACTGCAAATATTCAATTTCATGGTTTCTACGTGAATGTATGTTTGATTGAAACGAACGAAAACTATAGAGGAACGCGTGCTGCCATGCGCGAGAGACTCGGAGGAACCGAGAGAATATATTTACATGTTTCATGTGATCCCATTGAATTTCATCGCAGTGCGTCTCGAGTGTACCCGCCGCACAATCAAAGCAATTATTATTTTCCACTTTGTCGTGTGTGAGATACGAAAGTGGAGTACGGTAGCTAGAGAAGACAAGTTCTCCGAAGAGACAAGTAACGCCACGCAAAGTGTTGTACCTATGCAAGTTATAAAACACAAAAGTTCCTCGGGACGGACATTCCGTTTCCCGGAGAAGACAAGCGGCGTCCGCCATGGACACGCACTAAACTAAACTCGAGTTCGAAAGTGCCACTCGAACCGACCTATCTCGCGACTCTCAGGTGGATTTCTCAACTCCAAGTGGAGGATTGCTGCAACGCTGTGTCTCGCTCGGCACGTTGTAGAGGGAATTGCAAAAATTAAACGAGATAGACTAGATTCTTCGCCATAAAATTCCCTAATTACAGGCAGGAATGACGGAGCAGGATGAACGAGTGGTAAAAGGATAAAACAAAAGGAGGGGGAAAGGAAAGACAGGCTTCTTGCGCGCGAAGGCGACCAATTAATTGATTGTCGTCGCGAAGGGAGTGGCCAAGGGGAACGGTCGGTTGTGGCCCGACAATTAGTTTTAATTATACTTCGTCCATCGGCCAACTACTTGCCAGTATCTATTAGGTTTTCGCAAGCCGTTCCGTTTATTCGTTTCCACGACACACGCGCGCGGCTGTTAGTTCCAACTGTGGAAGATTAATTTCTCGAAAGCCGTTTCATTCCCAAATTGGCTTTCACACATCAAAGGACCATTTAATCAGCACACCTACGCGCCGCTTTGATCACGTTTATCGAAGCAGTCGTCCCGCATGCTCTCTATCCCGCCACCTCTGTGTTTAAAATGAATCGGCTCCATTATACCACCGCGTTCCCGTGCATCGTTCGCCCGTAACGCATCATCACAAACAGCCGGCTAGAGTGATTAACATAAACAAACAGCGAGTTCGCAGCGTTTGTGACTGTCGCCTAAACGAATTCAGAATTCCGCTTGCTCTCCTTACTACTTTCTTTCGAATAGACAAGCTGTTTTATAATGGCTAGTATATTTGAAATAGAGAAAATACTGAACAACATTAAGGATAAACTTCACCTCAGGAATGAGAAAATGCAGAAAATCCAAGTTTCAATGTTGGCAATCCTCTTGTTCAAAAGTTATGTGTGTTTAAGCTTGCTCTCCTTTACTCCTTTCTTTCGAATAGACAAGCTGTTTTATAATGGGTAGTATATTTGAAATAAAGAAAATACTGAACAACATTAAGGATGAACTTCACCTCAGGAATGAGAAAATGTAGAAAATCCAAGTTTCAATGTTGGTAATCCTCTTGTTCAAAAGTTATGTGTGTTTAAAGTTGGGCGACTTTAAAATCACTCAACTTTACACACTCACATCTTTCGAACCAGTGAATTCCTGAGATTGAAACTTGGATTTTCGAAATTCTCTCAGCAAAATCTAGTCTTACGTTAGGCAGAATTCTAAAGTTTCGATAACGAAGTTAAGAATTCTTTTAGGAAAACTATGGAATATATGCAACCAAGTCTTTGGTGTAGACTTCGGCTATTAACAGTTTAAAGTTATTGTTGATCGGGCAAGACAACATTAAATTCGAAATTGTTCCACCATTAGGAAACTTCATTACGATATAGCGCAATGCAAGTGCATTGAAACGAGTGCATTAGTGTGTCCATCCCTCGACACGACGTTTCCCTTCGCTCAGTCGTTTCGCGATTGCAGAATCTTCGTCATGGAATCGGCGCGAACAAATTTTCCGGAAAGTCGCTTAAGAACATTCGGCGCGACGTGTCGCAGTCGCTCGGATTTACTTTGACGCGATTTTATCTCGAGATTTTAACGAGTTACGGCTCCATTACCGACTGCAATCGACGAACATGATGCTCTTATCACTTCTTCTTTGAAAACGACCACGCTCGCGTCGCTGTCGATGTGTCGTACAATTTTTTTCGGGATAGTAATCATTCTTTCTTAAAGATGTGACAGCTTTAAAAAGACGATAACTGGATTTTTCTCAGAAGTTAGAGCGATAATTATATAGAAAAGGTCTGTATACTCCGATTTTTATGAAATTTTAATGTTGTAAATTTCGACATTTTTAACAACTTTTCCTTTTCCAATATAGGGGGGTCTCGCTTTTACTTTTCAGGATATTTGCAAAAGACAATCACTAATACTGTATAAAACGTATGTACGCGGAGCGTGCAGGAATACGAAAAATTCAATACAGTATTCGCGATAGATTTTTACAAATATCTCAAAAACTAAAAGCGACCCCCCTATATTGGAAAAGAAGATAGTTGTTCAGAATGTGTTGCTGCATAACATATTAAAATTTCATCAAAATCGGAGTACGCAGACCTTCTCTGTATAATTACCGTTAGAGCAATTAGTTTACTACAAGTCTGTAAATTTTTTCCGCGTCAATCAATTTTGATGAAATTTTAAAGTTCGAGTAAAGCGTAGAATTCTTAGAGAAATGTCGTCCCCTTTAGAAGAATTTGGGCACAGTTCCGTTCGGATTTCTCGGAGTGGATTATTCGAATGGCCGAGGGGTCGCCAGTTTCGCAACTCGGCCCTGCACGGTCTTCCCGCCGGAGGTAGACTCTA
Organism: Lasioglossum zephyrum; assembly: GCA_028455615.1. Taxonomy (NCBI): domain Eukaryota; kingdom Metazoa; phylum Arthropoda; class Insecta; order Hymenoptera; family Halictidae; genus Lasioglossum; species Lasioglossum zephyrum. The sequence goes on along the minus strand of CM052322.1, from coordinate 3,379,010 downwards.
ATCCGCAATTTCAATCTCTCTTTCTGCGAGTCCCGAAAGAACTGGTGGTCCGAGTGAGAGCAGGAGAACACCAGGAAGCTCTAGGAAAGGAGAAAGGTCGAGCACAAAAAAAAACCCAGGGGATGCAAGCCGTGAATCAACGGACGATTCACGGCGGGACTCATTCCGGGTTCCTTTTATTCCTGAGACTTGTGGATTGATGGTATCGCCTCGCAGATGGAAATGCGTGTAATTTTTATAACGGCCACGCCTCGCGATCATCGTCCGCCCCGCGAAATTCTAAAGAGCTTCCGCTATACAACGCCGACGCTGACGCCGACACCGACGCCCTATGAATTACGTACGCCCCGTCAATTTTCCTATGTAGTTTCGACGTGCCGACCTTTTGTCGCTTTTGTGCCACGCAAATGACGATTTCAGTGTCTCCAGACGACGGGGCGCGGCTTTCAAACCGGAACAACAAGTCGATTGATTGTCTCGCTGACTTTCGGACTTCCGGGGATCCAAAATATGTAGCACCTTAATTGTATAAATTTAATGCTTAACATTAGACTGCGCCGATAACAAACTAATTTCTATTAATTCATTACGATCGACAAAACGGAATGTTTATTAGACTGCGCATTGGATGCACTTATAACAAAAATAAGCAGCTATATGTAGTTCAAAACATCAATAAAATTGAAGGAATTAGAAGACCTCTAAAACAATTAATCCTCATCCGTCCTTCATGTTAATTTCACACAGTTTTCCCGAAATAAGTTATATCAGAAATTAGTTTATAATATCGGCGAAAGGAAAATTTCCTTTCATATAATAAATTCCAATAATTGTTCTCTTCCATCAAATAAACACTCGATTTTTTATAATTATTGTGTCAAACAGTTTGAATGTTAATTGTTATCTTATTCGAGGTAGAACACAACCTGTTATTGGCTTTAAGATACGAGAAGACCCTGGTTTCCCTTTCGGGTTCCAACGAATTTCTTCTAAGAGTCAGTCGAAGCTGAGACTTCGTATAGTAAAGAGTGGTGAAATAAAGACAAGTTTTATTATTACAAATGCCAGTGTGCATTTATCGACACCCATATCCTATAGAATCGGCGACGTCACAAAGCAAGGATTTAACAAGTTCCGAAAACCGGATTGTTTGCGCCTCGGGCCGATATAGTTCGGAAGAGCCGGCGTGCTTGCGGTGGCACACAGAGAACAATTTTAATCAACCAATCCCTGCGTGACCCGAATTAAACCGCCCACGGAGCGTCGTATCATCGGCCACGCCTGTCCGCGATCCCTCTATCCTCTCCGGCCAGGCTGTCGCGTTCGCCTGGGTCTAACGCAGAAAAATGATTCTCCGCTTCCGTGTCGCGCGAGGCCGACGGGGTGCAATCCGATCGAAACAACGTCGCGCGAGAGAGACGATACAACAAAAAAAGGGGGGAGGGAATGCACGGGGGTTAACGAGGTTCCGGTATCAATCAGAGAGAAGCGTGACACAGAGACGAGAAGAGCAGGGGGTGCAGGACCGGTAAGCGGCGACAGAATTGCGCGCGATTGCTGTCTAACCCCGAAATCATTTATACACACCGGAATCAGCCGGTCGCATCGATCGGGCAACCGGCCGAGTGTCACTTTTGCCGTTCCTGTTGGATCTTCCACCCCCTTGTTCCGCCTTTCAACCTCGGCGTCCCCCCCTTCCACCGTCGGTCAATACGACAAATCCGCCGGCAATAAAACACCGAGTCGCGCGCGCGTTCCCGTTTCTCTTTTTTGGCATTTTTCCCCTGGTCCTTTGTCTCTGTTCCTCTTTTTTAACCTGACCCTTCCAATCCTCCCTCCTCCTCCTCTCCATTCCTGCCCCTCTACCGTTGTGCCAGCGGCGGCCAGCATCCCCGGCCGGCTCTTTCTCTTTTCGAAACGGCAGCTCGTAACCCGGAGCCACCCTGTATGGATCGAGCCCGTGGTGGCCCAACAGCGAATAATAAATTATCGTCGCCGGTGGCGCGCGACCGTGCATCCGAATTTTCCCGCTTCCCTTCCACAACCCCTTCTTCTCTTCATCCATCCCCATACTATTGCTTACCACCAACCCCCCGATCTATCCCCATCTCTCTTTCGCTTGATCACTGCGCGCTGAACGACGCGAACAGCAATTCCAACGATGGTAGTAGGGCACGCGGATTGAATCGGAATGACCGCGAGAGGTCTTACACAACGTCACAGTCACCGAGCATCTCTAATCTTACTCTATGCTTATTTATTTGCACGAGTAAATTCGTCGTCGTAAAATACAAGCGAATTTAATTTTAGGAATTCCTCGAAGCGGCACAGCTATAAGAAAATTAATTAAAAGTGTGAGGAATTATTCGATTCTTTTGAATGAACCCTTTACACTCGGAGCTATTTCAACTCGAAGATCAAACGTTTCTGCCGACCTAGAATATTTCCATTCTCTGTGATCTTTTAAATTTGGTAGATATGAAGTTGATATACCTCATACAAGACGTAATTGTTTAGTAATTAGTTAGATACCGACATATCTGGTAATGTAAACAATATTTTAAATACTAACACAAGAATTTTTAGTGAAGCTCAAGTGCTAATCTTAATGTTTTCGGCGCAACGGTTTCGAGCAATTTTTAAATAAATAACTGTTATGCAAATATGCCTGACGTTTCGGTTCCCGTCGGAACCTTTATCGAAGATAAATTGCGTCTAAGAAAATAAAGAAAATGTATATGTTGAAAGGTATGTAACGTAAATGGATTGAAAAAGAAGAAAATATTAATACATACATATACATGCTATTTTTACTAATGTAATTCAAACATTGTACTGATTTAATTTGAATCGTGTGAGACGATCGATACAATTGATTATTAATTATTTGATTCGATGAGATATATTAAATATGTTGGTATCTGATCAATAGACTGCGGATCTTTAGGCATTTATGTAAGAAATTGCTTGAGTGAAATATAAAACAGTAAAGGATTAGAAAATTTTTAGAATATCGTAATGATAATGTTAAGGTAACAAAGTCGTTAAGGGATGAAATCAATTTTTATTTTACTCCTGCTTTCCAACGATCAATGCAAAACATTTTTACTTTTGAATAAAGAACCGCAGTCTACTCATCAACTGCATTTGAGAATTGTTAAGAGCTATTCTATCAATTCCATATCTGTAAAATGAAAAAAATTATGTACAATGGAATTAGCTGGAAAGAAACGTTTAATTTTCAAGTTAACCCTTCACTGCATGATTTTTTTGATTGTGATGAAAATTATTGAAAGAAGTTCAATTTTTGTGTTTTATTGGAGGAAAAAACATTTTTTTATTAACTGCATGATTTTTTTTATTAGGATGAAAAAATTGAAAGAAGTTCAATTTTTGTGTTTTATTGGAGGGAAAATAATTTAAATATTTTCAGAAAAATAAACATAATTTAGAATAGTAAGAAAATATATTTTAGGTTACTATATATACCAGATTTGTTAACTGTATCAGATATTATAATGCAATATGCAGCGAATGGTTAAAATAGCTCTTACTGCAAAGGGTTAAAGGTCGATTGGATCCAAAATGTTACTGGTCTCCTATATTTCCACGGAACGAGCATCTCCACGCTTCTCTCTCCCCTCCTTTCTACTTTCAATTAAATTTTATCAAGGCACGATAAGGCTCTCGCGCGACTGCTTGGGACGTGGCAAGATATTACAGCAAAGAGCATATCCCCATATCCGCGATTTATTCGTCACCTCGAGCCACGAGGATGGTTTTAACGCGATGCTAAAAATTTTATTTATCCCATTTAGCGCACCAACTATCACAACGCTGTGTCGGTGGAATTGTTCGCAGCTCTTTTTTTTGTACAGGATACAAAACAATTAACCAGGATCTATGTTAGATAGTTTCTTTTAGCACTTTTGTGGGCGAATCGGTCGAACTACACCTGCGCGTCACAATTTTCTGTAACGCGAAAGAGAGCCAGGGTAGTTTTGCTATTGCTTTGAACGAAAAAAGGAATAAAAGGAAAATATGCGTTAAAGCTTCGTTTGTATTATTTTATATGTTACGTGAAGTAACAGCGCGGAATGAGTTTCATTCCGAGTCCCGGGAAAATGGAAACCGTGGCGGAGAATGAAACATTTTTCATCCGGCGTTGATTCGGTGGAATATGTTTATCAACGTTTATTAATTATATAGACGCAAATATAATGTGGGTCAACTCCGGGTTTCGCTCTTTGACGCTGCCGAAACTCATGGGAACTCGTCGGTAGTATGCAAATGCCTTTATAACGATGAAATTCTCGTTTATATATATATATTTTTTTTAGCATGGCGAAGTAAAAAAGTTTCGCAACTACCGTATGGCTTTTGTGCATAGCGAATCACGAACAATCTAGATTGTGTGCAACGTTCTACCCCGTTATATAAAATCGCTGGGTTGCGTGTACTCGTACGCAGACTATCAAACGTTCTCGTAATATTTCGACGAAGTTTGTTTAATATTTTAACTAGATTCGAAGATTGAGCATTTTTAAATTAAATTTATGTCTGTTAGATTCCCCGTGTACTACGCAGTCTTCTTATGAAACAGTGGCTTGTGAAACTAAACGATAATCAAAGAAAAAGAATGCAAAAATAGCTCGAGCGACATAATATACAACAATACAATAATATACAACTGTGAAAAGATTTTTGGGCAAAAACTTCAAAAAATAATTTTATTTTTTGAGATTTTACTTCTTTAAATTTTCACACCACTAAAAAATTACTGTGCCATTATTCAAAGCACTATTGTTGACAAAGGTATTGTATGAGCTATTATAATATCAATTTCATATCCACAAAATGAAAAAGAGAATATAGAAACGAATCATTCTAGCTAGGAAGGAACGTTTCATTTTCAAGTTAAAATCTCACCCAGTGTTAATTATCGTAATAATCAAAATTGTATGTAACAATTAGATATAATATACAATATAAAAATAATAATATACAACTGTGGAAAGATTTTTGGGCAAAAACTTCAAAAAATAATTAGAGATTGTACTTCTTTAAATTTTCACACCACTAAAAAATTACTGTGCCATTATTCAAAGCACTCAATTCAATCTTCAATTTTTCATAAAATGAAAAAAAGAATATAGAATCGAATCATTCTAGCTAGGAAGGAACGTTTAATTTTCAAGTTAAAATCTCACCCAGTGTTAATTATCGCAATAATCAAAATTGTATGTAACAATTAGAAATACTAATGAAGAAAACAAAAGCCAGACTAACTATCCCAGGCGGTAAAAAATGTTTGATGGTACTATGGATATTTTGCTGACTGCATACGTTGCATCAATCCTTTTTCCCCACTGTACTCATCGATCACGACCTGCTTTAGCGAAAGTCGGCAACTTCTGTAGCGATCTAATACACATCGAGAACCACCCTTGTACATCCACCCGATAAACTAATTACGCCTTGAGACCGCCTCCCGAATTCTCTTTAGACGGGCTCGAAGACGATTGGGGTAGCTCGAGCGGCGAATCGATTGCCGGCATCGATATTTCCTCGATCGGAGATCGTTAAGCGGAGCGTGGCTGTACCTCGGGGTTGCCCCCGCGATCAGGAACGATGGCGCCTTCGGAACGGTCGCCAATTCAGATCCAGCGGGGTGCAGTGTGCGCCTAATTGGTCAGATTTGTAATCGGTCACGGCGAGCGTTAGGTCGATTCGGGTTGGGCACTACGGCTGACCAGATGGAAGGGGTTGAAACACGGCCGCGAACGATAGACGAGGATGGCTTCGCGACTGAGCGAGAAACGAGACGCTCGCTAAGCTGTACAGGGTGTAAACAAAGTAACGGCTCGGCTCTTCACTGAGCCTCTGGTATACGAACTACGGTTCCGATCAATAAGAAGCAATTCACGTTTCACACACCTTCGAATAAATTGAAAAGTAAGAGAAATTTAACAATTTTCTTCTCTACCATTTTATACACTACTGTGCGAAAGAAAGAAACACCCGGACTTGTTTAATTGAAAAGCGTAAAAAGCAATAAGAACAATACAGTAAGTTCTGAGTAATGTTCCATTGTTATCCAGTTCTGAGCTATATTTACATACAGTTTCGAGTCTCTACCTCATCGAGAAGTTAGTTTAAAATCAGTTGCAAAATTTGTATCGAACAGACAGACAAGATAGCGAGGAGTTAATAAAAACCTGATAAAACGGATTCCGCTGTTTAATTGAATAGTTCTGAGAATGTGTCATTGTGTGGATTATCTAATACTTTAAATTATTTAGAATAAATCAATAGTTTGTACAGTACAATTTCTGCATAAAGATATTGTTTACCATTATATTTATAATTATACTGGGTGCTTCTTTCTGTCTTACAGTAGTGTGTCTTATGAACAATACATTGAATTTTTCGGTGAGGTCATGTGCAGTATAACTTAATTTTAAAAGTTAAAAATAAGACCACTATACAATATGTTCAAATTCTTCTAATGTCATTACTGTTTTAAATTGCGCTTATTCAATTTTCTCAATAAATGCATAAAATCCGCTGTCATTAATGTTCCAAGATAACTATCCAAGATAAAAATAACCCCCTCCACCACGAGTAATCTTCTAAGCAAGCTCAATATCAATGCGGGTATTGTATGTGTGTACAACCCTGTATATGACTGAATTTGTAAAAACGGAGAATGGGAAATAACAGTAGAGTTGTGAAATTACGATCGTAAGAAGAAAATCAGATCTAAACAAACGCCGCGACAGGAAACACGTCTGTCAAAACGTATCCATGTGTCCTTACAGCTTTTACAAATAAAAAAAAATACGACTTTTCCTTACAATATGTAACCCTTCAAATGTATTTTATAATAATTCCATCCCACATATTGCGTAGAATATCGTGACTATTAATTCCTTGACACCCGGTGGAGTTTGCAACGGTGGAACGAAGAAGCGAACGAAAGTGGACGAAGATGGCGAACAAGAGGCGCTGAAGAAAGATGGTAAACAGGAAAGAGAGGGAAGAGAAGTAGGTGAGGAGAGGGAGAAGGTACGTGTCGGTATCGCGAAACAGAAACAGAGTGGAACCATGATGAATAAAGGGAAGCTGAATGGAACCGAGGGAGAGGGAGAGAAGGAGGAGAGACGACGCACGTGTCACAGATGTGTTTGAAACATGGTACCCACTACCAGGCCTACCCCAAATTTATACTCGCGCCTCCCTCTCCCCGCCTAGCCGTCCACCCCCAACTGCCACCCCTATTTCACACACACTGACGCGCATTTCGTAATCCGCGCTAATTTAATTGCTCCTCGTCATCAATGGCCATTAACCGGAATAGAATTGTCGGCAATACCGTTGCCGCTACAAGGTGCAATTTCGCCTAACTTCGCGGACCGATCAGCCGAGAAGATCGTCATCGAATCAACATTTGGACCCTCCTTCAATTTTCTTGATTCTCTGATTTTTTTAAAACATCTAAGTGGATGAAATGTACTTCAGAAATTAAACGAATCAATTCAATTGTATTTAATATTTGATAGTTCGTCTCTATCGAAATGGTAGATGGTAACATAGTAAGATAGTAAATTATCTAAATACCCAAATCACTATTAACAGTTGCATATTAAAAAATTAACCGAATAAATGTTAGTGCAACCACAATTAAGTTATATTTAATTATAAAAAGACAGAGTGAATCTAACAATTGTTCGATCACAGAATTTTCTATTCTCGAGACATCGTCGATATTTAAATTGTTCACTATAAATGTAGACATTGTAGTTCATCGTTTAGCTTCGTCGCTTGATACAACATTTCTAAAACTCCCTAGATTTCTTAACAGAAAGTCTTGATTCGTTAGTTTCGTCGAATACTCGCAACTAGAATTTTCTCACCCGAGGAAGATCTAGTTAAGGTGAGTTTCAGGAGAACGTTCGACGGTGATCGAAAAAATATTGTTTCCGCGATTATCGTTGGAACGCGGTGTTCTGACGACGGTACACGGATCCCATCCGGGGTGGATGCGCGATGAATATGAAAATAGGGGTAAGTGGTAGCGTTCGGGGTGCCGTACGGCCACGAAACTCCGACAACCGCCGGGTTTCACCGTTTCGACAGTGAGTCGGCCGGGTGACGGCGATCCTGTAAATTGGTGTCACTCGATTGCACGGCAAGCGGACCCCCATCAGCGTCCGATAAATTTATGCGACAATTGATGCCGCTCGGTCGTCTACGTTGAAGACCCTTCACTCGGAATTTAATTGGTCTCGCGCGCGACGAATATGCTATTACTCGCGACGAACTCGCGGCTACATCGTCACCGTTTCTTTCACTTTGATCGGTACTGTGATTTTCTCCGTCCCATTTTTTCGTTTATATTTAGACATCATTACTGTGTAAATACTAATGTCAAGTATACATAGGTGTGCTTACCAATTTATCCAGAATCTTCTCTGTTCCTCCAACGCATCCACAGCACACTGCCACTTACGCGAAAAATTTTCTTAACTTGATGCTACTACATTCCACAGTCCACCTGACCTTGTCGATGACACAGTACATGATCGTGTGTGTGACCTAAAACAAATAAATTTGAAGTTCCAAAATATAAAACCTTAAATCCATTTTTATAAACAAGAATACTAATCATACAATTATAAAACACTAATGCAGTGGTTCTAACCTTTTTAAAGTCAGGGAACACTTTTGATTATATGAATTTGCGGTACACCAAAATTAATGATTAAAAAAAAAACAAAGAAAAACATCCCGCGTAGAAATAAAAATATTTTAGAACACACATTGTTAAATATATCTAATATATTTTTCGTAATTTTGTGGAACACTTGAAAAAAGCACGCGGAACACTCGTTAAAAAGCACTGCATTAATTGTAAAGTATAGGTACAGTATTTTATCCGTAACTGCCCCAAAATGTATGTGGCTGAGCTATAAATGTTCCTGATCTATCCCCACTTAGAGCCAAGAACATGAGTGGTTACCCTCGGATTAGGCGGGGGGGGGGGATGAATCTGAGAAAGGGCCTTGCCCCACGCCCCGAGCTGTAAAATATAAGAACTAGATCCTTACGGGAAGGAAAAAAAATGATCTATCCCCACTACTGCGGGGTATACCTCCTTGAGGTACCTGAAAGCTCGAGAGGCCTCGGTCGCCGAGAAATATGACAACATGCGACTCGGGTGTCTATTATACATACATATCTATTTTACCACGTTTTTATTAGCTCGCTTTCTTGTTTGTCTGTTTGTCTGTTTGTTTGTTTGTTTGTTTGTTTGTTCGGTGGCAAATTTTGCAATTGATTTTAAACTAACTTCCTGATGAGCTAGAGACTTGAAATTGCACACATGGCTCAGAACTGGATGACAATGCATTATTCAAAAAAAATTTTTTTAAAAAGTCTTACCGTTTCGGAGAAAATAACAATTAAATATTTACCTTTTCATCCCCCCGCGAACTACGTCATCGCGTTCAGCGATCCCCACTTCGCTCGACAACCCTCTCTACTTTACTATGCGTGCGCACTCTGACTCGTCCCCACTCCACGGACCCACTTTGCCCCGACGCGCGACGGAGCTTAGTATATGATAAGTATAGATATGATCGGTAGTATAGTACATCATCGCGCGACGATCGGTAGTATAGTATATAATCGCGCGACGATCGGTAATATAGTACATCATCGCGCGAAGATCGGTAATGTGTCATCGCTTTGTTTACCAAATGGAATTTACAGTGAGCTTAGTGAGTATACAAAGTATTAATAAAGAGTGCTACAAGTATTAACGCAAGACTAAAAAGTAGAAAATAATTATTTAAATAAAAATAAATTTTTAAAAATACCACGTTTTTAAAAACGGACTAAAAAGTATAAAATAATTTTTCCTAGTGCCATA
>CM052322.1:3269649-3368976 GCA_028455615.1 Lasioglossum zephyrum | reverse complement strand
TATGGCACTAGGAAAAATTATTTTATACTTTTTAGTCCGTTTTTAAATTTTCAATTGACAATGGAGTAAATTTTGGTGACTCGCAAAAAAATTAAATGATAAAGCCATTAAAGACACACTCTCTTGACTGAGACATTTCGCGACTCAGAAAACGGGCAGAAGCTCAGCTACATTATAGTTAAGTTTATTAATAATTTATTTATTGTCGCCACAAATTTAATCCCTACAAGGGACGACCAACGGCCGTTTAGTACGGTCTCACGGTACCGAGACTCTTTTTGTCTGTCACCAAAAGTTACTCCATCGTCAATTAAAAAAATAGACATGTATGTATAGTCAGAAAAATTTTCATCAGATATACTATAAATATGATGGTAACAATCTCATAAAAGATTAATTAAAAATGAAAAAGTGTCATCATTGCATTACCTTATATGTCTGTACTCCTGTATATGATCCGAATTATATCGTGTTTGGTATCGTTTTAATCAGAAAAAATGTCACAATTCTATTAAAAAAGTCCCATAAAAAATAAGTAGTAATAAAAAAGTTATCCCTTGGTATTGCATTGTGAACACGCGCAAGCCTTTGAACTGTGCCGCCGACTCCGACTCACGGCGTCTCTTTCTTTCCCATACGCTATCCTTCCGTCTTCTCGAAACCTTAATTGTCCATTATATAAGTAAATATTTGGTATGATTTTAATCAGAAAAATACCACAAATATGGAAATTGAAGTTCCATCAAAAAATAATGAAAAATAAGGAAGTTGGAAATTCTGATTACATTGTGTTTACACTTCGGTGTTTACCTCGGCGACCAAGACCTCGGCTGTCCTCTACGTTCGGTAACAGTCAAAGAATAGTGTCCCTGGTACATTAATGTCCCTCGGCAGACCCGTGCTAGGGATTTATATAGGTAAAAAACTGTACTTACAATTTTTTCAGAATCTTCTGTTCCTCCGTCAGATCCACAGCACACTGCCATTTACTGGAAAAGTTTTCTTACTATCTTCCATAGTCCACATGGCCTTGTCGATGCGACAGTACATGATCATGTATGTGACTCGAAACAAAATGCTTTTTAGTCTTGTGTTAATACTTGTATCACTCTTTATTAATACTTTGTATACTCACTAAGCTTGCTGTCGCGCGGCGTATTATCATATACTGAGGTCCGTCAGGACGAAGTGGGTCCGTGGAGTGGGGACGATTCAGAGTGCGCGCGCATAGCAAAATAGAGAGCGTTGTCGAGCGAAGTGGGGATCGCTGAACGCGATGACATAGTTTCGCAGGGGGATGAAAAGGTAAATATTTAATTGTTATTTCTCTGAAATGTATACTTTAAATTTTTTTTAAATAATGCATTGTCATCCAGTTCTGAGCCATGTATCCAATTTCAAGTCTCTAACTCATGAGGAAATTAGTTTAAAATCAATTATAAAATTTGTCACCGAACAGACAGATAAACAAACAAGAAAGCGAGCTAATAAAAACGTGGTAATAAATTTGAAGTTCCGAAATATAAGACCTTAAATACGAGGGGAGAGTTTTCGTAGTTGCGTAGTTTTTTTCCACGTTTTTATTAGCTCGCTTTCTTGTTTGTTTGTTTGTCTGTCTGTCTGTTTGTTAGTAGTTGTGTAGAAGCTTGGCTGCGTTTGCATTTGAAAATTGCTTTCGGAAGACAAGACGAATAGAAGATTCTGAAAAATTCGTAAGTAAACTTCACACTAGTATTTTATAATGTAGTTCAACGATTTATACTATTAAATATTAAGTGTATAATTTGATAAAATCCGGACTTGGCAATTTTCAATGATTTTCAAAATGGATCCAGGCTTACTTTCCTCCATAAAAATCCGCAGTCTACTATTAATTTTCTACAATATAATAATAGGTCACGCCGATCTCTTTTGTTTCAATCGATCAGTGATGAAATACATCGTATGATGGGACAACTAATTGCAGAATTATATTAAACTGGATTTCGGAAAGTGTGTTGCGTAGTGTATAAATAATTCTGCGATTTTTTTATCACTTACAACTGTCTACCGATCCAGAGATGTATTTTCACCCCTCGAAGGTACTGGCCAGAGTGTCGCCTATTGTTTCATACCCGCCCTTTGCCCTCGATGCGAACGAACCGCTAATGAACCGTGTATTGGCCGATTTTTCTTGAAACGCGATACGGGCAACACCAATTAACGAAGTAGACGTACGAGGCTCGCGGAATAATTTAAAAAAAAGCAACTCTCCGCGGGGAAATATTCTCTCGGCAAGATATATATACATACCGCGCACACGTTTCTCGATGGAAATCATTGAAAGTTAACTCGGCCGTGCAGTCGACTCCGCGGAAATTGTATATTACGGTCGTGCGCGGCATCGAAATAGCTCGGGGCATTTAAAAATCTCGCTTGAGCACAGCGACGAGATACAGATAGGAGAAGAATGGTTTCCGCGTTGCGTCGGAGAAAGAGCGAATAAGAGAGAGCGCGCGCGCAAGGGTGGACGGAGATTGAAAGCGGCCATTTAGAATTGACCGCGAAGAATGAGATACCATATCGCGGGTTGAATGAAAAAGAAACGAAGCGAAGCGGGAAAGACGGTGCTCGCGCGAAACTCGAAGACGTTCCCCGGGCTTGGTAATTATTCAAAGCAGATATCTGAAGAGTCCAATTAGCATCGGACGCTTTTCGAAGCTTCCTCGAGGGTCGCCGCGACGGGGTTCTTTAAATTGGCTGCATTAAAAACACCGTCGAAACAAGGGATATTGGCCTGCGTCTCCTTTCATTGATCAATTGTGCACTTCTACCTTTTCTTCTCCCTCCCCCTTTTGTCTTTTTCAGTATTTATTGCACGGGGACTTATACAGACTACTTTTTCTATTTATTTTGTATTTATTTCGACGCTTTCAAATTAGTAAAATGATCGGAAAGTAATTTCCATTGCTTCCATTCGTTATCAATAGACTGCGGATCTTTATGCATTCAAGGAATATAAAAATCTTTATTTATTTCAGATCTGCAAACGCTACTACCACTGGAAATAAGATTCTACTTAATTCCACTTTATTAAAATTCGTCTAGAAAAATTTATAAATCGTTATTTTAGTTAAAATCGGTTATTTTATAAATCGCAAAATCCTGGTATATCTTGACAGCTGACATTTCAGACGTAATTTCCTGCAATGGAATGCTTTTTATGGTAAAATCAAGATAGACATTCCCATCACCTTTTGCTTTTTTATTACCGCAAGTGAAAAGTGCAGTGCACGAAAGAAAACATGGTGGAAAATTAATGTAACGGTGTTTTTAAAGTTTTGTAATGTTTCTACTGTTTTAATTACACCCGCTCATGTTTCTTGTGAATGCATCAAGTCGGCTGTCTACTAATTGAACACAATTAACGCGAATTTGATGCATTTGTGACATAAACTAGAGGGGGTTGTTGCTTGCTCGCTCTGCGAGCTTCGCGGGTGGGGTTGTCGTAGCTCGCTCTGGCTAGTAGGGCCTGCAGCTATTAATGTTTTTTATTTCGTGTGTGACTCTCCACGATCCACGCAAAGAACTTCCCAATTCGTTAGTTGCAGTATATTATCATCATTATTTATTTAGTGTACGTTTTAAGAAGATTATACGTTTTCAGGGAAATTCAATAGTTTTCTACTTATCAAAATGTTTGCTATATGGCCTCGCATTTAACCAACATCGTAGGCTCGTTGCTCGCTTGGTTTCTTGTTATAGCATACTAATGTTGCAAAATAAATTGTCTTAATTAATATTTCGCAAACGATGCAACTCCTCATTATCCAGGTTTGCAGTATTGATCTTGGTTTTCTTCGATACTGTTAATTTGAATTGTCCCAAATTTGATAACATACAAACGGACATACGCACACACACACACACACACACACACAAACATTTTGATAAAAATATTCTAAAATGACTGCAATGACCATGAAACGTGAAGATCTACTAAAAAATCGATTTTCGATTTTCGGGGTCATTACAGTAACTTCCCTATAAAATTGGGAAGTTAATAAATAGGAAAAATACAAAATTGTCGAGACATTGGATGAATTTAATTATGTTATTTCTAGACAGCGGGGATATCTATGCAAAATAGTGATTTTTTATTTAAATTGTGTACATCCTTTCGCGTACATCATTTTTTAGACGGTCATTCAATTACGAAAATGCGAAACCGGTCATGTGACCAGTCGGTGGTACGGTCACTGTTGAACCGTCCGAACGTCGCGGAATAAATTACGCTATTCACGAGTCCGGGCAACATTTTCGGTGAAATTACGCGTGGATAAAAAACCCTGGAAGGCATTTCGCGATCCTCGGATAGAAGTGCCCGTGGCGAGAATAAATGAAATATTTACGTCAAAGATATTTCAGGCGAATACGCAGGGAAAAAGGGACGCCGGAAGAATTGTTTGTTACGAAATTGGAAAGTGATCCATTAGCTGCATCTGAATGGTGGCCGCGTATATACCGTCGGCGATTTTTTTGTTCATTCGCGTGCACTTTCCGAAATGTGCGGGATAAAGAATAAAATGACGCGTTGTTTCATCGTCTAACGCGCGCCAACGTTCTGCGCCACGTTTTTCGGTGCAGCTCCGAGCTGGCGCGTATTCCGAAATTTTATTTCGGAAAACACGATTCACCGAACGTGTTTGCAAACCGCAAGTTTATAGGTTTTTTTAATGCTTCTGTCAGCTCTATGAGAATATTCCATCCACTTGCAGAAATTCAGTTTTGCGTACATTCACGTTCATCGATTTATTTGCACTTTAAAATTATTTGTCACGTTAAGTTTTCGGTAGTTCATAATGTAAAGTATTACATTCATTGTTGTTATTAGACGACCCTCTTTGTTTGCCTGTATAGTACGTATAGAGGGTGTTCCAAATGTTCGAGTTAACTTCTACCATTTTTGGGATACACTTTTTTAGCTAGAAAAATATTGTGATTCCAAATGAAAGAGGAAAAAATTAGGCTGTAATTTGCAAGGACTAATTTCTTTTATCTTCAGTATTTTTTAGAAATGATGGTGATTTTATTTATTTATATGGCATACTATGAATTTTTTGATATCATATGAATTCTAATAATTAAGAGTTCCGTGTGTTACAGCGCGGCCGCAACATTGTTTAAGCTCGTTAGATAATTTTCTAATATTCAGTTCTAAGAAACGAATACTTCTCTTGAGTTAAGCAAAGAAACAACAGCTTCATTCCAGTAGAAAAAACCAAATTCACTGACCCACAAAAGAGAACGACTTTCCAGTCGAAGCATTCAGAGCTTCAAGTTTATTATGTCCGGTAAATTATAATTTGTTGTATTCGAACCGTTCAACGTTTTATCATCCGCCGTTCGCGACTAGCAAGGAGATTCAATCTGTTTTCCGACGGCTCGCACAGCGCGCGCATAATTACTTAATTTCATGCTCCATTCTTCCCGGTTCTCCTTTTTTTTTCGTTCGTTATGTTTTCGTGGATAAAGGATTAAAAAATCAATACTTTTATTACATTTTCGCACGGTAGCGAGGAGCGTTGTTTTCCTTGCACGCGTTCGCGGAATATTATACACATACTGAAATTTAATTAAACTCTTAACGAGTTGTATTCTCTTTTCCATTTGAAATTCCAACGTTTGACCGAAAGATATTTGCAGGGAATATTAATTCCGGCGAGACTTTGCTATTTCATATGATCCATCGATGATGGAATGGACAAATATTTATTCGTTACCGGACCAACAAATATTACATTACCGGAATCAACGCGCCGGGGCTTCGTAATATTATTCACCGTATTATTGATACCGCGACCAATAACAATATTTGCTATCGAACGTAATACAACGTCAACAACCCTGTGACGGCTCGCGGAAATCCTATAAGACTCTACACCCGGAGGCAATAGTTAAATCTTCCTTAACGTGTAACTAGTCGGAAACGCCGCCGTGAGGAGGAATTAATTAAAAAGGCACCGGGTCGGGAGTTTTCTTTTACGGCATCAAGATTTCCTCGAGGAAAGAGGTTCTCGGCTGTGGCTACCTCGGTTCACAGTTTTATTTACGGGATGAAATTTTACTCCCTCGCCATGGCGAATTCTCAGGGCGCGCAACCGCGTAAGTGCCGTAATTGCCGCGTAACTCGATTACGTAAATTAATTAATTAATGCGATATTGACCCAGTCGTGTAGCTTTCGTTGCCGTTCACGGGATCGAGTTACCTACGTATTTCGTGCCAACACACCGAAACGAATTTTTCGATCTCCTTGCCGAAGCAGCGGACTCTTCTCCTACCGACTACCAGAATGATAAAGCAATTATGAGGCTGCGCCCAATTATCAACTAGACCTATTCTCGAATTCTCGCCGTAACTTCCGGCAACTACAAATTAGGCGTTTTACTATATTGCATATCAAATGAACTACTTTAGAACGCGATTGTTGCGAAGCATTTCGATCAAGAAATACTACTGTAGCTTACAGATTTACTACTTAACATTTTAGAAAGTAGAATTTTACGTCAATGGGTTAATACTTTTTGTAAAATAATATCGAGATGCATTATTAAAGGAGATATTTAGATGGCTAAATTTAGGTAGCTTACAAATTTACTAATTAACAGTTTAGAAAATCGTATCTCTTGAAGAATGATTTTTTTACATCAATGAGTTAATACTTTTTGTAAAAGAATATCAAAATGCATTATTAAAGGTTTGAATGGCTACATTTAGAATGTACTCCTTAAAGGTTACTTTGAGGAACTACGATTATGGCTTTCGTCTAGAGTCCGATTGTAGGGTTACGGTATCTTCCAAGACCCCCATGTAAAATTATGAAGGTTTTTACTTTAATCTCTCGGCGCAAGCCAAGTGTTATGAAAGAATCACACGCAATTAACGAAACTTGTCCGGGATCCTACGGCCGGCGAAAATTTCTCCCAAGTCTTCGTTACATTTTTTATACTTTCCCCGACTCGTTTGCGAAGAAACGCGGCAACTTCCGCGATATCGGGCTTCTACAGGTTCTTATTACGCCGAGGAATGAGTGTTTAAAGATGCAGATGCTCGGAGAAGTTGGGCGGACGATATAAACGATGGTTTTTCGCTCGTAGCGTGAACACTGTCGGCCATTGTTCCTGAAAGAAAAGTACGATCAGTAGGCAGAGTAGAATGGCCACGGTATTTTTACAAGAATCGTAGTTTCACAATAAGTATACACCTTAACCCTTATCCGTCCCTCGTGTCAAATTGACACAGTTTTCCCGAAATAATGTATACCGTTCTGTTATTTCTAAGCAAATATGTTCGAAACTTGGTGACTCTTTTAATGCGAAACATATATGTGCAAAAACCTAAGATGTTAACTCATCAATTTGGATGAAAAGATACATCGAAAAGTAACCGTTTTATTTGGTATTTTATCCATCTTTTTTTATCACTGTGTTAATTTGACACCGAGGAACGGATGAGGGTTTATTAATTTCTCGAAAATTCTACATAAGTAAGAATTGGTAAATTTCGCAGCGTTCAGACGAGACTGAAATTCCGGTTTATGCCAGACGCGTACATCGCGGTTCTACGAAGGGAGCCGCGCTTTAGAATGGCGCACAATACGTGGGGAAAAAATGGCGGTAGGATTATGCGAGGATCGAGGTGTTCGGCAATTTGAAACTGGATTGAATAGGTTGCTCGCTCGGCTGTTCCCGTATGAAACTTCTCGTCGTGTTTCAGCGCGGCGCCGATGCCGACTGTAGTTGACGCGTGAAATTTCTCCGGGATATGTAAGTTCTACGGAAACGTCACCGCATCAACCGGTTCCCTGAATGAAATAATGGACAAGACACACGCTCCGTCGCGTCCGAATACACACACTTTTCCAATTAAGGAAGTCTGAACGAACGCCGCGCGACGCTCGCGCGCGAGGGGTGGGTGCGTCCGAATGTGTGCAACGAATGAAAGTTGGCGATCAAGGATTTCTGGCATTACCATACGACCGCCGGTTACGGCGTTTCCTTTTATAAGGACTTAATGTCACTTGTTTTTATCTGACCTGGGCATGTTGGGCAGTTAAGAAATTTCTCCTGGATCACGTTGACGTAACCTTGCTCAGTCGGTGGATGCATTTGCGATATCGGACAAGAATTCGGATGATGGAACGTGGGAATTTAAACGACTAAAAAGTACGGACAATATCGACGATCGGTTCTTCCTTGTTGGCTAAAGATAATGTCTTCAAGACTTGCTTTTTACGACCACTATTTTGTTGGAAATTTTCTTCCGCTGCAGTTCGCAAGACGAAGGAACGAATTTTATATGTCTGTAAAATTTAAAGAGGACTGATCAATTCATTATTAAACTGGCTGAAGAAGTTTCAACTTTATTAAGTCTCTGCTTTATACGACAACCTTTTCGTTAAAATTTTCTTCTAGTTCGTAAAATGAAGGAACCTCTATTTTATATGCGTGTAAAATTTGATGAAGATTGATCGATTCATTATTAAATACTTTCCATTTATTTGTCTTGTCTTTGTGATTATTAAAATGACACCGAATAGCTTTTCCTTCTAGTTGTTCGGTAAGCCAGCTGAACTTTATTTATCTAGTAAGAGGTGCGTTTTGTCCGTATATCAAAACTATTACGACAACGTGTGCTTGGTCCACAAATTCTCTGTAGCTTTCGCGTACAATAAATGTCCTTTTTTTCACCAGAGTTCGGTTTCCTTTTGGACAGAGTGTGCATCGCACGCGAATTGAACGAGCGTCCCCGGCTTTCCTTTCAATTTATGGGGTGGACGGTCATCTTGCTCGGGAAAAATTAAAATCGTAAACGGACGGATACGCGGGCGCTACCGGAGCGCGCAATATTGCTGAACGAATGGATTTACTATCGGCCGAGGCTCAGCAGTAACATTCCCGGTTACGATATTGCAACGGTGTAAATATCATGTGGCGTGACATGGTTAAAATGATCGACTCCGAAAGTTCCGCGATTGCGGTTGGCTGCGTTCCTTGTCGGATCCTCGTTATCCACAGTCCCCGGAACTTCGCGACATCGGCTTGAATTATGGTCATCGGAAACTGTAACTTCGACCCGCAACGTCATTCTTTTAAATATTTACCTTCGGATTAAATCAACGTTGCTCCCGCGAATCGGGAAAAACAAAACTTGCTGTGTATTTTATTTACAGCTGTTCGTCCAAGCTTTCCGGAAAATGGTTAACCGGATTTATTAAATGGCACCGGTGCGAAGTAAATTTTAATAAACGTTATCTTGCGTCCGGCTGTTCGAGTGCGGTATTAATTATATTTCTAATTTTCGTTCGCGGGTACAATGTATTGTGGAATGAAAATTTTGGGAAAATCGCGAAATTGTGTTTCTCTTTTATCGTGCCTATAATAAAAATTTAAAAACTGTGTTTTGCAGACTCGTATAAATTATATATATATAAATTCTGAAAATTCGAAATTGGTGAAAATTGCAGTTATAGGCCGAAGATCCTCCCCACCAAATTCTAGAGCGTAGTGGGAGCTTGGGGAGATGGTAGTGGGATTAATTTACATATTTGCATACCTAAAACCAAAGCTCTACTTTCATGCGAAGAAGGTTATTTTCTATACGCAGCAAGTTTGAAGGGAGTCGACAGTGGTAAACAAAATAGAAGGCGATCGGCTCGTGTCAATGAGATTTAATTGTTGCACGTCGTTTCTTCGAAAGGAAACAGTTTATAAAAAAAGAGAAGGTACAAAAAGAGAGAATCCTGCGCAATGCAATCGTTCGGTTGTCCGATCCTCGTTGCCGCTGGGCGGCGGACGCGTGAAGCTTTCGATCTCGTGTCTGAATTTACAAAATCTACAAATGTTATTCGCTAAATGTTTCATCGAAGAGGTGCCCAGATCCTCCTCAAGGTATTTTCGGTATAACAGTATATGTACAGTGCCGTGGAATATCGGCGGAATAATCGAAAAGAAATAGACGATCGCGAGATGGTTTCTTTGACGAAGCCTCCGACCGGTTGGCCAAATGTGAATGTCGTCGATCTTGTGGATCCCGAGGAGCTATCCGCGCGGGATGAAGTCGCGCTCATCACCGGAAGACAAAGAAATCGCGAGGGAAGCACGTCTTCGTTGTTCCCGGGTCCTGTTGTCTGTGTTTTTGTTCAGCGGATCGTGCCGCTCCTCGGCCGAGCGTTGTCCTCTCGACGTTGTTGGTTTCTCCTGCGTGTGTTTCACGTCTGTGTGTCCTTTCTGGCAAAGAATTTCGATCGGGATGGGTCAGGGCCTCTTCGCGAACCGGCAATCGGTGATTACAGCCAAGATGTGCGGTTGGTGATCGGTGAGCAAATTTCCTTCTAATTATCCTCGGATACCCGGCGTCTCTTACCACCAGCCTGAAAAGAATTTTTTCGTGCGTCATTCGGAGATAGGGGATGGGGGTGGCAGCCGGGTCGAGCAGGGCCGCCCGCGTCGGACGATGTCCCGGGGCTTTTGTTTACGGTTCTTTGTCCCCCAGAATCCCCGCGGAGATTGTTTTTAATTATTTTGTAAGCCGACGGGTCCCTTTAATCAAACGCTCGGAAACAATATATAGCTGTGTCTCGACGTGCGTATATGTATATCGAGAGAGATAGAAATAAAGAGGGTATAGACGAGAATTTATGTGTCTGTATTACACATATATATACACATAGGTGAAGGAGGGATGTTCTGTTACGTCACTTCGTCCCAATTAAATCTTCCAAAGAATTGTTTGTATGTTTTGCTCGTTTACCCGTTTAACTCTCGGAATGATTCTGTTAATTAATCGCGAGCGGCCCGGACGAGAAACGGAACGAGCTCGCCCGCCCGCCCGCCGCTTTTACACGTAATGAATGATAGTCAAGGGCTTCGAGGGATAGATCGAACTCGGCTTTATTTTTGTTTCTGTTTTGTTTTTCTGTTACTTCGGCCCCGAGCGAAGTTTTATTGCCGCATTGGAACCCCGCAAACAGCTTAATTGGTATTTAAACTGCGAGCGGTAAATTTAGACGCTTGACGCCCATTTATTCGTCGGGCGGAGGGGAGACAGTAACGTTTAATCGGACAACTAATTTCCCGGCGTTTCGCCGATCGAACACGCCCCGGTAAAAAGTTATTAGCATACATTACCGGTCTCGTTAATATTAATACGATTTTATCGAATCTACAGCTGCGGCTCTCTCGCTTTTCTTCCTGTCGTTCTACCGCGAGCGGAAGATCATTCGCGAATTCCCTAGCATAGTCGCCAGATGAGAGGAAAAAGCTACCCCCTCTCTCCTTGTACCGAACACGTGGTGGAAGGACAAGTTAGAGTGGAGGCACAAGTCTTTAAGAATTAAATTTTTACGAGACCTAGTTTACCGTTTGTAAAAAACTTTTGTAAAACTCGTTGCACAGTGATGGGTCACGTGACCGTACAGAATGTGACTGTTTACAGTATGTCCTATTAATTTTGATCACTGGGATTATCATCTTCGTTTGATATAATTGAGTGCAAAGACGAGTATAAAAGAATACATAATATAATATCAATAGTTTCTTTACAACTGGCGATGTAGATAGAATTTCGAGATCGCAAACTTGACCTGTGATTCTCTTCTACATTTCCATCTGGAAATAAACTTGTTCACACTACACTATGTACTTTTTTATAATCATTTTAACTGTCACATCGACCACACGGTTATTGCTAAAAACGTTGGATCACTTACCACCACCGCCACCGCCACCGCTCCATCCACCACCGCCGCCTCCGCTCCATCCACCACCTCCAAGTTTCCATCCTCCGCCGCCACCGCTGGGCCATCCACCGCCACCACCGCTGGGCCATCCACCACCGCCGCCGCCGGACCATCCACCGCCACCACCGCTAGGCCATCCACCACCTCCTCCGCTGACAGTGATCACCTTGATGACCTTTCCACCTCCTCCTCCACCACCACCAGACCATCCTCCGCCTCCGCCTCCCAGTTTCCAGCCACTTCCACCGCCGCCGGACCAGCCACCGCCGCCGCCGGACCAGCCACCACCGCCGCCGCCACCGGACCAGCCGCTGCTTATTATACCGGCTGTAACATGAAAAAACGACCGTCAGTCCATTTGGTTTTGAAGATCCGTAGGTCAGTCTACTGTGTTCAGAGGCCATAGTTCTTTCTGTCAACTGCTTCAGAGATCTACAGCTCAATTTACTGTGTTTAGAGATCCACAGCTCAGTCTGCTGTGTTCAGAGACCATGTTCTGTCAACTGCTTTAGAGATCTACTGCTCAATCTACTGTGTTTAGAGATCCACAGCTCAATCTACTGTGTTTAGAGATCCACAGCTCAATCTACTGTGTTTAGAGATCCACAGCTCAATCTAGTATGCTTAGAGATCTACAGCTCAGTCTACTGTGTTTAGAGATCCACAGCTCAATCTACTGTGTTCAGAGACCATGTTCTGTCAACTGCTTTAGAGATCCTCAGCTCAATCTACTGTGTTTAGAGATCCGCAACTTTGTGAACTGCTTTAGAGATCCACAGCCCGCCCGATAAGTTATACTATGACTAATATACCCTATTGTTTGCATAGCGCTCTGGCTTTTGAAAGGTCAATACACGAAAATATTGAAGACAGATTATCCAATAAAAAACTTAATGAAAATATCGAACAGTGTCCACGAGATTCTATTAATCAGTTTGACTTCTTTAGAAAAATTTTGAACTATATTGACCGACTTTTCAAAACGACCACTGCCCACGGTTGATCGATGCGAGAATTGAGCATTCGTGAATACCGGTTGTATATAGAAAAAATCAAATGCAATGGGGTAAATGATTTTAATAAAAATCCAACGCGCGTTCTGTTTCGATGGTGGCGCAACCGCGAAGGAAATATTGTGCACCTGCGGCCACTTCGTGTTTTTATATGGTCTGTTGTTATTTGTTAATGTATGCGTGGATGGAACCGTTCGGTATGCGAGTGGAAAAAAATATTGTAGAATTCTGTTGTTTTTGTAGAGCAGCGGAGAACGACGTTGCGTTATTGTTTTAACAATTGCGAGAGAGTTGATGAACACAATTTAATGTAATGTCAATAATCTTCAATTGAAATCAATGGACGGTGGGACTTGTGTCTAGTTAGAGCTAGAATGATGAACGTTCTATTTAAATTCCACTTTTTCCAGTTAGTTCGAACGATCGACTACATATATCAAGTCCAACAAGAATGATGACAGTTACGGCATAGTCAAAGATACACCAAAAGGCCAATAACCTAAGATGTTGATAAGACACTAAACCCACTGGAAAAATGACACGTCCATTCTCACCATAAGAATCGTAGTTGACAAATCGTTCCAGATTTTTACAAAGTAGTCCACGAGAGGTGAAATTTACATAAAGATCGGCAATCTAGTTCCAACAAACAAGGTTCTAGCAAACAACTCTAGGTTTGCTAGGTTGTCTGGTTCTTGTAAGGGGTTCCGAAAAAAAATTGAAGGATAGGTACTCACCATAGGTGGTGGCTATGAGCGCCAGGAAGACGGTAACCAGGAACACCTGTAACCAAAGACCGGGTGAGTGGTGTCGCGTCGAAAATAGATGCAGACCAGAGAGAAGAGAGTCGGTGCAGCTGGAGTGTACCAATCACACACGGCTCTTACCACGTACCTTCATGTTGAGATGTTTGATGCCCATCGTCGGACCCGGCTCCTCTTTTATAGCTCTAGCCTTTCTTCACGGGCCCCCGCCCTACCTTCTCCCCTCAGCAACCACGGGTTCTTCATCTGCCGTTCATAACACCTAACTTTCGTGACCACCACTATCGCGACAAAAATCCCCCTACCATAATCCCTGGCATCCCGTGCACCTCGAACCCCCTCTTCGGGGTCACTCTCTCTCCCCCTTTTTTCTCTCCCGCCTTTCTCTCTGTCCCTCTCTCTTCTTCTTATCTCCTTCTCTCTGTCTTTTTCCTTCTGGATGCAACGATGTAACAATCCGGCTTAATCTTAACGGGCGATCGTGAATCCTCGGAGGCCGGGCCGAAGAGCGTCGCCGTCACGACGCTCGGCTGATTGTTTGTCAAAATCGGGGGCTCGCTGTGGAAATTCGGCGACCTCGTTCGCCGTGACGAGACGCGACGCGACGAGGAAACGCGATGATTCATTATTGCCGAGATCATCTGGATGCTTGCTGAGTGTTTAGCCGACGGGGATCCCGCCGGAATGAGGTCGACGGCGTTCCCTCGATCCTAAGCTTGCGATGCCGGCGCTAAATGCGTTGGATTATCGTTAAAGTGGGGAACGGCGCGTGGGTGGCTCGCAGATCCTCCGCGGACACGGATAGATCTCGAGAGATTCCGTTGAATACGGGACCTGGGAATCGCCCTGGATCCTCTGAGAAAAACGGTTTTTGATCAGCCGGTGAACAGTGTCTGGGTTAGGTGACTCAACCCGAGAACCGTCTCACAGGTTGTTCACCAATGAAATTTTTCTTGAAATTCTCGGTCTTGATCCGTTTGCAGAATATCTCTGAAATTGTTCACCTTTAATTACTCGCACAGTGTACTTACAACCGCAGAACTTTAAATTTAATGTTTGTAAAGTAGTGATTTTAATTTTTTTCTTTTTTATATTAATATTTAACGTCGCTTTTTGAATTCTTATGTGAGAATTATTTCGCGACGGTAATAGTGATTTTGTTGAAGTAGAATTTATTTTAAATGGAAGTTGCATGGCTTCAAGGGGGATATAATTTTGTCACTTTAAATTTCTTTAGTGAAATTGTGTATTTCTAATACACCAATCGATGTGTAATAGTTTGGTATTCCTCATGATAAATTATTAACCTTTTGGTGATATTACAATTCTAATCTCATATGGATGATGTCTTGGCTAAAACATATAAGCGCTCGGTGCTTCTTTGGGTGTTTGTAAAGAAACGGTCTTAGGTTGGGTCGTTCGGCAATGATCTGTCACTGCCTCAGCAGTGTCATAATAGCGTAAAATTCGCTGCCAAGATTGTTGGAATGTCACATTTCTGTGCAGGTGAAATCGCAGTCATGATATGATTTTTAAATAAATTTTCATTATGCAACTATTCTGCTCATCAGAACCACTTACTGGATAATCGAGTTTACTAGTTACGACGGTGTATTATCTTACAACTATACGCACAGTTCAGATTCGGCAGATATACGGTTTATAGATTGCGATAAAACTGAAATGATCGTACTAAAGGAAGCTTTCTCTTTGCTTTCGTTGCAGGAGCCGGCGCGTTTCGCGAGGAATTGATCGAGTAAGTGACTTATAATACAGATAGGAAATCATTAAGTTCGGATAAGGAAAGTCATCTTTCTTCAGTCATTCCAAGCTTCCTGATTATCCACCTCATCTTATCGGTGCAATATTATTAACTGTATTATTCAAGCTTCGCTAATCTAGCACAGATAAAATTTTGGGAGCGCGCAAAGGTAATAAAACAAAATTACAAAGCAGTTGTGTGACATTTATATTCATGTCTATTTCTATATTTCTATAATATGAGTCTTAAATTGAAACGAACACAGTTAATTAATTTTGTACGTATCAACGATTTGCTTCCGATATTGACTTACCTTTCGCTTCAATTAATTAATCGAATCGTCACAAAGAACATTACAATGACGAAAATACCAAATTCGGAAATTACAGGGTTATTCAATAAGGCGTTCATACAGCGCGCTGAATAATTAACCTCCTTTGGCTTCATTGCAATAATTCTGATCGCCGATAAAAAGCCGAGAGAGAAGAAAACAACCAACACTTTCACTGCTACATCGGTGCTCGTAAAAGTTCGGTTTACTTAATAGATTTGTAACAGACATTGATTATCGAGTTCAAGAAAAACATAGAGTCGCCCATATATGACTGACGCGACAGTCAAAGTACTGATTAGTTTAACCATATATGCCTACGAGAAATGACTGAGATCGTTTCGATCATTTCGAGCAAGCGTCCTTGGCGAAAACCATAAAGTATACAGAGGATTAATATTAAACCTTCCGAGGATTAAAATTGACTGAAATCTATTTATAAAAATGACAAGATTGAATTCATCCAGAGATTATGCTATTTTTATCGTAACAGAGGATTTTGGTCGCGCAATCGTGGGACTCGTGAATTAATCTGCACACCTGATACATGATGATGATTATAATTTCAACAATTTAGAAACACAAGTCTGAGACGTGTGATTAAACGTTCTAACATTTCTACTATCTTAAATCTTATTTGCTTACTTTTGTCGGAACACATAAAATCTACAGCATAACGATGAACTGTTATGGAAGCAGGTCCATAAAAAAACGTCTCGAGAGCAAGCGAACAAAAAGTTGATGACACAACAGTCGTTCGACATTTAGTCCCAATTCGGAAATAATGTAAATCATGCAGCTGTAAGGTTCAAGAACGGAGACCACCATTATTTTCGCGCCAACCCAACAATATGCCGGGAGGCTCGCCATCCACCGACTCGAAATTCTCTCATTTTTCGCCCGGGGTCCTGCGTTCGCTTTTTAATAATTACGCAACGCCTGCCCCACAAAACCAGATTGCAACACCGACTTTTACCGGTTTCGCGGACCAGGATCGGAGAATGCAAACGTTATTGTTACGGTGGAGGAATCTCTCTTCGCGGATCGTTTTCGCCGAGCGAGATTCGATTCGCCGAATGAATCTACACTGGATCCAAAAAGTATTTGTACACCACGTTCCCGTTTTCCATAAAAAAATTTAAATTCAATGTAAAAAGATTATTAACTCTTCACTGTATGATTTCTTTAGTTGGGATGAAAAAATTAAAAGGTCAGTTTTTGCGTTTCATTTAAGGGAAAAATATTCGAAACAATTCAAACAACTTTTTCAGAAAAATAAACATAGTAAGAAAACACATTCTTAGGTTACTATATCATCAGTGTTGGACACTAAATAATTACATGAGTAATTAATTACATCTGCAATTACATGAGCAAAAGTGGACTACAATTTCAATACGAAAAC
This sequence comes from Lasioglossum zephyrum, assembly GCA_028455615.1. Taxonomy (NCBI): domain Eukaryota; kingdom Metazoa; phylum Arthropoda; class Insecta; order Hymenoptera; family Halictidae; genus Lasioglossum; species Lasioglossum zephyrum. Next base: position 3,351,921 of record CM052322.1, on the reverse strand, counting down.
AATTAAATGGTCCAAAACATAAAAATTAGTGGTTTAAGAGAACAATTACTGTAATTGTAATTGGCAATTGCAATTACTTTTCGAATCACTGGAATTATAATTGTGGTCCGCAATTACAATTACTGGTTGAGCCAAAGTAATTGCAATTACATTTACTTACCAATTACTGTTATTTGTAATTGCAGAAATAAAATTACAATTACATGTAATTGTAATTGGCAATTGCAATTACTTTTCGAATCACTGGAATTGTAATTGTGGTCCGCAATTACAATTACATGTAATTGTACTTTTATTTCTGCAATTACAAGTAATTGTAATTGGTAGTTGCAATTACTTAAAACCAAAATGGCACTAAAAAAAATATTAGATATTATCTAATACAATCTTATAATATAAGATATTATAATTTTATAATATAAATAATATTAGACACTCTCTGTAATATCTTTTTAGTGCCATTTTGGCGTTAAGTAATTGCAACTACCACTTACAATTACTTGAAATTGCAGAAATAAAAGTACAATTACATGTAATTGTAATTGAAATTACTTTTTGCCCAACTCTACTATATAAGGCTTAAAGATGAAATGAATATTTATTTAACTACTGCTTCCCACAATGGTTGCAAAATATTTTTTTCTTCATAAAGATCCGCAGTCTAATGATGATTTATGAAACTGCAGGTTTCTAGATTTGAAATCCGTCAACATTTATTGTCGCACGATCATTATCCACGAAATTATGACATTTTTCGAGAGGTATTTAGTGTTGAAATACTTCTTGGACCCACTGTACATACATCTTGGCCTATTTTTATTTTACCGAGTTCTTTTTCTGCCGAACGTCTGACCGCTCGGTCGTCCATCATCGGCTCGGTCGTCGAGCAATTTTCGTCTGGAACATTAATGCCAATTTCCAGCAATAAACGCGTAGTCGCGACAGTGGTCGATATCGCGGATCAAAATTCAAAAAATAAACTCGAGATATCAATAATATTATATACGTATCAGAATAACGTTTTAGAGCACTTCGTCTTAAAGTGCAGTGAAACACAATGATGTTTCAGTTAGATAATCAGTTCGCACAAGTTCCACTCTACAGGTTGAAGTCGTTCAGAACGTCTACTTTAAATGCGACGTTCTACTGTGCAACTCTATCAACATATATGGGCCTGGAAGTACGCGAAAGAGTTTCTAATTTGTTCATTCTCGATTGAGAGAAAATCACCAAGATATTTCTCAATCATGTGTCCACAGAAACGGCACTTCAGAAATGGAATGTGTTATACAGTTTTATATTTTTGTAATAATGTAAAACACACGGGAAACATTACTTTATTGTAACATGGAACTTGTACACACGGAACGTACAAGACGAAATTGCCAGATTTCATTTGGCAAGAACCTTTTGCGAGGAAAAGGAAGTTTCTCTTGCAAATTCCTTTTAATTTCATTGTAGAAGTGAAAATTTAAACTTTCGTAACCTGCTATCTGTCGATAATCTTTTGAGTATTTACCCGTACTCTCGCTAATTTCTAAATTTGCTATCCGAGTGATCTATACATTTCCGCCGCGTAATTTTCCGCCAGTTAAATGTCCAATTTCAAAGAATTGATCAAATGCGCCCGTAATAAATTACGTCTTTCATTATCCAAAGTATTTATCCCTTTCACAGACGCATTACTTTCGTTTCATATAATATTACTTTTACTCATTATCTTAGTTGCTATCAAAGAAGTGAATAATCGTACATAATTCGCTGCTGAACATACGTTTCAGAAATCGTTCAAGCGTCGCACGTAATTCAAATCGTATTATATTTCTTTCTCACACAATTCAATGTAAGATCTCTATCACTACCATATCGACTGGCCTGATATCGCGCGATTGCTTCCTCTATCTCAGACACGCATTATCAATATTCTACTTATTGTTAGTTGAAGGAGCACATCGTTCGGCAGACTGCGCGGCTATGTGAATCGAGCCTAAGTCCTCCTTAATTATCGGCTTACGGGACAATGGATTGGCGATAATGGACTCGGGATGGCTCGCGATCATTCATTTCCGGTAATACCCCGCCTCGCGATGCAACCCGTCGAAACTATCGCTTCGCGTGTTAGTCGCGAAAGTATCTCTCTCCCTCTTTCTTTCATTCTTTCTCTCTTTCACCTTTTCCCTCGATCTTGCTGTCTACCTCTGGACTCTCTTTTACTCTCGATCGACGGGATAAAAGGTAACGACGGCGGACGATGCTCGTGAGACAGAGTGGGCCTTTCTGGCCTTTCACCGGTCGCAACTCCGACTGACTTCACTCTCCTACTCTCCCTCTCCCCCCCTCTCATTCTATCTTTCTTACTTGGCTCGCGAAATTACGTTAGCGAGGATACACGGTCATCTAGGCCTCTTCCTTTCTTCGCCGTGACTGGCATTGAATACTGCCACTGGGCTCGCCGAGGGAACTGGCACAGACCGATTTTATCCAAAATTAACACGAAGAAACTACTCGATAAAATAATTTGTTACACCACTGTAAGACTGGTTAATAATCATTTATTTGTGATCGTACAATTTTCATCACCCTTTACCCGGGCCGTTACATAAATCAGTAACGTATTGGATTGGAACGACAGTTCGTAGCGTTTGTAGATTAGAATTGAAAGCTAAAATTCAGATGTTTATTCAATAACATGTTTTCCATTCTGTTCTACTACTTTTTTGAATTTTCGAATAGACAACTTAATTTTATATTCGATTATTTATTTAAAAACGCTACGAACTTTCTTTCCAACACAATACAGTGATAAAATAACTGACGGGTCTGTGCTGTTTCCTAGATCCCGTGGAATTAAGAAGGCGCACTATGTACTACCGTCAATTCAAATAATATCCTGTTTAATGTCATTTTAATCGGAAAAATGACACATATAATTTAACGAAAGTTTTATAAAAAATAGTGGTAATTATATAGGAAAGGTCTGCGTACTCCGATTTTGATGAAATTTTAATATGTTATAGATTTCGACATTTTGAACAACTTTTTCCTGTTCCAATATAAGGGAGTCGCTTTTAGTTTTCGAGATATTTGCAAAAGACTATGGCTAATACGTTGCCGCGGAGCATGCAGGAATACGAAAAATTCAATACAGTATTCGCGATAGTTTATTGCAAATATCTTAAAAACTAAAAGCGACCCCCCTATATTGGAAACGGAAAAAGTTGTTCAGAATGTGTTGCTGCATAACATATTAAAATTTCATCAAAATCGGAGTACGCAGACCTTTTCTATATAATTACGCAAGGCTTTGATGATATACCATTGGCCATCTCGAAGGACTGGCCATTTGGTCAAACTATAATATTAGAAATATTATTTCTGAAATGATGAACGCAGTCTGTTTACTCCATTTTCCCAGACAGCGTTATTTTGACGAGGTAATGTCGCGAAATGTCCGAGATTATATATTGTCTGATTACAATTAATATTATGTGGGGCCAGGATTCACTTTGTGGGAGAAATGAAAAGAAAAATTGTATTTGCGATCGATCGTATACGACGATGAAACGCTAGAGTCGACGCTGTGTTAATATTGAACATTCATTAGAACATTATGCTGGATTGAATCGGAATCGGGTTCATTGATTGCAGCCGAATTGAATTTTTCGATGTTGGAACGACGTTTGGGGATGAATGGGTACACCGGACATTTGGGATCTGCCACATTTATTGGACGCGTGTCTACAGTACGCAGCGCCGGCGGAATACAAGAATTGAACTCGAATTGAATAGATGTGTCGGCGAGTAATACGTCTATAGATCGGACGGACGTTCATGAAATCTGGGGAATGGTTTAACGTCCGTTTTTGTATCGTTCGACGGAAAAATTTTGTAACGCGAATCAAGACTGAATAAATCCTCGCGCGATCATCGTTCTGACAGATTAATCAAATAAACGTTTCTCCGGCTCTTCGATTCTGAAAAATTGCATTCGAACATTTCGAAGAATGATTTATTCAGGTGCAATCTAAATAGTAACCCTTCGTTGATATTGTTGTGCAAAACAATTATAGTAATTGCTATACGGAATAGGAAAGAATTAATCCATATTTATATCGGTTACATTTTGTTCAGATAACACTGTCCAAAAAATTAAAAATTTTTTTTTGTTTTCATATAATTATTGGGTGGATCTTAGAGTTTTTTTTAGTTTAAACATGTTTAAACAATCATAATGTATTGCTATTGCACATCACTGGATAAAGAAAAATATAATATCTTTTATAATAACATTATAATAATTGTTTAAAGTTGAAAAATAGTTTTTTTTTTCAAAAACTGTGCGTGTAGGAAAAATTAAGGCCAGATTCGGAATCAGCGCAAAAAACTCTATAAGATTCACCTAACAGTGACATGAAAACATTTTTAGTGTTGGACAGTGTAATCAACATTATCACAACACTTACGGAATCCACTGGTTTTAAGTTCCAAGCCTCCAATTCAGCAACGTGTTGAAAATTACAGTGGAATTAAACAACCCAACAAATAAATATACCAACCAGTGGTATTTCGGTTTCTATAACTTTGTATTTGCATAAGTCCCGATAAAATGATCATAGCAAAGAAGTAGACTCGGTCGCGTCCTGCAACATAATTCCCCATCCTTCTTGCAGCGGCTTGCATTAATTAGAAATCCCAGGTTCCACGGTAGACGGGCACTTGTCTCAATTAAAAATTAATTCATATTTATATCGGTTATATTTTACTCAGATAATCAACATTATCACAACACTTACAGAATCCACTGGTTTTAAGTTCCAAGCCTCCTATTCAACGACGCAATGAAAATTACAGTGGAATTAAACAACCCAACAAATAAATATACCAACCAGTGGTATTTCGGTTTCTATAACTCTGTATTTGTATAAGTCCAGATAAAATGATCACGGGAAAGAAGTACACTCGGTCGCGTCCTGCAACATAATTCCCCATCCTTCTTGCAGCGGCTTGCATTAATTAGAAATCCCAGGTTCCACGGTAGACGGGCACTTGTCTCAATTAAAAATTAATTCATATTTATATCGGTTATATTTTACTCAGATAATCAACATTATCACAACACTTACAGAATCCACTGGTTTTAAGTTCCAAGCCTCCTATTCAACGACGCAATGAAAATTACAGTGGAATTAAACAACCCAACAAATAAATATACCAACCAGTGGTATTTCGGTTTCTATAACTCTGTATTTGTATAAGTCCAGATAAAATGATCACGGGAAAGAAGTACACTCGGTCGCGTCCTGCAACATAATTCCCCATCCTTCTTGCAGCGGCTTGCATTAATTAGAAATCCCAGGTTTCACGGTAGACGGGTACTTGTCTCAATTAAATGCGAGCCGTTTAGGCGTACATTACATCATGTTCAATCGGCGAGGATCTAGTCTGAACGAGCGAGATAAGATCAGGGGATTAATCATCGCGACACCAGGGAATGTCACCGCGAACGGTTCTCCCGTCGCTAATTAAATCATCGCCGTATCGTCGTGGATATTCATTGAATTTTATCCGCGATTCTTCGAAAACGTTATACTCCGATGTACTCATCTTTCCGTGCATCTTTGTTGCATCGGTGCAACTTTCACCGACGAAGTGCAGCAACCAGGATCGGACTCGATAGGTCGATTCACCGGTTGCGATTCCACGAACGAGCATCATTCAAAACCACCGACTCACAAACTCCAAGCTGGAAGCCAAGAGTGGCCAGCGAGAAGGGTCATCGTCGTCATTAACGCGAGGATCAAGAACAAAGAGACAACGCGGCTCGTTAGAGACTTTATCAAGAAGACCTGGACCCAAAGGGTCTGCGTTCAAAGTATGGGTTCCAGGTGAACGCATCGTTGCCCGCGCATTGCAAGAAGCTCGCGTTTGATCAGTCGAATGCATTCTTGATTCAGTAACGTGTGCGCTGTCGTCGTTGAATTTTCCATCGGTCTGCGTGGTTGTTAGCATAGTTGCCAAATTAGAGAACTTATCTCTCCAATCTAACCAGTGGCGGATCTAATGGTAAGCGGAAAAACGGCCACGTAGGGTCCCGAATTTCAAAGAAATTTATTTAATGTGTAACGGTATGAAATATTTTCAATACCTTTCTTCTTTGTTAATAAGTTTAGGAGAGTTTTCTTGCAACTCCTATTTGTAATTTGAGTTTGAGGGCCCCGAAATTTTTTCAACTTCATTTGAACCGCCACTGGGATACTATAGCGCTCCGAATTCGCAATATTCATTTTTTTTTCTTACAAAAAAGATCAATTTATTTACGAGAAATTTAGTTTAGGAGAGTTTCTTTGCAACTTCTATTTCTAACTCGAGTTTGAGCGCCCCGAAGTTTTTACAGCCTGGGGCCTCAACTTCATTTGAACCGTCACAGGGATACTATAGCGCTCCGGATTCGCAATATTCATTTTTTTCTTACAAAAAAGATCAATTTATTTACGAAAAATTAAGTATAGGAGAGTTTCTTTGCAACTTCTATTTCTAACTTAAGTTTGAAGGCCCCGAAGTTTTTACCGCTTGGGGTCTCCACCTAACTTGAACCGCTACTGATTCTACCCTTTCCCTTCTACTACGTTAGCCTCTGTCACGTGACCTGATAGATTGCAGATTTTATGCAATCATGCCAAAAGTGAATAAATCAAATAGTACCTAACAAGAGGAATCTAAAAACCCAACTTTCATAGAAAATGGAGTTGGGCAGTTTTCATATGAGACCGACGATATTCTAGTTGGAAACATTTCTCATTGTGATTAAGAATGGAACAAGCGACTGGAGGAGAATTCGATTTAAAAAGTGTTCAACGGCTAAGGAAGTTTCTAAATAATTTCCGAGGCAGCAAATATTTTCCATTTGTGCTTCGAGATTCGTTTAACGTGGAGAAATTCCGTGGATCGCGGGCGCAGGATCAGAGTCCTGACGGCTCTCCTGGCGAAATTACCAAAGTTTAAATTCATTGTTCATCGTCGAGCATTAATTCAGAGTCACGAAATTCTGTTTCGTCGACGGTAAAACAGGCTCGATTCAAATTGAATCCTTTCAAGAGCCCGCAATCTCCAGAATATTATCCGTGGTGGTGAAAGTTCTTCAGCGTTGCAGCCAACGGCGACGCCGCCAAGGAATAAGTATAGTATAGCGTTCCGATGGGCGCGGAACGCCACAGGGCGGTCGCCATGCCACGCCAAGCCGTTCGAAGCGATTTTCCAGCAACAATGAGTCGGTGTTTAAGCTCGCACGCCGCGCCGTTGCAATCGAATTCGGTTAAATGGTCGTTTCGACATTCGATGTTTCGTTATACCCGATAGTATGGAATTCTTCGGCGAAAGCGTTACGAAGTCGATCGCACATTGTTGAGTTCAATCCTGTTCCACGGAAAAGTTGATTCGATCTCCGAGATAAACTGTTCCATTCCGTCATTTCACTCTAGAACCGGCGTACATCAAAAGTAAAATTTCCCAATGTTTTGTAAGAATTACAATTAAAAGAGCAATGCTCTAATTTACACAGCATTGATAAAACTTGGATTAAAAATAAAATTTAAAATTGTCTGCATTAATTCTAAGGGACCAATTAGAAATTTTCTGTTTTCTCTACGGGCATCAATAATCAAGAAATAATTCTTTCAACTTGCACCTACTCATTCTTCTCACAAATGCATTTACAGTCTAGTTGTCAATTGTTTCTCTGAATTTCTGTGACCCGTTAACGCAACACTTTCCCGAATTTCTCCTGATGACAATCTAAGCAGGAAACGCTGACAACAATTTTCTTTGCGCGACGTGTGTCAACGTTTAATTGGCATCGACGCTAGTTGCTTGCCGAGCATATTCGCGCGTGATTCATTTAATACGCCTCATTGTAACAGGTTGTTGAACCTGTTACGATTGTTCTTGCATCTATTACACGGATATATTATCTGATTCAGGTGTACCGCGGTGATCGAACGAATTCCATTGAAAGTGAAAATTGAAGGGACTGCTGGAAGCGCGAAGGTAGCTTGGTCTGTTTGATTAATTACAAATTATTGTGGCTGGATTGACTCCCGCTAATTTCGCGCAACGTCCCTTTACCGTTCGAAATGAAAATCCCAAGCAAACATAACACCTACTGCCTCACCTAAATCAATAACAACCAGAAGACCCGCGTGTAAACCGTCATTCGGTGTTTGGAAACGGAATCTGGGACGCGTTAGTCGTTAATAATCAAGGGATTCAAGTACAGTCCGTGACAATACACTATACGAAACTTAAATTGATGTTTTCGACGCAAAGATTCGATCCTATGTTAATAACTAAGCAATTTTGCAAATAACTATAACTTTTTCAACGTTTCGGTTTAGTTTAAGACCATTATCAAGAAAAACTTTTTATATATAATTATGTCTGTAAAAATTAAAACATTTTAAATTGTATATTTACAATTATGTACATTATATACATATATTACATTATACAATTATATATAAAAAGTTTTTCTTGATAATGGTCTTAAACTAGACCGAAACGATTAGTGTGGCAGATATATATATATATTTTTTTTAATTTGAATATCATTTACAATACAATTTCCGCTCCAGTCTAATTAATATTTAACTATATTTTTCGACACGCAGGGGTTGATACCTTTATTATTATGTGTAAAAACGCCCTGTGTTCCCACTCTAACTTCCCTCACGCTTCACATGTCACGTGATTAATCCGGTACTGGCAAAGAGGGGGTAACTTTTTCCTCACAAACTAGCCAATCATATAATAGTTAATTGCATGTTATTTTCACAGTTTGCTGTTAATAATTATCAGCATACTCGTTGCCCTGTTTATTTTACGAACGCAGAAAGTTCCATAAGAAGCGCAAACTTTGGAAATGAAATTTTCATGGGATGGATCAAGTTTTAATGAGCCCCATTCGTAATAAATTTTAATTAAGCCACCGTTGATACTGGTCCCCCAATTATAAAAATACACGGCGATACGAGTTTAAGGTATAGGTACCTCTACGTATATTAGTTCTTCATTGCAAAACGTTTTATCGTTGTAAATTAAATTACAGCAGCACGGTGCACGAACTAATTATTGCCTACAATGTTTCGTCGAAATCGAGTAAAATTTTATCGCCGCGAATTACGTTGCTCTAGTCGTTTCTGAACGGTTCGATTCAAGTTCCCCGCGATTTCAACGACTAATTACTGTTTTTCCACGGCGGGTCGCGGCCAAGCATACATGTTGCAGCGCGGCACAGCGGAACGCTCGTGAAAATGGTGTTTGCGAAACGCGATTTACGAGATGCCCGGGGTAATCGTAAATTTCCAGTAAATATAAAATATCATCTGCATACTTGATCACGTGTTTGCACCTATATCAATAAGGAATTGCGAAATAACGCGGGCATTCTCTGCATCAAAAGATTCTCTCGGTCTGTCTCGAGTTCCTTCTTGCTCTGCTGTCGATCTTTCTTTCACTTTTCGGGAGGGACGAGAGGTGCTTCCCTCGGCACGTGACGTAATATTACGTGCCTCACGGTCAAGAGGTGAAAACTGGTCGGACCTGCTGCCGCCGAGAGATTTTCTCACTGAAAAACTCACGGTATCGGCGGAGTTTATAGGCCGGCACTATCGATCGTTTCAGTTTCTTCCTTTCTCGCCTCCGTTCCGAACTCCTTGCCGAACTCCTTGCCGCGCGAAAGTATGTGCATAGCTGTTTGTAAGTGTACACCGTCCTCCCGCCTCCGGCTACCAAAACAACCAACGAGGTGACTTCGGAACAGGAAAAGGAGGAAATGCCGGGCGACAATATCCTCCTTCTCTTTTGTCACTTTTCTGTATCGATTGGCGCCGCTCTCGCAGCGCCCGAATACATTTGTTTGAATCGAGAATAATTTAGATTAACCCTCGTCGGTCCCTCATTTCAATTGAATCTGTCCCTAGGCGCCAAATAAAATGAAACACAAAAAATAAACAAATAAAATAAAATAACACAAAATAAAAAAATTTTCAATGTTTTTTTTAGGCAAATTGATGAGTTAACATTTACATCTTAGGTTTCTCGGTTGTGTTCCGCATCAATGAAATAAAAGTCACACAAAGTTTCGGGAAAATTTACCGAAAAATAACAGAACAGTGTAACTTATTTCGGATGACTGTGTCGAATTGCCAAAATAATATACCAGGTGAGTCACCTATCTTTGCATCCCAAATATCTTTCCATAATTTCCATAAAAACATTTGTTGTTACGTTATAATTTTAGAGATCTCAAAGTGACCATTTTTTTAAACGGGACCACCCGTTTTCAACCACCTACGATGATACACCTTTTCATTAGGAATTCGGCGAGTTTAATTATTCAAGGTTGTTCAAGGTCACAGAGGAAACGAATTCGTTAGAAAAATGAGTAAATCAAATTCGAACCAGCTAAAAGATTCCTAACGTTTAAAAATATTGTAGTATATTATTGTTAACGTGTCAAGACGATTAAGAGCAATGAACGTTTTGAGAACAATGTTTTCCAATCACAGTACATCAAAATCTCCTCCTCGCAATAGGTATTACGACCGTAAATCCCCGATTCATCGTCAACGACGAAGTAGAATTAGCGTAAACGCGAACGGATGAATTCTGGAAATATTTATGACAGTAATCAGAAACTTTTGAGCGTCGGTGTCGTTCGGTGGAGATAAATGGTGCTCTAAAGCAGATCGGTGCTGGAATAGTCGAAATTTTTCGACGGACGTCAATCTCGGGAGGTGAACGACGATCGAGCGGGGTCGGAATATATTCGAGAAACAAGCTCTATTTTCGCGGTTCGACGGACGCGGAAAACGAGCAACAGGGGCGAGCGTTATATTTAAAACAAACGACATCGAGTAAATTGAGTTTTAGAACCGTCGGTACGAGTTTCACGTGGGCGGAAAATTCTTTGGTTTAATTAATAGTTCCAGTAATATCGAACACAGAAGTCGGGAAACTGTCGGTGGGGGTGGAGGGGTGGTTATTGACACTCGTCTCGTCCGGCATGTCAATTTGACACATTTGTCTTATAAAGTACACCCTGTATATTGGGTTAGAACGAAAGTGTTTTAAGTGGCGTTTTAAAATGAAAATTCAAAGATAAAATTATTTATTCAAGGTTTATTCAAGAACGTATTGATGTTCTCGGCGCTAAGGTTCGATCAAGAATATACATTAAAGCAATTTTGCTACTTTGATTAAACTTTCAACATTCGATCCTAATATGGACCTTTCTCAAGCAAGAAGAAAACTACGTTTGCTTTCTGAAGATTTTAAAAGTAATTGAGATATATAAACACGTGTTGTTTCAATGCCGGTACACAAATTGCTCTCAATTTCGTTTTTAAAATTTTCACAAAGCAAACGTAGTTTTCTTTTTTCTTGAGAAAGATCTAATTTAAAAGAAAGATCTACAAACTAGCAAAATAATGTATATTCTTGATCGAACCTTTGCCCCGAGAACATCAATACATCTTTTGTTTTTAACAATCCTACGATCGATAACTGGAATAACATTTATTCAACAATATAAATTGTCTCGAAAATGGTAAAAGTATTTGGAGATGTTACGATGTAAATGATCGTACATCGAACCTCTTGTATCTCTTCAATAAATGATTTTGTCACATAAGTGGGTTTCTCTGTAAATCAATTGTTTCAAACAATCACGTGATCCTGGATCTTTCGAATAGTTTTCAGACGAGTATAAACTTCTCTTGTAGATGAAATATTAACTCGTTGAAAATTTTCGAATTAACTCCAGTTCTTTGCTTGAAGTAGAGCACTGTGCGTGGTCTGTTAGGAAAACTTGAGGAAAGACAGCCGGAGGAAGAATGTCGCCGCCCGACCCAATTGATTTATCGATCCGATTGGATCGATCCTCGTCGAAGAACCGCGTTCTATCGAAGTGGTCCGGTTGGCGAGCAAGTATATAAAAGGTGGCTGTTGTCGTTGGCCGACGACGATGGCGGGAAAGAAAACTAGCAGACGGCTTGCTGAAAATACAGGAAATCCGATGTTCTTGCGGTCGTTAAGGTTAATGGCTATCGGAGGAGTATTTGCCGGAAATAAGAAATACTCGAAACCGAACGCGACGGTCGAGCAATGGGATAAGAAAACAACCATTACGCGAGGACATCGTTCTCTCCTCGATTATACATATTAGATCAGCGTCTGAGCAACATACCTACTTTCTTGGACCATTTAATGATCTCCGTAATGATGAACGAACGATCTAGATGGTGTGCCACAATTATGTGCAAAGACAGCTGAATTTTGTACCTTTGTAACAGTCCCAAAATTGTATAAACGTGGAGGAGGTAATTTCACATGAGAGAATAAATTGGAAATATAGTAATTCTTTCGTCAGATTTTGCATCGCCTTTTGTACATGTTTAGAAACGTTGTGCATTGCAATTCAGTCTAAATCTAAAATTCCGAAAAATACATGATCGCGATTTGTATTTGAATTGACCGATGTGAATTCTCCGATCGAATTTGTTTTAATTTAATCCACAGATTAATCATTCATAATTGGCTTATAATTTCCCTGTAATTACGAGCCGGTTCTCGCGCACACACCCACGCGCTTTGTCCGTTTAAAATTGATGAAAACATTCATTTGATTCTCGCTCGTGGATAACAATTAATTTCGCATTAACGACGCATTATTTGCAGGTTGCCTCGCCGCCACCTGACTGCCTAAAGTTTCATCAGATTCCGCGCGTCCGTTTCTGCGATTAGAATGATTAATGTGGCCGTGAATTATGCCGGATAAGTTTCAGGCTATGAGCACCGGGTTAACGGGCCGCCCATCAATTGCGTCTTTTGTATTTAAACGAATGTTGCGCAACTTTCGCATAATGAACCTTCGTCGCGCGCTGCGCGTTTCCTTTGATGGAAAGCAACGGAAGAAATGAAGCTACTGTTAATTATGACGCAAAACTTTCCTACATAATTTTTTCTCTTAGAGTGCAATCATTTCTTTCGTAAAAAAACTTTCTTCAAATGACCTCAAGAATTACCCCTTTCAAGGAGCTACAAAATTTTCGGGACGCTTTGTACGTATCACGTAATTCAGTATAAGAATTACAGTTGTTTCAAATGAAGTTATAAAAGTGAAGAATGATTTATTAATTGGAGGGTTTAGGGTACAGTACAATTTCTGAAAATGTAACAGTGCTCTATCAGAATTTCGCAAATATTAACACGATTTCTTATTGAAGAAATTGTCACTTTGAAATTATCACATGGGATATCATTGACTACATTTGTTAATACAAAATCTATATAAATTTAATCAGTCGCGTCAGTCACTTCCGTCGATTGGTAGGTTTGTCGTTAATGGGAAATTGGGTATCGTTCGATCATCCGTTCCGATGAACCGAAACGCATGTGTCGAACATTCTAAGAACAATCTCTTCATGAAAATCGGCTTGCGTAACTCGAATAGTTCCGCATGCAGCGTGGACGACTGTTGGCGAAATAAATGACGTCTGCGAACGTGTAAATGGAAAGACATTAGGTAATCGTCGTTTTATTACCCGTAAAACCAACCCATTCTTCCAGCGTGAGTTCAAGTTTAGACGTCTGGCCGGCAGACCCATTAAATCGGCAATGCAAATGGCAGATATCACTCATCGGCCACCGAGCCGTTTAAATGACATAATAAGCCCATTACAACGGTCGAGATTAATTCATCGGACAACAGAGATTCTGGTTGCAGATTAAGTGGCAATTAATAAGCGAACCGTCAAATTCAGGACGTCGTAGCCGATGTGACGGGGTCATCTTACTTGCGGGGGAGGTCCGGCGTACGGACGAAACTTTGTGGGCAAGTGGAGCAACCGAAATTAATGGATGCGTATTCATTTGGCTGCGGTTACTCGAGTTTAAGGGATGAAACCACCCTCCGAAGCGAGAACCTTGAAGACCCGAGCGGTTCGTAATATGGTTAACCACGGGACAAAAGTATTTTAACTCCTTCACGCAGACGGGATCACATGCGGTGAATACCCTAACTTCATCACCGAGAAATTAGTTTTACGACTACAACGATTGGTGTGTTAAAACATGCGTGGTTCTGACGGATTTACAAATAGAAAATGTTTCTTAAAACAGAATCATGTCCCTCTATATCTGATTTACAACAATGTTCCGAACAATGATAGATATTATTGTTTTATAACAAATACGTCAATGTTATTGGCGCACTGGTTCGATCAACTGTTATTTAAAAACACTTTTGCAAATTACCTCATTAATTTCAATGTTTCGATCTTACGTTGAAATTAATGTGGTAATTCGTAAAAATTGTTTCTAAATAACAATTGATCGAACCAGTGCGCCGATAACATTAACCCTTTTCACTCCAAATTATTTTTCAATTTTATCGCCAACAATTCCCTACTAATTGAAGTGTATTATTTGAAATTTACTTCCAAGGACAGCTCTTTGACTACTACTTATGTTAAACAATTTTGTTTACTAATTCTATTAAATATAGTTACCAAACTTTGTTGTAATTTATATTTGTGGAACTTGTATCTGTTTTTAATTTAAAAATAAGAAATTAAATAAATAAAGGAAGAATCAAATCAAAGAATCAAATTTTTCTTTCTTTCAAAGGAGTGCAAAGGGTTAATGTATTTGTTGTTAACAACTCTACGATCGACATAAGGAAATATTTATTATTGTTCTATGTACAATAAACACATGGATCGAATTTATTCGACAGATATTCTAACCCACCGAACGTAGTTTGCACTTTCGTTGTCAAATGATTATTAGGTTATCGCAACGGGGATCACGAACAGCAGTACTTGCTTCTCGTTACAAGGACTTGAGCGGTTCGATACGAACGATAATGAGCGGCATTGTTTGCCGGCCGATGCTCCTCGCCGTAGGTTTTCATTTCTCCTCGGCTACGGATACGCCGTTAATTATTAACCGCGTACCTTGCTGCTCGTCGATTACCTGCCGCATTCTTATAGTACACTCCGTGACAATAACACTGCATATCTTGCGAGACCAATACATATTACACATATTTTCCCATATTTCCAAAGAACTGTTCGGTTTTTGCTGCAAAGAACAATTCAATATCTTTTATAATAACATCACAATATTTGTTTAAAGCTGAAACATACGTTTTCCTTTTCAAAATCATGTTTCTCAAAAACTGTAGATTCGGAATCAGCACAAAAAACTCTATAAGATCCGCCCAATATGGAAAGACTTTTGGTGTTGGACAGTGTTATTAGACAGTGGATTTCTATGTAATATAACAATTTTTTATGTGAGTTACAATAAACTGGAGCGAAATAGAAATAGAAGTAAGACTGCGTCGGGGCAGGCTTACGTTGCCACGGAGCGTGCGCGAATACGGAAAATTCAATTTAGTACTAGCAATAGTTTTTTGCAATTATCTCGAAAACTAAAACCGAGCACAGAGTAGTTCTAATGACAAAAGTTGTTCAGAACGTTGTCCTTGACAACATATGTCAAGGTCATCGGAGCTGCCTCCCCTAAACGTAAGGTTTTTCCCTGTATTCAATTACACCTACCAATTTTTCCCATAAATGCTTAAAATCCGCTGTCTACATATCACGATTAATACATATCTATATTATAAAGCAATGAGAAATGTGGTTACAAAACTACAAGTTGAACAACAATGGCTCTATTATCCAATTTACCTGAAGACGCGCAACACATTGTTTGATGATAAATCTTAAGTATAAACAATTAACGGAACAGAAGAAAATTGTGCTTAAAATGCTTGTCGCGGCGAGGACACATTGTGCGCGCAGCGTGGAGAAGTAAATGGTGCCGCGAGCGCAGCCGTACAATTAAACGAAAGTCTAATTAAATCTCGTTCAACCTATCTCGAAACTAGGAAGTTTCGTTAGCGGAACCCGGCATGAAAAGTTTCATAAGGTGTGCGCAATTGTTTATCATTAGTGTTACAAGCACCGAATGCAACGAAATCTCAGGGAATCTGGTTATACTCGAGTCTAGAAAGGCAACTTCGATTGTTGATACCATACATATTTTATGAGCGAAGAACTACTATTACCAGTGAAAACACATGCCGATTACCTCGGCGTTCATAATTCGTAATTGGCTTGTCGTGCATGAACGATAGCAACGTTTACTTTTTGATTGCGTCAAATTCACGCGAACAAATAAAAGCAACACTGTTTCTCTTTTCTCTGACGTTCATCGCTCGTTTCGTTTGTTATTCCGATTAGACTGTGAATCTTTATAGAAAAAAAACGTGGTTATTTGAAGAATCATAAAAAATCATACGACAGGGGATTAACGATTTCAATAGTTCGACGCTGATACATTAATACCTTAAAAGAACGATTCTTCAACTACTTTCGAAACGTTCGAATTTTCTTATTATTTTTCAAGCCCTCTCGCCTGAATATATTTCGTCCGAAAGGAATAATAATTTCTGTCAATTTGCATTTTGTCAAGTCGCGGGAATAATTTCGTGCTCATTATCCTGTAGATTTCTTAAGGTATTCAGAGCAATACGTACTGAAAGTAGACGAGGAATCGGCAAGGAAGCGAACTTTTTACTCGGATTAAAGGGAGGTTTTATCTCTGAAAAGGTTGGCTCGCGAAACTCACGTTTACCAGGATCTCCTCCTTTCTTTCTGTAAGTGCTGTGCTTTTATGAAATTTTTCCTCGAATTCTTGCGCGGAGGAAACGCTCGAACTTTAACGTTACCGATGGTCCTTGTCGTTGATCACAGCATCACTTTGTCAACAATAATTCCAACCATTTTTCTATGCTCTACAAATTCTATTTAATTCGTGTCAGCTGCTTCGGAAGCATGGTAGAGTCTCGCTCGAAAGAAATAACCAATCATAATCATAATTATGATTATAACATACTCATAATTTTCAACGAATAAATAAATTCGAAATAATGTATATGAACATTCTCAAATTCTTCGAACCTTTTTACTGTTCCAACTGTTAGAAAAATTTCTTTCGAAGAATTTTAACTTTGACCACTTTCCTAATTACTAGATCGCGGTTTGTAGACATTTAGGACAAAAATTAGAGGATTAAATATTAACAATGAAAGCATCAATTTCCAAAGACAACGTTACATTATTTCCAACCTATTGAAATTATTGAGACAGAAAATACATTTTTATTTAACTCCAAATATCGAACGAACCGTAGTGATGCTGACGGTTTCCGAATCCGCGGGAGGATAAGGAGACGGGGTAAAAATTTCGACGTATTAATTATTCATACGGAGAAGAAAAAAAGAACGAGGGCATCTTCCCCATAAAGGGAAGTAAGTGGCAAGGAGGAGAAAAAGGGAATCGCCGCGATGAATACCCATGACGATCTTTTCCTGCCCGACAGACAAATGCCGGAAAGAGCTTTAAAACCTGCGGAGACAAGGATACATCGCGGATAAAGAATGCAAATGCCGGGGCCCCGCAAAGAGTGCACGCTAGGTAGATACAAAAGGGGAGATGAGTAATCGACGAGTACGAATGTAGAGACGATACCAGCGCGGTGTATCCCCGTTGGTAAACAGAAATACAAGCGCGGTTGCT
Source organism: Lasioglossum zephyrum (assembly GCA_028455615.1). Taxonomy (NCBI): domain Eukaryota; kingdom Metazoa; phylum Arthropoda; class Insecta; order Hymenoptera; family Halictidae; genus Lasioglossum; species Lasioglossum zephyrum. The sequence continues at coordinate 3,334,276 of CM052322.1, read as the reverse complement.
CGATCCGCGTAAGATATACAAACGTAGATAAACCGAGAACGCGCGGACCGCCTTTTATCTTGGCTGCGTTTCGACCCTGGCGAGTCTAAACACAAGATTCGAGCTCGAATCAGAGAAGTTTGATGAACGCTCGGATATGTTTAGATACATTCACTCTTTGTATTTCAGTTTCGGTTGATTAACCTTTGAACGCCGGGTACGCAGCGATTCCTATCAGTGCCCCACTTCCGGTCACGTGACGCGTTACGTCCCTGTCACGTGACCTGGTAGATTGCGGATTTCATGCAATCGTGACAAAAGTGGATGAATCGAACGAAGTGGACAGGTTTTGTTGCATTCCGGATACTTAACTCTTAGCACTCGAGTGGCGCCTCTGAGGCGTCACTAAAAACTGTCCTATTATTGAAAATATTGTTTACATTATTAGATATGTCGGTATCTAACCAATTACTAAACATTTTTTTTATTAGTATTATTTAAACGTCGCTTTTTTGAATTCTTACGTGAGAATTATTTCGCGACGGGATCTACAGTTTAGAATATAGGTGGGTTCCGAACCACCTTGGGCACCACAGTATTTAGATGGCACATGGGATTACTAAACATTTAAGTATTGTTTGAGGTATTATACCAATGTTATATCTACCAAATTTAAAAACTCATAGAGAGCGTAAATATTCTAGATCGGAAGAAACGTTTAATTTTTTAGTTAAAATAGCTCCGAGTGCAAAGGGTTAATATGTGTATATCTATTAAGTACAATTTCTGAGCGAAATACAAACTACAGACATTATACAAAATAAGAACTTAGTAATCTAGACAAGACTCGGCAAGATTGATCAGAAGCAAAATGAGACTGAGAAAAGAATGCTCGCGAGAAGAAGAAATCAGCAGAAGATATAGGTTTTGGTTCTGAAAGGTGGGGGTTGTTTTAGGTCTAATGGTCAGTAAGGGATGAATCATAGGGATGAAGTTCAAGGATGAGTAATAGAAGATAGGATGTCGAACTCAGAGTTGTGCTAATTCAATTACATTGTAATTCTATTATGTAGTTGAATTACATTGTATTTCAATTAATAGAAATTAAATTACGTCGTAAATGAATTACTATATAATTCAAATACAACGTAATTCAATTAGTAAGTATTTCAATCAGATTTGTAATTGAAATACAATGTAATTGAAATACAATATAAGTGAAATACAATTGAATTACAATATAATTGAAATACAATACAATACATGAAAACAATGTATTTTATAATTGTACTCCATTGCAATTACGAATTACATTGTAATTTAATTGACTAAAGATCTGAATTATAAATTACAACATAAATGAATTACAATTTAATTCAATTACAACGTATTTTATAATTGTGCTCCATTGCAATTACGAATTACATTGTAATTTAATTGACTGAAGATCTGAATTATAAATTACAACATAATTGAATTACAATTTAATTCAATTACTTTGTAATTATAATTCTGGAGTAATTCAATTGTAATTCTGCACAACTCTGGTCGAACTGAAATTAGAGAGACGAATTGAAACGCTTAGATTACATGAGTGATTACTAATGCTAGAGAGAATCTTATCGTTAGTATACAACAGTTTAATTAATTTCAAAATACTGACGTGTTATTTCCAATTGAATAAAACTGAAAAAAATTTGCACACCACGTTGAAGTTATATCAGATGATACGGAAATATCAGTGAAATAAGTTTCGAGCAAGGAGCCGGTTTAATCACGCGAGCACCGCAAGCTGCCGGCTAATTGAGATTCCGACGAGTTTCCATTTTCGTTTTTATTTCTTTCTCGTATGCAAAAAGAACCCGGGTGAAAATATTTAATTACACGTGGGAGATCGGGCAGCCGATGGTTTCGCAAGATTCGAGCCAGCTCGTAATGACACTGGAACAACCGGCCTTTGAGTAAACGGCTGGGCAATTTTCGTAATGGAAAGCCATAACTGGAACGAGCCGACATCACCGAATTTCTCGAAGAAGAGCACGGTGTGGTAGGATCGATGGTAACACCCGGTCCAATTAACATCGTTGCGATTAATTAGGTGCGAGCCACGGTTCAGCGAGCACACCTCTCTTTCTCTCTCGCTCGCTTCTCCCCTATCGACTGTCGCCATTCTTTTTATTCGCGGCGTCTCTCGCTACTAGCTCTGATTAATTAAAAGCGCGGGAGGAACGGGAACGGTTTATTGTTTCTGAAAATCCGTCGTATAACCGGGTCGCGTGTTACGGAACACGGGATTCTGTGTTGCCGGAGCTCGCCGTCTCTAACCCTTTCTCTCCGACGTCTGATCAGGATCGCGATGAATTCGAACATGTATTCTTCGCGATCAAAGCTTCGCGCTTTGCCACCAGCCGTGGAATAATCACGTAGAGGTCTTTTGTCGAGGCGTACAGGGACACAAGGAACCGTTACGGCACGGTTTACTGTAACACAATCGAGCTATTAAGACCTTGGATCATTATAGGCTTCGAATAATTACCTCCAAGCCAAGATTAAACCATCTACGAGGTCAACGTTGTGGGCAAAGTGCTAACATTGCCCTAACATCGTCGCCATATCCCTTTCGGTGTAAATGTAGAATCGGGTTTTGACGAACTACTCATTATTTCTAATAATAAAGCGATGAGAATTCTGACGAATGTCACGTCGATAGTAACTGTAACGACGTGACGATCCGATATTAGTTACTTATTGATTTATTTTGCGTTCTTCATATTTTATAATTTGCGTTATTCATTATTCTGGTTCGACGTATTGAATAGAAAAGACGTGTTTGATCTCAGACGGAGATTTAAATGAGACAATTTAATTAATTGTATTCAAGATAATTGGAATTAAACGTTAAATTATTATGTTTACGGAGGTGTTATTTCTAGTTACGACTTAATTCCTGCACTATTAACCCTCATCCATCCCTGGTTATTTGTGTACTTAAAGCCCGAAACTTCGTGTCTTTAATTTTTAAACACATAACCGAAAAGCCTAAGATGTTAACTCATCAGTTTTTGGATAAAAAAGAAATATCCAGAAACAAATGTTTACCTTGTTGTGTGAGCGATCTTTTACCAGTGTGTCAATTTGACACCGAGCGACAGATTCGGTTCGTGCAATGAGGGACGGATGAGAGTTAATTCAATATGACATTTGATTTTACTTAAGTGAATACGCAGGAATATTAAGTCTGTCTCATATACTTTTCATTAAAATCAGCTTGCACACATATAACGAACACATTCTACGCAAGTCCTTCATACCGGCACGTGTATACTTCGTGGATACACACACGTGGTACAGTGTCTGCTGTAGAAACAGCGTGAAATTAGCACTGGTGATGGGGACAGTTCCCTAAGCTCCAGGGCTGGTGTCGGACAACGCTGATACAGTCGAATCAATCGTATCAATATTCATCCAGCACCTCGGAGCAGTCTCACCTTAGTAATTTGACTCAAGACACCCGAGCTCATTAGAATATCGTACATATACGCCTTGTTAAATGTGACTGACAACTCAGAAAATTCCTGAGAGTCTGAGAACAAGTCATATGTAAATATTTCAAGTCGCGAGCGACTGAAAAAGTTACCGTGTTGTATTTATCAGCAGCAATTGCTTCATGTCTCTTTGAATAATTCTCATCTAGACTTCCAAACCTCCCGGCCCGTTCAGTAGCCTCCTGACTTCTCCTTTGACTTTATTCACCTCTTTGCAATTCATCACCAGACGCTGTAACATTTCTTTTTCTCCCTCGCGTAGTCTGCACACTTTCTCGTGATGTTATTCATACATTTTTAAGAATTCCTGTACACGGATATTCCTGCAAATATATTTCTAAAATTTTCTACATATATGTATTATTATATATATCAACCGTTCCCTTAACAAGCGACTTTAAAGTTTCGCAAACAATTTCATTCCAGATGTCTATAGGGTGTTTCAAAATATAAAATATGGAGCAGTTGATCCTACATCCTTTATGACCGGAAGTGTAGATAAGAGGTGAACGATCCTCGCAATACTGGAACGATGTCCGGCCATTTTTTCCGATCTGTAACGCCGCGTATTTTCGCCGGGAATTTTCTGCACGCCCACATACACAGGCGTGCACGTAACTCGCAAATCCCGTGACCGCCACAAGAACAGTTCTCCTGGCTGTCGCCATAAATCGAGAGGCAATTTGTCCGAACTGGTCACGCTCTTCCGTCCCTCGTGTCTCGTAATCGTTCGCGGCCAGGTTTCATTTATGCTCGGGCTCCCTTTGAATTTCATACGATCCGTATAATTCCCGGGAACCGGGAGAAGGGCTTGACCGAGTGTTCCTGCCCTCGAAACGGCCATCTGGCTTCCGCGGCTTCTATTCAAAAGCTCCTGACGCACTTACTTTGCAACCCCTTTCGCCACTCGAACCCGCTCGACGCGTTTAGAACGCGACAACGTTGCTATTATCAGTTTATTGCCCGGTGTTATTACTGCCCCGGACCCTCCGGCTGAATGGCGCCTTTAAGATGTCATGGAAATCTGTCGAACGATTTCGATATTCCGACCATGTTCGACATTCGAGTAGTGTCGCCAAATTAAACGTTGTCCTCACTCTACCTTCCCTTTCTACCACACTATTCCACCGCGGCTAGTCACGTGACGCGTTCCGCCTCTGTCGTGCATGTATATAATAATGTGTATATATGGTGTTCCCTTAAAAAAGCTTTACAACCAGAGTTGCAGGGTATGGAGTACACAATAGATATCAGTAAAAAAAATTTCCAGAACACATTTGCTTTCATGGCGAAATTGAGGTCACCTTGGGTTTTACAAATAGGAACACATATTTCTTTCTTTTTTATCAGATTTAGAGGACATCGAAACGAATTCAAAACACATATTACGTGATGTATTTAATAACATATTACCCGATTTACAGTAGTAAAAATGTGAAATATTTGGCTTTGGTAACCTCTTCGCTATCGAATAATGATCACGCTGTCTTAAAGTCGGTTATATACAACGAAAAGCTAGATATTATGCAACATAATACCGCAATACCACGTGACTAAACCGGCACTGGCAGATAGGGTAACGGTTTGCATCAAACCCTGCTCACGAGACTCTATTCAACAAACATACCAGATATCCGATGCAAATGATTCTCCGCTATGTAGAGGATGTGAAAAGTACAGAAGAGCGGAAGATCAGAAATTTTTCTTCGAGTAGACCCAGCGTGCAGTATCAAAGTGTCGCGAAGACCATAAAGATACCGGGAATTTCAGTGGCGAACGGTCCCAGCCAGCATCCGTCAAAGTCAAAGCTGGCCGCAGAACGGCGACCGGGCAAAAAGGTTCTTAAAGTTGCAGAACTTTGAATACAAATGGATTTCCCCGAGCGTGGTGTCTTCAATCCCGGTATTATCCGCCAATGAAAATCCGAGCCAGCTGACAGGAGAGTAATACCAGTTTCGAACAAGGCGCGTACGCTTGCCAACCGACCGGCCAACTATCCCTAACTTCATTAAAAGTTCCGCCGAATTTACCAAATGGCCTGTCAAACGTTTAACGCCGTTCGGGATCAGTTCTTTCGTTGTGCGTCGTACGGACCGCGAAAATCTATACGATCGCCATTAAGCTACGCGAAAGAACGTGTCTCTGGCTTGGTGCGAGGGAAAGAAACGCAAGATAGGGTCGCTAAGAAAAAGTTACCTCGTCGTCTATTATACTTGGTGATGATATTGTTGCTTTGTGAAATTTCCAAAGTCTTTGCGAAGGAATAATTTTGTTCACGCGAGATTGTTCAAGGGATAAGAAGGATCAGCTTACTGGATGACGACGTGAAAGAAATTTAAGAATGTTGTTATCTACGCCTACTGAACATTTAAAACAGTAGATTTGTGTCAGCTATTAGTACGGGTCCCATGAAAATCACCGACACACATTTCCCCAACACACTTTTCACCGACTCCAGATTTGACCGATAACGAATTTAACCGACAACGCCTTTAACCGACAGCGGATTTGATCGACAACAAATTTATCCGCCAACGAATCTGAAATTGTTGTCGGTCAAATCCGGAGTCGGTGAAAACTGTGTGGGTGAAAACTGTGTCGGTTAAAATCGTTGTCGGTTAAGTGCGTTGTCGGTCAAATCTAGAGTCGGTGAAAACTGTGTCGGGGAGGTTCGTGTCGGTCAAAATCGCTGTCGGTTAAAGGCGTTGTCGGTTAAATTCGTTGGCGGACAAATTCGTTGGCGGACAAATTCGTTGGCGGACAAATTCGTTGTCGATCAAATCCGCTGTCGATCAAATCCGCTGTCGGTTAATTTCGTTGTCGGTTAAATTCGTTGTCGGTCAAATCTGGAGTTGGTGAAAAGTTGGCGGTGAAAACTGTGTCGGGGAAATCTGTGTCGGTGATTTCCATGGGACCCATTAGTACAGGGTGACCCAAAATTGTTCGAGTCTCTCGAAAGGGGAGGTTCCCGAGGTAATTTGAACTGGCACTACAAAACATATTTTCTAAATTTCCGATACAGGGCAATCTCAAAAAGTTTTAATCAACAATTTTCAGTATTTCCCCTATGAGTCCGACCGATTGAAATTTTCAAAGAATTAGTTTCCAATTTGATTCGACGTCGCGAAGTATCCTTAGCAAAGAGTCGAGAGCGACGTAAAATAAATAAACAAAAAAATCGACTCGAACAATGCCCAAAACCTTGAAGAGATAAGAGAATACGTATTGAGAGCTCCTCGGAACTGTAGTCTCGGATTTCGATAACTCATTTTGTCGCGAATGTCCACAATTATTGTTCCCGACACAAAACAGAGCGGAATCGATTTTACGAATGAAGTTGAGACACCTTGATTCGCGTGCACTCAGCCTCGAGTGTTCGATCAGAGCGAACGTCTTCGTTTCGTTCGATCAGCCTCAGACAACGCGGATAGAGGGATGGGGAGGATATAGAGCCAGCTTCTAGTGCTCTAGTCTCCGTAGCTAGGATTCGCGAGCAAAGACGTTTACGACGAACGAGTTAAGTTGCGGATAAGGGTGGCTTTAAGTTTTCCCGCAAGGAACGGTCCTAAAGTGCTTGTAGCCGACGGAGCGGAATCGATTTCTTGATAGACGTGCGCACTGATTCACGTCTATAACGCGGACTCGAGTGCGTCGTCGAGACGACGATGACCAGAGACAAGCACGTTATCGCTTAAAACGTCATTGTCGATGACCGGTCGCTGTCAAAATACTCGAAACTAGTTCAGAAACGAAACTAGAATCGTCTGCGATGGTCGCACAGGTTGGTTATTATAGAACTCACGATTAAATCTTATCGCGGATTCAACGCCGCAGAATATCCTCGTCTCGTTAGGACTGGAGGGGTTTAAGGGCTTATCACATCATCGAGTTTGACGACTGACACCCAAGGTGGGTTCTCTTGTGTCAAACGAGGTGTAAGCGTCGAGGGTGTTCGCGCGAATTATCGAGCTCCTCTTCCACCATCTACGCCTTGTCTCCCTATAGTCTATACTTTCGAGCTTGATAGTGTCTGGGCCATTCATGCTGGTTCTTCAATTTCAGTCGTCCGTGAATCTTTCTCGTCATTTGATCGCGTCTCATTCTAGGATATGTTCAAATAATCATTACGTTTCATCGTGTTACAATTTCGTTCGAGTAAATACAGTTCTACTGTATAACAAGTAAGTTATTTGTTGTACGATGTACGTTTTACGTCTCCCAGGAAACTTTCTTTTGTACAATCAATAACTTACGAGTACAACTGAGGGCCTCCCTGTTTAAGATTAAACGTGCGGATGACACAAGTTGTCCATGTGGTTGTCTGGTACAGGATCCTAATCATGTGTTATGGCAATGTCCGATCTACGATAATAATAGAGATACTTTGATTTGCAAACTTTGCAACCAGGGTCACTTTCCACCCTATACGATAGATTCCTTTCTGTACGGACCATCTCTCTGTCCCATGTTTTTTTATACATACATTTCTTAAATCTCACAGTTTATTTCTTTAATGTTAATATTGTATTCGAAAATGTTCAACATATTCCTTAGTTATAGTTCATAAGTTATCCTTGTAATGTTAGCATGCACAGCCATGTGCATGTTGCTGATAATCCCATGTGGGGTTTCATAGCTTAATAAAAAAAAAACTTACGAGTAGACTACGGATCTTCGTTCAATTTTTTGTCTATTCAATTTTGTTATAAATGCATAAAGATTCGCAATCTACTTGCGAGTTATTTCTCAGCCTGCATAGTGTCTTACAATATTGTCGGGAAGTGTAGAAGACGATAAAACTCGGTCATTGAGTCGCCGCGACGTTTCCAGCAAGAGAATCGTCGGATGAATTTCCGTTTCCCTGATTCCGGTAGCTCGGGTTAGCTTCTCATCAACGGGATGCTCAAAGAAAAGTCGTTCGCAGTTCTGCCGGCGCGGCGGCGTACGAGATACATCAAACTTCGTTCAATTTCACCGGCGGCGCATAGTTCCAGTCAATCCTATCGCCTCGGTCCTTCTTCTTTCCGAAGCTTTTACTTTTTTCCAGACGAGACGTCCGACGAAACTGACGCGACGATTCCTCTTTACGCGGCAGGTGAATGTACGCCGGTGTTCCGGGGCTTTACAGAGGATGGAGGGACGAGGAGTTCCCTGGAAATTTGATTTCTAGTCTACAAAACTTATCGGGGCCAGCGATCGATCTCTCGCGAGAAACGGAACACCGTTTCTCATTCGTCTCTCTCGCTCTCTCTCTCTCTCGTCTCTGGTTCACGGCTCCAGGCAATTCCTCGCCGCTTTGCCGAGACGTCGTTCGCGGGGCACGAATAGATTTGTGTATATTCCTCGAAATCGATTTGCCCCTGCTTCTGAATATTTTTCACGGTGCCTGTAGCACTTTCGCGGGCCGTCCCGTCCCGTTTATTTCGCGTCTCGGCTTCAGAAAAATGCAAAACATCCGCGCTATCGACGCCAGAAAAATGAACGGCATCCTCCCCGGAATGGCGTAACCAGAGAAAACGGGTTGCACGGCTTGGAATCCGGAGCACTCGGCCCTCGTATTCATTCTTCACGGCGATCCGGAGCGACGACGCTAATTTTTACGACGTCGAATCGTCGACTCCAGGAATCCCGTGTCTCGAACCACCGGTTAACCCCCGCCCGTGACGAACGATGCTTCGCTATGTAAGCGGACCACGTGCAACTGAGAAATGCTGCGAACAGGTTTTCCACATAGTGATTCACTGTAGAAGAGACTGCCTTAATTTTTGAGGATATGTTATTACCCAAAAGTAACTCGGAATTTATACAATATAGTTGAATCTCAGGAAAACGTTATAGATCATAATTTATTCGACTAAACCATCAGGTTCACGGCTCCCATTCCGTGGATTAAAGTCGTCTCAATTCCATTCAGATTGGGGAATGGCTAGACTCCGCGCTCCCTTGGAGCTTATTCTCCTAAAGTTCCAGTTTATATTGGTAGTTTGAAAACTGTAACGACCGAAAGAACTCGAAACTTTCCCGAAGTTCATCGTAACATACCTACGAAGCTGCTAAACGTTTCGTTTCTCCCGACGTTAACACCTACTGAGCCATGATCTCTAATTATTCTCGTTTCCCGGAACGGTGGTACGGGAATTAATGATACTCTCTACACATTTAAAATTGAAATCTAATCTACTGTGTATACATAAAACAGTATAAATAATTCCGCTCTCACTTACAGAGATTGTCTTGCGAATACTTCTTAAATGTTGAATCTTAAGACAGCGGAATATAATTAGAATCTTATTTTCAATGGTAGTCGATCTGAAATGAAGAAAAATTGTACTAAATTCTGTCGAATTTTATGTTCTATCATTTTCTAAAAATTTTCAGAATCCATAAATGCATAAAAATCGTCAGTCTTCTTCTTACTAATAGATGTCCGAACTAATAGCACTTGCTTGAAGAGGCTTATGATAATAATGTACTATTTGAAAGAAGTTGCAGAGATTGGTTTCAGTTTAGAAATGATTTAGAAAAGACAAAAATCTTAGGCCGCTTATTTTTATTTATTTATTGACGTGTGCGAGTGTGTGTGTGTGCGTTTGTATATTGTATTTATTTATTTATATTTATTTAAATGAATGATTGTTAGCCACACAGGGGGCCCAACGCCCCCGCGTCACCCCCTCCACAAATTTATATTATATTTTATTTTTATATTATTTTATGTTAAACAATATTATTAGCCCTCGCCGAAAGGCGGAACGAATGTACTGCTCCCGGGAAGATTGAAACCCGGGGGACAATTGCTTGGACAATAAACGCCTTTATCTGAAAGAAGTTGCATAGATTGGTTTCAGTTTAGAAATGATTTAGAAAAGACAAGGACCGCTGTGGTGAGTCAAAGAAGTTCCAAGATGAAGAATTGTGAGAACCATGGCTCGATGATGATGATTCGTGTCAGACACCCACACTCAGAAACGACGCCCACCATGATCATCTCATCACTGAGAAGGATAAACCGGGACATTAGTATACCCTGCAGACGTGTACCTATGAATTGCACGATGACCACGTTGAAAATAAGTGGTCGAAGGATTGGGCAAACGAACCGATTGTCCGCGGAAGATCCGAGATTCACGGGCAACGTGATCAGGACAAGGTAGCAAAAGGTGGTAGGCGATCTAGACGATCTAGATCGGCCGTATCGAACGCCAGTGGACGGCTGCCAATTGCGGATGTTGCAATTCCAGCTGGTCGACGCCACCACGGCTCGCCGACACGCTGGAATTCCACTCGAGGAATCACGCGAGAGAATTCTGTCGCGTGGGAATTTCAACGGGTCACGCTTTTTTGTCCACCCTCGTCACCGTACCTTCTCCATTATGAATTTCAAGCTTTTCTCGGCCGGAATCCGGAGAACGCGTGGCACGCAACGCTTCGATCTTTGGACCCCTTTCGCCCTCGTTTCAATCGCGAGCTTGCTTGGATAATATGAAATTCTTCTTCGGCAACGCTTCCTTCTTTCCTATCCAGCCAGTTGCTTACGGCATGCGCTTTGTATCGGAGACTCTAACTTCTTTTCGTTGTATACTGCCACCCGAACGTGGGGTGGCAGTAAATTCGGGATTTACTCTCAAATGGACACGAACCTTAATCCCTCATCGTATTTTCTTTGCAGCGATTAAAACATCTTCATTCCTAAAAATTTCGTAACGTTCCTATTTGTTAGAAATTGTTTAAAATCTTCGTGACGAGTGTGACTCGTAAAATACGCACCAGCCCTAAGAGATTCGAAGAGCCTCAAAACCCATCACCTGACTGCGGATCTTTATGCAAAATAAAAACTGCAAAAATGAATTTAATTAAATATGAGGATCACTGTAAACAGGGGGGTGATATACAAGAGGTCAATGAACTCACAGGTCTGCTCGATTTTATATGAAGTGAACAACGTATGGTTCTATTCTGTTTTTCTGTGGTGCATCTCCTCACTCCGAGTCTAGCTGTCAATATAATACAACGTCCTTCTTTGCTTGCATTTCTAATAAATTTGAGTTTAAATTAATTTAGTGTGTTTCCGTTTATTTGTTATGTTATTTCTTCGTTTAATGATTTTAATAGCGGAGAATCATCTACTAAATTTTGCTATAAATGCATAAAGATCTTCAGTCTAGCCATCACTATTCGTCGGCGAACAATCGGCTCGTTTGCCAACCGCCTCCACGTGTGAACTCGCTGACCCGTACGCGCCAGTACGCGGCGAGTTCTCGGACGACTCGCTCTTAACGTTGATTGAGAACGTGCCGGTAATTAACGGAAATTTATGTGAGAGATTAGCCGGCTCGTGCGACCCTACTTAGTCGCATCTTCTCTTTCGCCGGAGAATTTACGCGATTCCCTTTCGGAACGGAGAGCAGGAGAAAAAATGAGGCTGTTTGCGAGAAGCGTTTTAGCATTCAAACATCCGGTCTTTTGTTGGTTGATATTCATGTCACCGATGACGAGAGATTGTCTTGTTGGTTTTTACAAGGTCGGGACGAGTCTTTGACGTGCCACACGGCTGTCTGACGATTCTTGTCGCTCGGGTCACGAGTCGGGATGAGCTGTTTATGAATGCGCGCTGCCGATCAAGAGATTGGGATAATGTCTGCTTGTCGAGACTCGCTGGGAACCGACAGCGACGCTTTTTCAATTCTTTGAACATCGGCCGACCAAACCGCTGCGATATTTCTTCGGTGACTCGATTTTTACATCGATCAACGAGCTTGTACCGTGCCATGGGGATAAATAGACTCCGGATTTGATGCGTTTATAACAGAAATGATAAACGCAATTTCAAACAGTGGAAACATTATACTTTAAGGGTATTAATATATTATTGTAACTACATTCAAATTATTAGCGAGAAATATAGATTTATATTTAGCTCCTGCATTGTAATTCAGGCACGAACTTCTTATTTTGCATAAAGATCCGGAGTCTAATGATGAACGTTTCTTAACGCTCGAGTAAGGGAAATTTTACTGAAGAACCCAAACAGATCAATCACACTCGATCATAGACGCCGGCTCTCGATTAACCTAATCCTCATTAATATTGTTCTAACAAAAGAATTACGAAGCTCGATACGAATAGCTGATAACTAGACTGCAGGTTTTATGCATCGTTGGCAGAAATGAGTAAGTACAACACAAAATACATAGTAGAAATAACATATGAATGATGCAAGATATTTTTCAAGATCACAGTGAAATCTGAATTGTCTTAATTAACCTGTTTCTTTTCTCGCGACGGCGTTAGGAATTATTTGCAGGTGATCCAATTAGATTTTCAATTCTTAAACGTTGAATAATTACTTAGAACTTAGAAAAATAATAATTCTGTATAAAAATAATTTTCTTACCATGAAATTGCTATTAGTTATGTAGGGAAACTCGAGTTTACAAACATAAAGTGATTTCTTTTTAACCTGTGAACGCGAAATTGGAAGAAGCGATACTTGGAGAGTGCAGTTCGTATTTGTACGTTGCAATTACTCGCGTGTATTACTTAGAACAAAAATACGTCTACAGCAGAAAATATCTATCTTGCATTGAAGTACTTATTTTATTGAATAGGATTTCTTTATCACGGTATTTTTCCAAAATTATGAAAAGAGGTTAGTTCGTGAATTCATCATTATCCTGTCTATTTAGTCGCGAAATACCAACGAGTCATAAATACATGTTTCATATCACGACGAATTGCAAATCAAACTGAATCTCTGTATGTATAAATCAAGTAATTAATGAACAGAAATAAATAATTTGTATTCATAGCTACATTGAAATACATACATACTTTAAGGAAGGATTAATTAATTTGATGCGAGTCATTGAACGAGTGAAGCATTAAATGCATACACTATATAGAGGTCATAACGATTTTAGTTTGACTAGGTATGTATTATACTAGGTATTATGTGCACCTCGTTTTACCTCTTTTCTGCGTTACGCTTTGATTAAAACGATCCTGTTAAGGTAACTTCATGATTGGTTGTCTACCATCTCTGCTCATAGTTATTTAAGGACAGCCATTTAAGACGTTGCTGTACCGTAAATGATGGTAATTCTGAAAAGTTTTGAATCTATTTTGAGTTTATTTGTACTAATTGGTTCTGTCTTTAATTGCCTCGGTTAAAACAATGAGAATTACTCGAGGTATGATCACTGTAAAATTGAAAAATTTCGTTTTCGTTTGAAAGACGCGATTAACTATGTTACTATAGCGAAAACTATCGTTACAATGACTCGTGGACGAATGTCAATGTCTTTAGATGCCAGTTACCAATTCAACGGTTGGTTCCCGGATGAATTTGGAACGCGCTGCTAAAACTTGGTTGAGCTGTTTCGGAACTACGCCGAATTACGTCGATTAATGGAGATGTAGGTTAATTGAGATTAAGACGACCGTTAATGGAGACATTGAAAGCTCGAAGATCGTATAATTGGAGCCCTGTAATTGAATAATCGAAACGTATTTGTCTATATTCATGAACAACGATCGATCGCTTTGATGCTTGTCGCAGGTGTGAACGAGATTACGCACCGCTAATTGCGTTTCTTGCCAGAAACGTTCGCTATAATCAGGGGAATCCGTCTAAACCTCAATGCACCAACTCCCACAGCGCAGCACCGGTGAGTCTAGCCATTCTATCAATAATTTCGAATTGATTTTACACTGATCTATTTATACAGGGTGGTCTACAATTAATCACCACCATTCTTCATCTACCTTTGTTCGACAAAAGAATTTTTCGAACAAAAGATAATCAATAAATGTTCTATAAATTGCATCATTATGTATATGTAACAATGTTCAATTGCAATGAAAATCCAAGGTCAGCTTAACTTTTTTCGAATGATTTTCACTGTTTTTAAGCAAGTTTAAGATGAATTGAATAAACTATTATACTGTTACCTTGAGCAGACCTTGAACTAAGATTTTGGTATTAAATTGCGACTTTCCTTGTTTAAGAAAGCTTTAAAGTCAAACTCGCCTTCACTTTTTTAAATCACACTATCTTTACACGTTTGACCGCATAATTTTCAAAGCTATTTAAAGACGAACTGAATGATTTATTACACTATTACCCTAAGCTGACCTTGAACTAAGAAATTGATACTAGATTGCGATTCTTCTTGTTTAATAAAGCTTTAAAACCAAGATCACCTGTTTTTTAAATACTATAGTCGCATGCACTGGTATGAGGGTATCAAATACCAACATGAAAGTTGGTTTTTCGATATTCGTCCATTGTCAAAACACTGTGCGAAGTTCAACGAACAAATAGCAATTCGTTTTAATGTAACAGAGCTGTAACATTTCTTTCAATGGCTCTTCGCCATAGTGCGTCAACGCAGGTTCGTGTTCAAGGACCAAAACTCGTGATGCCGGACATCTGCTCATAATTCATAGCGAGTCCCAGTTGCAGATGCGCCTGAGTTCGCGGAATCATTTCGAGGTCCAAGGTTGCTGTTAAATCGCGACCATGGGCATTACCATGAGAAAGGTGAAAGACATCATTGTCCGTAGATTGATGTTCTCGCGAACTTTTGCGGCTTGGTTCCCGAAACAATTCGAAAGGATTTCGTCCTTGGCTAACAAAACTGCTTGATTATTGCAGCTTCCGCTACATGATGCCTTCGATCGTGACTTCCTGCTCGTCTACGCTATTACCTCTTATGATTTTATTTATCGCGAGTCCGAAGCTATCTGGTTTCGACCAAGGGAAGTGGATATTACGGGCAATTCGTAGTATGCCATCGGCGCCCACTCATCTTCGAAGGACTTGTTACTGTGTCGAAAAGTTACTGCCCGGTTTTCCTTGGCGAGGATGATTCCTCTTGTTACGGACCGACTCAAGGAGACCCATTGGAGTAATGTGTCTGGTAGAAAACCTTCGAAGATGGTTAATTGGTGACCGAGACATCTCTTCGTTAAAGTCTTCGCGAGGTTTCTCGAGGCAACATACTTTATCCAACATTTTCTGACTCTTTCGAAACTTCGTTCGCTCGTGAACTTGTAAAGATGATTATAGACGCAGAGAAAACGGCACTGTTGCGATAGTAACTACTAGACTGCGCATCTTTATGCATTTATGAAGTTTGTTTTTATTAAGCTGTGAAACCCCATATGG
The DNA here is from genome assembly GCA_028455615.1 of Lasioglossum zephyrum. Taxonomy (NCBI): domain Eukaryota; kingdom Metazoa; phylum Arthropoda; class Insecta; order Hymenoptera; family Halictidae; genus Lasioglossum; species Lasioglossum zephyrum. The sequence goes on along the minus strand of CM052322.1, from coordinate 3,318,583 downwards.
GATAATAATAATAATAATTATTATTATATTGATTATTAGTAAATGGCTGTGCATGCTAACATTACAAGGATAACTTATGAACTATAACTAAGGAATGTTGGACATTGGTTTTGATTGGGCGAAATATAAAGCAGTAAAAGATTAGAAACATTTAAGAACATATTAATTTTTTATAATTTTTGTTTTACATCTGCTTCTAGTGATTACACGCACGATGCGAAAAGTGAAATTTGTACTATTCGAAAATGATTATGGTACTCTCAGTCTCCAAGGTAGATTCGCCTTCCCGCGATTCTATCTTTGAAGAGATTCATACTACTGCTTTCTCAGTAACTACAGAACTACTCACTTAGTTGTTCCGTACTGGCAGGATTCGAACCTACACAGTTTATGCATAGAAGCGCTAATTGCGACAGTGCTCGTTGTTGGAAGCTTCTTAGCATTGCGCCAATAGAATTTACAGGAAGTGGTAATCTTCGGGAACTATCATTTAAACTAGATAAGAAACTTCTATTTCCCCCGAATATATATTGGAAGTAGTGCGTCTTCTTAAATGCTAATCCTTCGCGCCAAGTTTTGCGATTTTCTTCGCCCGCTACCATTCCGCTACCAAACTGGTTAACAAATTCCTCGATCTGGCATAGATGGAGATATTTATGTTATCTTATTATAGTCGTTGTATTTACCAGAGAAGATTACAGAAAATAAGTAAAAGCAGTTTAGCTTTCTGTGACTACATTAATTTACCCAAGAGATAGTTTTCTAACTCAAAGAAAAGAATAATTTTATACCAACGTGAATACTATGAGTCGTAGCCTAACGGTGATTAAAATGTTAAGAAACCATTAGAACTCTATGACATCATGAAATAAAAGTTTAATCGGTTGAATTAAGTAAGAAATGGGAATTAATTGAAAACGACGGCGAACACGATTGATGTGTTAAGCCTCGGTTAAACAAGCTCTCACGATAAAATATTAAGAAACAATTAGAACTCTATGGCATAATGAAATAAAAGTTTAATCGGTTGAATTAAGTAAGAAATGGGAATTAATTGAAAACGACGACGAACGCGATCGACGTGTTAAGCCTCGGTTAAACAAGCTCTCACGATAAAATATTAAGAAACAATTAGGACTCTATGGCATAATGAAATAAAAGTTTAATCCGTTGAATTAAGTAAGAAATGGGAATTAATTGAAAACGACGGCGAACACGATCGACGTGTTAAGCCTCGGTTGAACAAGCTCTCACGATAAAATAACGGAAATGTTGCAGGATGCGTCACGTAAGTTCGTACACCTGTAATTCAGATTCATCTTGATCGTACGGTAACATTCATACCGCGTTGAGCCAACGGTCCTGAATCATCGAGTTGTGCAAATACTCGTTGTAAAAAAGGCTATCTTCCTTGGATTAGCAACCGCGATCCCCATTTGTCAGCCACTTATCCGTGGAGCACCGTTCACCGGCGTGTTCTCTTAAAATAATTAATATTCATGCTGCGAGTAAAGTGTGTGCAATCGGTTTCAAGAATACCAGGCCTCGCCTACGTTCTCGAGTCCAGTTCAATCGACGACGACCGATCGTTCGAAGATGACGGTACGCGTTAATAGAAATCTTTCCCGGCGACTGGAATATTTAGTTTGTTGCAACACCGTCGTCGTTACGCTATGCTTCCCGTTAAACAGACCGTCCCGTCATAACTATAATCCCATCGTGCGAAATCCTGCGATTCGATGCACTCAAACAACATCGCTAGATCATCTTTGACCCGGCTCCTTTGTTCCCGTTAATTAGTGGACGGTGGTGCAAGCCACATTGCTAGCGAAAACATTTGCTTAAACATACATAACCGGTCTCTGCGGACTATCTTTTTAGTTTATCCTGTCTGCTGTCCCCTTTCGGTGCTACAGTGATCTCGTGGTGATAACGCGCGGCTTACGTCGCACGCATCTTGATTCCAATCTCAGAAAAATTTGTCCAATCTTCATAACCTTCTGTTGTCTGCAGAAATTGGGATTAAAACATACTGATTCCTTTCTGATAACGTGCTCCTGTTTCCTCGTGACTTGGGACCTCTTGTAACATCCTGTCTTGAGGAGGACAATTGAGGAGGACAAGTTATCCTCTCTAAATTTATACAATCGTAGAAAATGGAAATTCTCTTAAAATTGCTCCGAGTGCAAACGGTTTTGTTCTTTCACAATTTCAGCTATATTCCTAATCCAAAATGAGAATGTAGAGAGACTCGTAGAAATTAGAGCTCGGACTTTTACCCGGGTACCCGAGTACCCATTAGATAGCCGAGTATCCGGGTACCCGGGTATCTCATAAGACATAAGTAAAAAAAAATTTTGTGCAATTTAAAACAATAATGAAATTAAAAGAACGTTAATATATTAATTTTAATTTATTAAAATCGTTCAAGATAATAAGTAATCGTAATATATCGTCTGCTTTTTCCTATTGATGCGAACGGTTTTTATTTTGCATGAAGATCCGCAGTGTATTCATGAGGTATCCGGGTACTCCGGTAATTTTTATTTACCCGAATACCCGGGTATCTCATAAAGTCACAGCTCTAGTAGAAATATGTCACAGTATCAGCCAACAATTTAGAAGCAACGAATGTAAAGTTTGAAAATTTTCTATTTCTGTGAAATCTGTGATCAATTGAAAGATAAACTTTCTGTTAATTATGGACGACGGTGCACATCCGCGTGGCATGGAACGCTCTGTAGTTTGCCGGCGAACCATGCGGGCTGAAATGAAATATTGAAATTCTTCTATATTCGCAGCGTGCACCAGTAAATCGACGGCACATGCGTCGCGAGTAATCGTGACAAGCTTTGTAACGTGGAAAAGTGACGACGGAATGGAATGCACGGTAATTGGAAAGCCCATGGAACGCGAAAACATCGAACGTCCACTGTGCCTACCGTTTAACCTTTCAAAAAATTGCAGCAAGGATCGGAACCGCTCTTGAATAGCAACCTGCTAGATCATCATTGACTGATAAACCGACGACGCCAAACACGCGTGTATTTCGCGAACCGATCGATCGTCGTTTACAAAATCGTTTATGAAATTCTGTTTCGCGATTGCCTCTTCATATCGTCGATTAAGCCAGCGATCGCAATCGATTTCGACAGCCACTACTTTTCCGACAGTCGTTGACACCACGAAACGTGAGGATTTTCTCAATTTTCTTGTAATGTTCTTGGAATCTTCCGACGAATGAAAATGCTCGCAAGAAATGTTAGATGATACAATTTCATACGGTTTGTAAATTCCAATAACTTTTTCAAACGAATGTTATAAAACACCCGCTATACACACACGCCTCTCGGCGGAATAGCTTTTTCGGCGGTTTTCCGTTCATATTTACTGATCTTTCGAACTTTTATTGCACTCGATGTTTATTTGACAAAATGTTGGAGCACTCTCCGCACGGTGTATTTGATTTCCACTTTTAATCGAAACCCTTTTAACATGGCTCGCTTAACTGGGTCACTGCTGAATTTAAAGAAAAAAATTAATCCTATTCGATTGAAATACAGTGATTATTAAATTCTAGCGAAATGTATTTAATTTGTAACCATTAGCAGAAATTGTCATAGTCAATTGTAACATACAGTTGCCGAAATTTTTTCTTTAAACATTTGTAGTTCTATAATTTCTTCGCATTTTTGTTGTATAAAATCGGCTGTCTAGTAATTATATTAAAGGAATTAGTGGATAAATTCAGCTAGAGATTCCCCCCATTCAGTTCTCGTTGAACAATCTGTTACTCGGGAGTCGCAATGTCGTCTAATAAACAGTCGAAAATGTTCATCTGAATGTTTCACAGTGCTAATGAGAAACTCGACTGCGTGGTTTTACGACAGAAGTATAGCTATCTTTATCACTTCGTAACTGTGCGAGGACGTTGACGACTTCCGTGTAATTTATTGCGAAGCTCGTGTAGACTATAAACATCAGCTAACAGTATTTATGTGCTTAGTATCGGACAACACAGGCGTGGCGTCGCAAACTTCTACCGGCCATCAAATTTTCAATTCTCATGCGGGTTTGCAAATACAAACGTTTTCATTGGGAAAACGCGCGTTACCACATTCATAATGCGCACACTTTAATAGAAGCGTCACGGTTAACGTGTTAATTGGCAAGCAAAATATGTTACGTCCGTATCAGCGGCGTCTTCGAGCGCGTCTCTGTGGAATGCAAATCATTATTGAGCCAAGAGAAGTCTACACAGTCGTTGCAAAATAATGCGTCACATTGTCGGATGCGTTCTTCATTAAAGCAAGTCACAACAGGCGATCAAACGACCGTCTTAGGAAACGAAACTCCCAACACAAGTAGCGAATAATACCATTATCGCAACTAAGAGGCAACATTTTCCCACAACTCATTTCGAAATTCAGTACACCGTGCTCTGGATGAAATTCAGACGCGCAGTTGCTCTCACGTAGATGTAGAACAAAATTATGCTCTCTGCTTCTCGGGCTTTTCTCTCCCTGAACGAGAAACACCAGTTTCGTTCCAATTTCGTGTCCAATGATCTTATGAAAGTTTTACCATATTCGAGGCATTTTTCAAACGTGACACCACTTCAACACGACACGAAACTACTTATCTTCAAGTTGCAATCAGGAACCTATCACATTTTTTCAAACTTTTCTTCCCCGTCATTGCTAATCTACGTTATCAATGCTTACGGTGATGGTCGCTGAACACGCTTTTAAAACTTTTCTAAGATTGAAACTTGCATTCGCGTTGAAGTTCAGCCGACAAAAATAGGTGCTTTTAGTTTCATTCGTTTTGTCGTTACAATCATAATAGGTGTAAATCATAGTTTTCCGAGAGATAGTCCTAGAATGCCATTACAATATGTCGGAAGTAAGCTTTTCATATTCCGTGCCACGACAATGGCCAATGAGGAGAGCGTACACCGACTTGCAAGATCGACTGTGCCCTCTTCGTTGCAGTTTGTCATATACATATTTTATTATTTAAATATAGACGCGTTATTTTCAATATAATATAATTTATAAAGATGCAGCAGACATGACCCAGCCATTTCGCCGCGGGCATGTTTCAGAATGAAAATTCCGCGTGTGTACAGTAAGGATAACACGCGCCATCAGGAAGACCGTAGCCGATACGAGGCTGTAAAACGTGTAATCACAGTCGGCCGCGTAAGAGGCTTAAAAACAAGGGAGGAGGAGACCGTATTACTGGAGGTGGACAGAAAAGTAGTCGGCCGCGTTCTACCCCAGCAACGGTACCTAGCAATTCATGCAATTTCAAGCTCGCGCGGGCCATAAGCGGAGCCGCACTAATCCGTGAAAGTAGGCCGCTGTGCATTATCGCTAATCGCGGCCAGGGTGTACCGGCCGCGCAGACGTTTCGGTATTAAACATCCCTCGGCCGCTTATCTCTCTCTAGGCTAGCCGCAATTGCCAGCGGAGCTCATGGGGGGTAATACAGATCTATTATGCGATTTCTTATCGGTATAAGTACCAAGGTTCAACTCGATCGCCTAATTAGCTTAACAGTTGTTGCTTCCAGTGGCCTTTTCCCCTGGAAATGTTACGTCCTCAAATACTCTAATTCGTGCACCGAAATTCGCGGTACCGTAAGTCTTGTTATGTTTGTTTGCGATGGAATTTAACCTTTAGAGGCCACCATAGTGGCCAGGGCAAACTTGCAAATTTTGGGTAACATGTTGGTTCCACGTACAGTGACAGTATTAATTGGACATCCTCTAAGAGCTAATTAATTTTCTAAAAGCTGTTCCGAGATGGTTGAAGATAATTCTTTTCGTTTTAATGGTTATTATAAAGTAAAGGTGACTTATCTGTGTATTATCATCTATAAAGGTTTTTATCTGCGTCTGTAATGAAAATATAAAACATGTATTTTGCAAATCTAAGTAATTCAGATTAAATAACAAATTTAAAACATGTATTTTGTGAATCTTGGTAATCTAATTTACTTAGATTTACTAAATACATGTTTTAAATTTTCATTGCAGGCACGGATAAAAAATAATGCACGAATTCGTTCCATAGTTCGAAGAACAGACTGTAAAATAATCGAACAACGAATAAGTATTTATTCCTCACTCTTGTACAAGTGCAATTTAAATGGAACAATGCCGAGCACTGCAGATAACCGCGGTTTACTGCAAGATACATACGCCCCATTCCCTTTGAAACGGTAACACGACCCGTAGGAGCTCGTCAACGGGGACACTGATTGCAACCCGAACCGACCTTGAGTCGTGGTCCAACGTTGAACAGCCTCCAGGGAAATCCAGCCGATACCTCCGGAGAAAGTGCTTTTATGTGAGCATCGTAACGGTTTAACCTGCATCGTGACTCGGACTTTACGTAACTGGCGCGGCGATGTAAGAATGGACTGTCAGCTGCCGCGAGTTGCCTGCAGCTGCCTAAAATTCGTTTCTGTACAACCGATACGATCTCCTACGGTTAATTCCAGGTGCGATGATTGATGGTGATTAATTAGAGAGACGGTGGGAGAGCGTGTTTCCGCCGTGCCGGTACGTTCTACCTTTCTGTCAACGGATTTATGTAACAGCCAGTTGTAATCGCGAGAATTGCCCAGTTTTCTTTCACGAGTTCGGGACTTCTGGAGCAATTTACGTAAACAGTACCTGCGAGCTTATTATTATGTGCTTAACACGTTTACTACCAGCGTTTCGCTGCTTACTTCCAGTGTTCAAATGTCTCACTAAACGTACCACCTTTGTCAAATTGCAAAACAATTTAGAAGAGGCGAGTGTTGCACACTTTGAAGCGTATAGAATTAATTTGGCTGTCTCCAAGTAAATGTGGACGTCACATACGGGTCATTTAATGCAAAAGTGGTGTAAATAATTTCAAACAATCTTAGCACGGCTTGCACGAGATCAAGCGCAACACTCTGCAATATTATTATGTTTTTTAAATTTTCTTAGCTTCTCATTACCCAATGAATCACTGTCTCGAGTTGCACCGGTTTTACATATTGGGTTCACAGCATTTTTCTTACTCGGCTCTATTTAGATGATTATTTTCTGATACCGAAGTAGAAAAATTGCGAACCTATTTGCAAGAGTTACTTTTCCTTCTGGATGTGGTAACTGTTCAACCAAAATGGAATTTATTCTATTTCTAGTAGGATTATTACGCTAGTGTCTCTATCAATTATCGATTGCGTACGTCTTCGAAAGAAGGAAACGCTGTGAGCGAAACCAAGGATACAGGGAAAACGGTATTACGAATGGAATGTTGCAAGTTGCACACAGCGGCTACTGTTTGCTGCGCGAAAAAGTCGAACCCGGTCGGGACGACTTTCGAGTTTTACTCGCTGACAGTGAGGAAGTTCGATGTCGTGGGACCTACCCGAGACGACTTTCGAGTTTTACAATAATAACCAGTTTCGAGCCGAGGAACTCGTTTGAAGCGACTTCCAAGCTCGACTGTCGCGAATGATGATTTTCGAATTGCTGGATCGGACACCGTGGAAAGCATTCGCGATCACTTCCGTATCGCTGAGTTCTTCTAGAAAAGTTCAACACTGAAAATATCAAACACTTCTAAGTCCAAAAATATTAGATAAATATTTTTTTCAAATATTGGAAAAAAAAATATTTTTTCATAATATGAAATAAATATTATTTGTATATTAGGAAAAAATATTCTACTTCTAATATGAAATAAATAATAATTATTGAAATAATAATTGTATGTATATTTAAATATTAAGAAGAGGTTGAATCTCTTTTTAATATTATATGAATGTATATACAATATTTTGTGCTACTAGGGTATTTATGAGAAAAGTACGTGCTCGTTGTTTTCACATCTTTCTGCGTTCTCTTTCCACGTTCCATAGACCAAATTAATAATGAGAAACCCGAGGTAATCGTAGAATTGTTCGAATGCAGGCGAAAGTGATTAAAAGTACTTACGTAGTCTATAAAAAGAACTTTTATTTAGCCATTTTTGTAAAACTCAGAAGGTCTCACGATACAAAATTCCAGGCTTGTAATGATTAACCTGGTTCTTGACTTTCGCAACACGAACTCCACATTTTCTTCTCAACTAGGTTGCTAACTTAGTGCATACCTATCTTGCCTTTATGAAACCACGTGCTTTTGTAATTTACAGTTATTATAGTTTACAGTAGTTGTTGGGTCAGAAGTGAAAAGAAAATCATACAACAATCAATTAAATTTTTACCGAGAACTGTAACGATCTCTGAATGGTAGACCATCGAACATCGTATGTTCGAGTAACACTTCGGTTAGGCCACTTCGGCGAACAGCGGGACGGACCTTGGTGCACATAGAGAAGCGGAATAAATTGGCCGGTACCGATACCGCGGGATGAAAACAATTAATCTCGACAGATAGATCCTTGGGAGAAAAAATCAATTAAACAGTTTTCTCGAAAGCGGATCCGGGCGCCAGACGCATCGTAATTATTCACCAGCCACGGTGATCCATTATCGGGCAGTCCATTTCCCGCAGTCATCAATAAGGAGCTAATTGCGAGGCGGAACCGGGCAAGTCGGCCAACGAAACAATCCTAAATTCGGGGCTGTCGATCTGGCCGGACACAATCGATACAGCGATTGCGCGGTCCTCGACGTTTGCGGCTCGAGGAGGCGCAAACACGAACCAAGAATGGTCCACTCGAACGAGTCGCGGTATCCTCTCGTTCTTCCACATTGTTGGTCTTTTCAGCGGCCCGCGGGACTCGAAATCGACGGTAATCGGCTTTTCGTATCTACGTCATCGCGATCGAATCGCCGCACCGATGTGATTAACGATACACGATCGCGACCGATGTTTTTCCTACTCGACCCAGATCGAGGATTTTTCGGAGACAAGTCTTTCGAAAAAGCGCCTTAACGTGGAACAGCGACGAGAGGACTCTGTACTCAAAAGCCCATCAGTACTCACTGGACCAACGCGCAGCTGGTAGTGGACGACGCTCATTGGAAGACGTCTCAGTACGTAACAACATGGTGGCGCTATTGCCATCGGAAATATTTTAAATCGCTCAACTTTACACACGTGTAACTATTGAACCAGTGACTTCTTAACACTAACACTTGGATTTTCGGCATTTCTCGTTAAGATCTACAGGACTATAGTTTAACAAGCTGAAAATTCGTGGTTTTCTCAGGTGGAAATTAACTGAATATCACATTAAGCGCCATATTGGGCACTTAAATAACATGAAAATGGAACACAACGTTTTCGCGGCAAAATCGACAGGATGTTCAAAAAGTTGAATATTTCTGGTTTCCTCAGGTGGAGTTTAACCGAACATCACATTAAGCGTCATATTGGGCACTTAAATAACATGAAAAATGAAACAACATTCACTCAGCAAAATCCACAGGACTATAGTTTAACAAGTTGAACATTCCTAGTTTTCTCAGGTGGAATTTGACCGAACATCACACTAAGCGTCATATTGGGCACTTAAATGACATGAAAAATGAAACAACATTTCCTCGACAAAATCTACAGGACTATAGTTTAAAAAGTTGAACATTCCTAGTTTCTTCATTTAGGCACTCGAATAACGTGAAAATGAATCGAAACTAGTTGCATTTCTCCTTCGTTCATTCTATCGAAAGATCACACGACTCTCCGTGTGTGGTCAATCATCCGTAGCGTGCGTGCCGTCGGCTTTTCAGCGACTAGTTTTCGTGACGCTTCTCGTTTGCCAGCTAGAACCGGCGGGAATGGCTCTCGACCACGGTGTTTTCTTCCTTTCTGAATCTAGTCTTCTGCAACCTCGAGTGCACCGTGTCAAGGCTACCGGAGGGCGACGACACCGCGTGCCGCAATCGTCCAGCCGCCGCTGGAGTCTTCGATCGTTTATCGCGGCGGCTGCCAGTGCTCTTGCGGTTCCCCGGAGAAAAAGAAAGCGACGCCTCCGGCATGGAGAAGCTGTTCCGATGTGTCCACGTGTTGCAAAGTTGGTCGATACCAGCACGGACGCTTGCACTGCGGTGCGGAGTTCTGTCCTTAAACGGACAATACCCGTTTGGTGCCGTTGATTTTATATTTATTGGACAAAGAGTTAGGTTATTCTGTGCAACGCCAGCTGAAGGGTTTTCAGAATTAACTCTCATACGCTCCTCAGGCATAGCTGCATAAAAGATCCTAGAATAATGCTTCAATTATAATGTGACATTTCAAAGAAATACATTACGCAACATAGACAAAAAGAAATCAATCGTTTTACAATACGTATGTGAAAAAGGTAAATCGGCGAATTTTCACTCTGAGGAACGTATGAGGGTTACGGACAAGTTCCAGAAAATGTCGGATAGGCCTCCTATGTATTTTTACGTAAGATACACTCGTTTCTCTTTTCTTCAAATGTTTCTTTCTTCCTTTTTCTTCCTTAAACTTGCTGTACCATTATTTATAATATTGTTTACGTTATCAACTATGTTCGTATGTAATCAATTACTACTGTTGCTCTTTTTGGAAGCAAAGTGATTTTGTAATTTTGTTTTTTATTTTGTAATTTTGTAATAATTACAATTTTGTAATAAAAAGGCAGATATCTTTCTAACAATATTTATAGGATTCTCTCTCTTCCAAAGCTAGGTTTCGACCAGTGATGCCAGAATCGGAGGAACTTGCCCCTCCGGCTGGGCCCCCCACTCTTACTTCTACTGCGCATGCACTACACACGAACGTACCTCTACTCTGTCCGTGTGAGTCTCACGATGAGTAGATGTACGTTCGTGTGTAGCGCGTGCGCAGTAGAAGTAAGAGTGGTGGGCCCAGCCGGAGGGGCAAGTTCCTGGGTTCCTCCGATTCTGGCATCACTGACTTCGACTGACCAAGTTCGGTAATTCGTAGATACATTTGAAATCGAAACATTTAAACGTGAGTCATGTCGGCATGTAGACTCAAAGAGCTTTGTTTTTGATGTCGAATCTTTAAATTTACCGCGAATAGTATTAATTTCTGTATCACACGTTATACATACATATATCGATAACTACACATTTAAGTATTGCACGAGGTTTTACATGAATTTGATATTCATAAAACGAGAAGAATCGTGTATAATGGAATTATTCTAGGTCGGAAGAAATGTTTAATTTTCATGTTCACATTTCAACGGGTCGCGCAAAGAAACGGTAACTTTGTCGCGCAGACTATTAGACATCGAAAATACACGCCGGACTGTGAAATACTTTGTTGGGCGTATGGGCGGACTTGCAATGTATGTCTCGATCGAGTTTAAGCGCCGCGTGAACAGTTGCAATTCAAACAATCGTGTGTCCATGCAGCGAACCGAATATCGAACGAATCGAGCGAGCGACACACGAGCGTCCGTAATTCACCGATACGTTTTACATCTATGATTTTACATGAATTGTTTACGATGGTAGAATCATATCAGTGCACGGGACCGTGCAGTTTAAAGCTCTTCTCCAATGAGTGAGGGGCCGCCTTGTTACGCCGACCTATCCTCTAAAGCATCGCCGCCCAACCGAAATCGGTCTGCGGCCCGAAATCAAAACTTTCGGCACGATACATCCATCAACGACGTGTCCGGAAAATCGCAAACAATTTCTGCGGCCTCGCGAAATACACCGCAACGGGAACCAGACCGCCAGTTATCAAACAATAGTTACTTCGATGCTTGTTTCGCAACCGCGTCTATCAAACGCGAGGTGTTAACAGATTCTAGATATCTTTCTTCTACTGGTAGATCAAAACATAACAATTTAAACAACCAAATATGGGAACTCAATTCAAATCTTGTAATTGAATTTGAAACCATTTCCGATGAGCTGAGACTTGAAACTTTAAGCATAGCTCAGAACTGGATGACAATGCAATATTTTAAAAAATTATAGAAGAAACTGTGCGTTTGGCAGATAAAAAACGACGTCTCTCGGAGTTATCCCCTCATCATATCTCGCGTATTTCTATATCTTACTATTTCATACCAGTGTTACTATATCTTGCGTTCTATTTAAAAAAGACTAAAAAGTAGAAAATATAAATGTATAAAAAACTTTTTAAAACCACGCTTATATTGAAATGCACTAAAAAGAGGAGATAATAATTTTCTTTAGATATTAGTGGCTATAAATAAAAGCGTGTAGCGCCCACGAAGATTACGTTAATATAGTATAGCGCTCCACGCTTTTTTTTTTATTAAGCTGTAGAACTCCAAATGGGATTATTAGCAGCATGCACATGGCTGTGCATGTCAACATTACAAAGAAAACTGATAAACTAAGATCGAGACAATATAATGAACATTTTCGAATACTCACTAACATCTAAAGAAATTATTATCTCCTTTTCAATATAAGCGTGGTTTTTAAAAAGCTTTTTTTAATATATATTTTTTACGTCACGACAAACGTTTTAGTAATAAGGTGTTTCGTATCTTACATCTATAAGATGTTTTGTCGTACGAGAGTAGGTTAGCCACACTCGCCGATTAGTGTACTAGTCACCGGTTTATTGCTGATCTCCAGGCGTATCGTTCGCCAGTAAAGTTCACCTAAAGTGAAATATAATTACATTGCTGCATTCGGTTACGAAATTCTCGTGTAAGTAACTGGTTGTTGGATTGTCCTAGTCGTGCCAATGACGCGCATGATCTATCAGTGTGCACGGCGCTGCAACTTCATGAATCATCGCGAGATTAGGTAAGAAAAAGTTGTTTTTCAAAGAAATTATATGTTTAATGTGCTGAACAGAATCGGCCGACACCAATCTTCGAAGCGTAAGCGATAGTCAACATTTTATCGAACCATTCTTGTCTCAATGATGAAATTTTTGCAAGAATGCTGGATCTTTTACTTTCTACATCTACGGTTTCCATTGGGAGAAACTTGTTTACATTTTGCACATTCATAATCTGCATTCAAGTTGGACTTACTAGTCTCTTAGTATTTTTAACAAATTCTTTTCGTGACTGAATCCTTGCAACAATGATGAATCTTTCACTTGCCACGTCTACGGTTTTCATTGGGAGAAGTTTGTTTACATTTTGTATATTTATAATATCCATTCAAGTTGGACTAACTAGAATCTTAGTATTTTTAACAAATTCTTTTCGTGACTGAATCCTTGCAACAATGATGAAACTTTCACTTGCCACGTCTATAATGTGCATTCGAAGTAGACGAACTAGTTTCTTAGTACAGGAAATACAGGAGATAGATACTTGGTCCCCTCAGGGTTTCAAGTCCATACACCACTCTCCTTCTCTTTTCAATTTCACCTATCGCCTAATTGCAACCAATTCCAGCGGGACCTACTGTTTTTAAGGTGGGTTCCGAACCACCTTTGCCAACAACACGTGAAAAGTACCTGGGAGTCACTTCCCGAGTTTTTACCAGGCGGTCACCCATCCAAGTCCGTTCCACGCTCCACATTGTTTAATTCCGGTAATCGAATGAGAACCGGTGCTTTCAACGGGACCATGGTCGTTGGCACTAGTTTCTTAGTATATTTAACAAATTTTCGCAGTGATGGGCATGGCCGAGTCCCCTCGAACGCCTGCTTCCCCCACCAACCTCTTTTTCTCCTAGTGGAGGGGATATGCAATTTTCTTAGATCAAGGCTTCACTGTATTTCGTGATCGACACTGTATTTCGTGAGCCGCGTTTCTTTTTTTTCCCTAGGATTAAGGCTCGAGAAGAGGATTGTAAATCCAGGACCTCGCGTTCAGAAAACAGTAATTTGTCGTGGCGTCGACTCCGGCTGCAGTATGGAACGGCTTTCCACGGATAATTCTTTAATTCGCGGCCACTTTGTCGGTAGCTCGCGACGGCGACGCGGGGGTCCTTTGAAACAGTCGGGAATCCACGATGCTCGAGGAAATTTTGTAAATGCGTGGTAGGACGGATGAAAGTTCAGAAACGAGACGCGTCGGCGACGGTTTTCCGCGTATCCACTCGCCTCGCGAACGTTTGTGCGCCTCGCGAGCACGGCTGGCACGCGTGAAAAGTTAGTCTCTGATTTTCTCACTCCATCGCGCACTCGAGCTACCTTTCTTTTTTATTCCGGTGCCTTTTTGTCCGGCGCATAAAGAACCTTTTGACTGCACATGTTTCGGCGCACAATGAGGCACTGCCGACAAATGATTCCAACAACCACCGACCCCCGGCCGACGCCGACGTAATTCTCTCCTTGTTAAAAATTCTCCGAATCCGACCAGTCGACATGTTCCATTCTGCAACGCGGTGGTGCGTTCTCTACTGACACTGGTCAGAACTCAATTTTTTAACTATTGGGTACTGGTGCACGTATTGGTACTATTATTGAGAAAAATTTATAAGGGATTGTTAAAGCGAATAAATGCATGAACCATTTAAATCCATTTACTTTTGTATGGAATTACTCGAATCCAGGGGAAAAAATTACCCTCTCTCTCTCTCTGCCAGTACAGTGGGAACACAGTGTGTCAAGATCATCTTTAATTCCGTCTAGTTACTCATTGTCGAAGAATATAAACATCAAGGCCAATCCATTCTCATTCTCAGACCCCTAGTCACTCACAGTCAATCCTCATCAGACTCTCAGGCACCCCAGTCACTTCTAGTCAATCAGTCATCCCAGTAGTCAGCTAGTCTCACCACGCCAAGTACTAGACATACAAGCTTCCAGTCGGGCGCTGACTTCGACGTGACACAGTCCAATTCAGCTTTTCGACCTTCTTCAAGACTCTTCGGAAACGTGGAGAATCAATCCATTCAACCTTTCAAATACAACTTATATCTTGAACGAACTAAGACGATAACCTGCTTCATCGACAGACGACATGATGTATTACACAGTTATTATCAACAATCAAATTTACAGTGTAAATGTTCAATTTTATCTAAAAAGTTCTCAACAACGGCAACATGATAGAACCATCACACTGCGACACGAAACGGAACGACTGTTTCACAGAACCCAATATATCAAGTGAGCCAGACTGAATTAGGATTCATGATATGCAAGATTCAAATCTGTGATAAATGTTGCGGTATCAGTAGACTGTAAATCTCTGTGCATTTATGGTTCGTCGAAATTTGTAGGCAGCAGGATGTCCATATTGACCCTTTAGAGAAGTGGACGTTGCCACCGAAGCAGATGAAACTTTTCCTGAGAAAAGAGCGTATTGGAGACGTTCGTAGTATTTATAATACCTAATTCGACAGGGAACGTGTTAAACTGCGATGGTCAGCGGCGTAGTTGGTTGTCCCGTTCATCGTCATTAGGTCATTACGATCGCTCGGGAGCGTAATTGCTCGTGTGGGAACGCACCGGACACGTTATCCTTTCTTTCTCGCCTTCTGCACGCTGTTTACCCGAGACACCGTGTGCACCTTGCGACATCCTTGCGACATATCCTGACTTTTCGCATTGGCCAACAGCCAACGGATCCACACGGTCCCGCCATGTTCTTGCTGGCAAAAGGTCGTCGCATCTCGGCTACCTGGGACGCATTATCCTGTCATTGTTCCCGTCGGTGATTTTTGTTAGCCCCTATATGGCCATCGGGTGAAATTGGATGGCGCATAACATAGAGATCACCTAACAGCACTACATGTCGTACGCTTCCATTTTATTAACCTCTTCCGGTTCCACGTAGAGCCAGACTCGACATTAACGGTTCCACCAGTGACGCCAGATCAAGAATTGTGCCCCAACTCTATAACGCCATTCCCCCACCCTACCCCTACCCGACAACGATTTTAGATTCGTTGTCGATCAAAATCGTTATCGGTGAAAATCTGATTTCTGTAGATAGCAGAGGGTTATGAACATTGGACAAATTTTTCTGCATTTACTTGTCAAACTGGGTAACTTTACCCCCACTATTCGTGCAGCCCTCCCTTTATCAAATTACCAGGAAACAGAAGTACACTATCAGAAAGGAATCAGTGTTTTTTAATCCTGATTTCTATAGACAGCAGAAGGTTATGAAAATTGCATAAATTTTTCTGAGATTCGTCTCATTGTCACATAATTAATCCGGTACTGGCAGAGAGGGGGTATCTCTTCCCCTCAATAATTCTTGCCCCTCTCCTCACCTGACTCTGATCTACTGTTCGTAAATGATAAAAATCAACTCCAGGACGTACAATGTTGACAGATTTGTTTTATTATTTTTTTCTTAAAGCCCTATATAATTGATTAAACTGTCATATTAAAATGCAACGGCTTATTTTTTACGGAATAGTTTTTTTCGAAAGAGTCTGAAGTTCTACTGAATTCCATTATTTTATATATCGTATATCTTCGTTCTATGGAGAGTTTATTTCGAAAAATAATTCGAGCACCATTCAACGGACATCTCCGAAACGGAAAAACAAATCCGTACTTCGTCGTGTTTGATCGCGGGATGACGAGGCACGATTCTGTTTTTTCTTTCTTCCGCGGACTTCCAAAGGGACAGAATGATTGATGATGACCACGAGTAGAACTTCATGAGGAAAGTGGCACTGATATTGAAAAAGAAGGAGTGCTTCCTGACTGTGAATAATTAATTTGGTTCTCCGCGAACAATTTATGACTTCACGCACGTCCCGGACAATTTCACACACACACACACACAGTCGAGAGTTTCATAATTTTTCTATCAAAATTCTAAGGAAATTGCAGAATTTCATTAATTTTATAACCTACTCTGTTAGTTTCCGTTGGATTAATTTTATCCTAAATTATTCTAATGACGACTCCAATGTCCCATGTTTTAGTCGGTATCTCCATTGGAATGTTCGTTCAATTGACAATTCAACTGCATATTCAGCCGTGAATTAAACAGTAAACGATTAAACATTTACGTTAATTTGTAGATCGCTGGCGTTCTGTATTGTGCAATGATTCCGAGGGTGCAATCCATAGCAATCGTTTCAATAAATCAACAGATATTCATGAACTTTGTCGAGCATGTAATAAATGATCAAGAACATTAACGTTGATTGTGTAAAATTCTAGTTTCTCTGGATCTACGAAATTTTGAAATTTTAACGGAAACTCACAATTCAATATATTAGGTGAAAACACACAGGTGGATAGTAATCACAACCGAACACACCTCCGTAGCTTTCATTCGAAGAGGAATCACGTGTACTAGTGGAAACACAAAAAGTTAATGAACATAATGACCGGTTCCCGTGATTATCCGAGCATGAATGAAGACTCCGGCCAACAAAATGATTGCATTACCACAGATCTGCCAAAGTAATGGCTTATGATCAACGCGGATAATCTCGATAAACAGTCGTGCTGATAAAATCGTCCGCTTTCTCTGCAGACAATCTTTGCCGGTTACAAAAGTAATTATCGAACCGTGACAGAAATGTATTCTTTATTTAACTAATTGTTCTCAGAACTACTACAAGCGATTTCTATATTTAAAAATTTTTACAAGCTGAACTTCTTTCTATGTTCTCTGCTTTTAGTCTTTCGCTTGAAATTTTCAATGTTTATATTCAAATCAAAATTAATAAATAAATGTAGTATCTTCGGATGATTATATTGTTCAGTTATATGGGCACAGAAGCAGGACGCGATAAGCAAGCTGCGACTGTTTATTGATTTATCGGAGACTAAAAATTTTAAATATATATTTCAGAGGCAAATATATGTATATCGTGCAGCGGTAATTAATGTTATATGAATTTATACGTTATCGTCAAAATAATAATTACAATTCGCAAACACTGAGTGATATATTTTAAAACGGAAAGTAAGTTCTACTATTCGTTTATTAAATAAATCTTCATCAGATGAAATTTCTGCTATGCACAATGTGCATACAAAAAGCAGAAAATACATTTACTGCATAAATATCAATTAATTCGTCTGTCAACGACGCCACGTTTCTATCTCTTGCGAATGTTAAATTAAAATGCGTGCATATTTCAGCACAATATCTGAATCAGTGAAGAAGTTGCTGTCCTTTATACTTTTACACTGTTTAATGAACCGATACCCCTACAGTTTGAAAAATGTATGTCAAATGCTTTTCCGTAAAAAAATTTCTGAAATTCGCATTAATTTCTATAATTTACGCTAGGATCTGTAAGATCGATGGATTTAAGCTCGACTCGCAAACAAAACGTTGGAATGGTCGTGAAAAAAAATAGAACAAATGCATCGATACTCATCCGTTCTTCTAATAAATCATCGCCGTGTTATGAAGCGAATCTCGAGTAAACTCCGTCACGTGAAGTTGCATATTCCGATACGGCCGTTTCGCAATTCCGCCGCTTTATCGAGATTTCTTTCGTGATCGTTAATGCGAATCGTCGACGTTCTCGGCCCGTCTGAAATGATTTTCTTCGACCGGCCGCGGCCGTAATAAGGCGTATCCGCTATCGGGAATACTTTTACTCCTCGGGCTACACACAATTATTTCTACGATTTAATTATTGCGAAATCGGCGAACCGTTGCCGCTCTTTCCCCCGGGTGCGTCACTTCGATTCGCTCTCTCACCCGGACAGAAAATCTTAGGTAATTGTTTCGCTAATTGTCCATACGAAATCGGAAGAAAATGTGCCTATCAATAAATCAATTATATTGTAAATTCACGAGAGGATCAGGAATTAATTCGTTCACCTAATAAATTCATTCATAGGTTCACCAAAAATAATTGAAAACAAATATAATCAACATAAAGTCACAAGGAGGGCACGAATGAATTCGGTCACCTAGTAAATATCAAATTGAAATTGCTACATCATCCGAAGCCCCTCCGATTCAAATTCGACCGAAAATAATTGAAAATGAAATAATCAATACAAACGAGAGGAGCACGATTTAATTTGTTCACCTAATAAATACCAAATTCTAATTGATACATCATCCGAAGCCCCTCTGATCCAAAAACACAACCGAAAATAATTGAAAATAAAATAATGAATATAAATTTACGAAAGATGCATCAATTAATTCGTTCACCTAATAAATTCACTCATAAGTTCACCAAAAATAATTGATAACAAATATAATCATCATAAAGGCACAAGGAGGGCACGAATGAATTCGGTCACCTAGTAAATATCAAATTGAAATTGCTACATCATCCGAAGCCCCTCCGATTCAAATTCCACCGAAAATAATTGCAAATGAAATAATCAATACAAACGAGAGGAGCACGATTTAATTTGTTCACCTAATAAATACCAAATTCTAATTGACACATCATCCGAAGCCCCTCCGATTCCAATATTCGCCTGAACAGAGTTAGGCAGGTGTGGGTCGGCTTCGCATCATAGCAAGCTCCACAAGTTCACGGTAGCTGGGTGTTCGTCGGCGTTGGCTGGATGATAGCGGTCCCACTGATACGTGCCGCGAGAACGTCTCCTTTAATGGATCTTAACCATTTTTTTCTCACTCCTCCTACATGTGCGCCATGTCTTCTCGGCAGTCCCTTTCTGCTATAATGCGCAGCATGCGTCACTGAGTGCATTTCCTCGTAACTACTTCCACTTAATCCTAGACGAGTTGCGAAATCCCGACGGATTCCGACCGTTCTTCCGTTCCCCTTGCCCCTTAACTCCCCTTCTTCGCGTTTCCCTTCGCCATCCCCCCGTGAACTCGTTCCACACCTACAGGCAGTTCCAAGTTTATTAGGAACGGAAATTCATCCGTGTAAAAAGGTCCCCGAGAAGTCGGGATAGGCTGCGCGCCACGGCGATCATCCAACGATATAATTCATGTCGCGAATGATATTCGGCAACGGCCGCTGATACTCGATGTTACGGCTCGATTGGACGTAGTCAGCCCCCGGACGGCCCCCGGTTTGATAGGCGCGCCACAGCCCCGGTGATTGATCGATGGCACCGCGGTGAGTTACGATCATTGCGCTATTCGAATGGCGAAACTTTTTACGAACGATCCTGTACGCCACGTTACCCGTTGTCTGTCGCGTTGTAATGCTCTTCCGTTTCGTCCTACTGTCCATGTAATCATAGCTATTATCTAGTGGAAGGGCAGCGTGGCTCCAGCTGGAAACACCACCCCCATGTAATTTCTGTTATCACGAGAATCTCATTCAGCGCAGTACAATTTGTGATTCAGTTCACTAATTATTTATATAATGAAATATACTCCTTCGTTATCTACAGTTTTGTAGAATTTTTATTCAATATTTCATTCTATATGATATCGTATTAACCCTTGTGTAGTCAACCGGGTACTCATTTACTGTATTTCTTTTGTTAATGTTCCTCTAAAAACTATTACAAAATTTCTCTGATTATCCATTTTCTACTTTAAATATATTCATTTATAGCCTCATAATGAGAATTTGTGTAATTGTAAATTCGATTTCAATGCAAATCCTATAAAAATCATTTTAGAAAATAAGGGAGGGAGCACAAATTGAGGGAAACAAGTTTCCCTCTCTCTGTATAGTCACGTGACAAATGCACAACAGAGAGGGGAACAGCATCGTGGAAGGGGGAGGTACAGTGGGGATAGTGTCCGAATATCCAGAGGATCTAGAAGATCAACAAGTTCTACTTTCTTCGTTGGAAGTTATTATCACGAGTAACTGCCATAAACCGTCTTCGCTGTTTTATTTCGATAGTACACGTGTTACGTGCTGTACACCGACCGGAGAACAATTTCTAGCCAGGCAATTCTTCTCTTAATCGACGGGACAGATTTCACTTTCGTATGGTCTGCCCTTGTATCGTTCGCAGCTCACGTCTCACTACCTGACCTGCTTCTGAGATGATCTTTATGAACGGAGCACGATGCGATAAGCAACTGAACAGGAGCGAGGCAAGTACTAAACGTCTATGAATAACATTTATTAGACCTGTTACACACTTTCCACGTATATTTCGTAATATTAACCTCAAGAACTTCAGCTGGCTGCGAAAATACAAAATTTCTTTTGCAATTTGACTACAGGAGAATTTATGGAATGTAGAAACACTTTTTAATTCTTCACGACAGATTTTTCTTAAAGTAGCTGAAGAATTTATGCAATGTATAAATACTTTTTAATTCTTCACGACAGATTTTTTATAAAGTAGCTGAAGAATTTATTTAACTTATAAATACTTTTTACTTCTTCACGACATATTTTTCTCGAAGTAGCTGAAGGAAATAAACTTGCGGAAAGACTTGATCTGCGAAAGGGTTTTAATTTACAAAAACGGTTAACTCGGAGTGCAAAACCAGTGCATACGTGTTCGGAAACTTTTGAACGGTGGTGTACTGAATGAAGTTCCGCCGGACCAATCGATGGAGCGGGTCCGTTTCATAAAATATAATGTTTGCTTCACGGACAGCGGGTGATCACACTGATCATACCTGCGGGCGACGCGCCACCGTGAGCGCGACGAAATCGTTCCAGGGAGGGGTTTCGAATTATTTAATTAACAATCGACCGTTTATTCTAGCCGGTGCTGCGGCATGTCATTACGTCTGTTATTTTTTGCTGGGGTGGTTGTTTGCGCTAGAAAACGGATCCGTCGGATCGCGTTCCAATCGACTACGGACGGACAGTGTACTTTCGTCACGTGCAGCGAAACCAGCCAAATGTTGTCGTCCCACGACTGTCGTCGTTCGCTCCTCGAGGAAAATGATCCGCTTTACCTCTCGGGGTTTCCTCGGCGTGTCCTGTCTCCTCGATCTCGTCCCTAATAAAGCTAATTGCGACTTCTCCGCCTCATAGCCCGTCTGCTATCTGCCGCCCACGGCAGCCCTTCTGGCTATCTCTCTCGTCCCTTCGACTTGTCCTTTTTACGAACGCCACCATTGCCACAGCCGCGTCAGCCCTCGTCTCCCGTTTCAAGTTCGACGACCACTCGACATCGTTCCCGTTTCGCGATGGCCTCTTAAGGTGTTCCTTTCCAATTTACGCAACCTTCTCGGCCATACCAAGCCAAGAACTTTCCATAGAATTTCGCACCACCCCCATGTAAATGGCGATGGACATTCAAGCATTTTCACGTCTTTATTCGACAGAGAAAAATACACCATGATGGACAAAGCAATTATGCATTGTAGCTATTATGTATGCGTATCTTCGTTATTTTAAAAAATACGCGAGAAGGTTTCAAATAAAAGTTATACGAGGCACAATTAATAATATAGAAATAGCAGTATTCTGACAAGTGAAGTGTCAAGGAGATACAAAGGTTACTTATTCTTTACAGTCTAATTTGATGGACCGTTTCTGTGATAAAGAGTTTAGTCATCCTTGAATTAAAAAATTTTTCATATTTAATGAAGGTAGAATCAGTATTTCCTGATTCGATCAATTGTTATTTAAAAACACTTTTGCAAATTACCACATTAATTTCAACGTTTCGATCTTATTTCGGATCATTTTCAAGAAATAATTGCGTCTGTGTATTATTAAACGTTATGATATTATACTGCATGTTACACTAGATTGAGGAAAACTATTTAACCTATTTGCTTCGTGAAAAAGAAGAATTTTTTTATTCATACAAATTATTGAAACACGTGTTGATGCCGTGATGACGTGATGAAGGTAGAATATAAGTAGAATTCAAGATCAAGGATCATTGTGCAACAACTTCTTTATACAAACATTTCTACCAAACAATTCATTACACCCTGTGTATTGGCACCTTTGCGATGGTGTCTTAAGGTATTTCCCTTCATTTCAGACAACTTCCTCATCCGCACGAGCCAAGAACTCTACCGTTTGATAGAGTTCGATCCCTGCGGGATGTAATTAGCGACGGATCATCAAGCGTTTTGGGTTCAGACGAAGACAAGTTCGATCCTCTTGGTGAAAGGTTATGCATGTGCCGGAACCATCAGGTTGAGACTGAATTCGCTGAATGATCGGGTTCAATCGTGTTGACGAGCTAACGGAAGATCAGACCGTTTGAATGTTTCATCCAAATCTAGTCGAAATAGTCCGGATCTAGTAGAACTAGTTGGATCAAACCAAACCAGTTCGGGATCGATCCAATTGAACCGAGAAGGTAGCACGATTTCGTTCGATTCGAATAGTTTTAGAAACTTTAAGCTGTTCTATTTTATAACACAGTGAAGTGGTATTAAGATTATTTATACATAGTATACAATGTATATATCTATATATATACAATAAAAATGGATGTTTGTATATATACAATATATATGTATATATGATTGATAAACTTCGAAACTGTTTGACCGATCAACATGAAACTTGGCACATATATGTATTTTTTCATAGAAAAGGTTTTTACGCTATTCAATTTTTTTGTAACTCGTCGCTGTAAATGGCGCTGCAATAGATCAACTTCTATACCGTTGAACCTATCGCTAGGAAAATTGGTATACATAGGTATTTGAACACGAGGAATATTTTCACGCTATCCACTTTGTTGTAACTCTCCATCATATTGACGACAAAACAGAATAATTTATGATTTTTAATGTCCTTCGATATTGAATACTGTTATGGACCATTTCCTGCTGCGCTGGCTTGCGCGCGAGGGCAAATTATCTTATTTCTTCGCTCTCTTTTGAGCACGTATCTGCTTATAATTTTTTAATGGTAGCACCGATGTTTAATTTGAGAAAGGAAGGGAGAGAGACAGGGAGGGAGAGAGAACTACAGAGCAACGCGAAAGCTGAAACGGAATTGAACGAAATAGATTATCACAAACACTTTCAGTACGTACATGCTTTTAAAAATGCTTTTAAAAATACAGTGCCACAGCTACGCGTGGCGGGGGAATGCTAGTATGTATATATAGTGTTACCATGTTGTAATTTGTTACGGAGATGAAAAAACTTTTGCAGAACTATAAATTGAACTACTGTTCTGTGGACGGTAACTCTATTGTGCGATGTCGGACAGACTTCCATTCGATCGCTTGATCAAATACAACAAGAGAACTACAGCCAAAGTCGGGACGCATTGGTGGAACAACCGGATCCATTGATTTCGACCCGCTTGATAACTTTCCCGCGGAAGTCCCAGAGCACGACCACAGTTTGCGATTTCTGTGGATATACCCTAAGGATTAGGTATCTGCTTCTCTACTATGAGGGTCGAGGTGAGATTAAAAATTCTAGAAAATTAACCCTCGTCACGTTAGGTGACACGTTACTAAGGACCGTGGTTGTCCTTACTAAGTTGCACACCTAATAAGATGACAGAAGGTTCCTGGCAGCAATATCGCCAGATGAAGGAAGGGAGCACGAATTGAGGGAAACAGTTACCCTCTCTCTGACAGTATGAGACACGTGGCCGGGACGCGGGGGAGGTAGGGGAAGCTAGAGTGGGGAGAGAAGTCTTAATCTTACTCTGCTTCGGATATCGTTATACAGTAAAACCTTAAATACTGTCCCGGGTCGTTTACGTAAACGTTGTTCAGTGCCTACTCACTTCACTGCCTTTTTTAAGGGTTAGGTAGTGTGGGACTCACCCTGTCTGAGAAAAAACGAGACTAGGGCATACTTACTAAACCCCATCGCCCAGAAGCCCAAGAGGGATCCTTCCACTCCCTCTCTGTAGCCGAAGATTCTGATGTTGCTGGCCCACTGTTCGCATACTGCGCAATCTCTTCTTTGGCTCCCTATTCCACACCTGATCTTGGCTATTTATGCACTTCACTGATTGTCAACGCTGTGCCGGTGACACTTTTCGGTCAAGCGATTCGTATTTCATTCTACCCTTTTCTATATTCGGCTTTCTATTGAAGTCACGCTCGGCGCGGTAGACGCAGCTATAAATCAAAAAATAGTGTCTTCTATGCAAACGTTGTCCGTCCAGAATACGGCTGTTGGAAACTATTTGAGGATTTACTGTAACAGTGTCGTATTCCGGATGAGGGATTAATAAACATTGTAATCCATTAAAGGAAGAGGTAGATAATAACAATGATGCATCATAGTGCCGATTTTTGTGTTCACTGTCGAAAAGACATACTATTTATGATAAAATAATCAACAACAGGCCTGGTGGGATTTTCATTGGAAAAAGATAAAACAGGGGTGTGTTCAATCTCGTTAAATTAAATGTTCAAGCGATACCGATTTTTGTGGGACAGAAATCTACAAGAACGTTGATATAGTAAACGAAATCGCGCACAATTATAATTTCTTGAAATTAATTTCAGAGAATCAGTAACACCGGGTGTGCAGTTATAGTAAACTCGCGCATAGAAGGTTGATACGCGTTGCCGCGTCTTTCGGTTCGCTCATTCCGGGTTTTCGCGGAAAGTCAGCCAGAGAATCGGGGCCCGGCAGACTCTAATTTCGCGAGATCCTGAGGTTCGCCACTTCCGTGGCGGATAGTAAACTTCGAATTAACGCGGTTTGCCCACGGGGCCTCTGCGATTCTGCAAGACAGACGGACAACTTCTCGGAAAGTTAAAACCGTGAATTTCTCACGGCCTAATTATTAACTCGTCTACGCCCAGGGAAACTTTTTACGGATTCCAGTGGATCTCGAGGCGTGCCCCCGACGGATCAGACTTCGGACACGTTTAATTAGAATTTAATGTTCGGGGGCGTTAGAAAAGTCCCCGCGCAATAGACCCGGCCGCTAATGAGTCTGCCAAGTCCGCAACCAATTTCTGATCAAGTATTGATGAGTCATTAGTAGATAAGCATGCCGAGCTGCCTTCTATCACGCGCCAACTTTCGTTCTTTAAACATTGACTGTTGCACGATCGGTTTTCTAAAAACGTTTTTGAATCATCCCTTCCAAGAAAGTGTATTTTGTGTCACCTTGTGGCATACATAATTCATAGAAATTAGTTTATGATATCGGCGCACAGGTTCGATCAAAAAATCAAAAACAAAGCAATTTTGCAATTTATAAAATTTTGCGTCTGAAAAATACTGATTGTTGTACTGAGTGTTTCACAAGATCAGTAATAACTATAAAATCATTTTTCATCGTACTTGTTATGTGTAAATTATCAACGTGTACGTGTGTCACTGTATTCCATGTGAGAGTTGGGAGAGAACCAGTACAAAAACAAAGGAACGACGTATATTGACGATATAGCCAATCAGACACCGTGATCGAAAGTTCTTAGATCGATACCAGGCGGTAAATTCAAATTGCAAATGCCCTTCCGAATTCAAAACATTTCCGCTAATATACCATTTGTTGCTACGGTAGACAATTAACATTCAAATTGTTCGACACAATAATTCGAAAACACTGAGTGTTTCTTTGATGGAAGAGAACAATTCTTGGAACTTATTATACGAGAGGAAACTTCATCATGTAAACATACATAATTCAATTTGTACGTCTCCAACGTCTCCAATCGTTTTTTCATTTAATTTTTTGTAGCTTTCGAATAAAATCACTCAAACCTGCGTTTTTACATTTTATATTTCGACAATATGAAATGGACGTCACGCAGCAATAAAAGCAAAAACGGGTTGCACAAATCATCAGAGACAACCATGGGCTTTCGATGGTTGAAAACAACGATATATGTATATATTCGTATAACAATTTATCTTCAAACATACGTCAGTGGTGAAATCGATGAAAACAGTAATTATTGTTGCTCCGACCTAACAATATGCAATCACAGGAATTTTAATGTTTTCCGATTTTATGCTCCGCGAATTTCGTCGGGTATGCGTTACGCCATGCTGTTTGCACGTCAAAAGTTGCCGACCATGATGGCCTACATTTACATCATTCATGTAGGACCACTGTGAAATGCATATTCGCAGGAAGATCATTTTTGAGACGTTCGATGCCAATCGGACTGAAACAAATTTATGCCGGAGTAATTTAATTCTGTTCGTTAATTATTGTCAATGCAGTGTCCAACGCGAATTTGTGAGTCACGAAATAATGCATGAGATAAATGCATGTCGCATGGAACAACGCGTAATTCGATAAATAATCACTGAATAAATAATGTCGAGAACTGAGTCTACGTCGAGCATCAAATACTGAAAGGTTTGCAGTTTTATGATGTGCAAAAGTTGATACATTAAACAAATAGTCAGATGTTGTACCTTGCAGATGAACGATCGTGTTTAATCATGGATAGACAGAAACGGGTCAACGAAATAATGCGGAAATGGCAAAACGCGGGTGAATGTCTTTAAACGGGTCCTGTGTGTTGTTACCCTTCGCTCCCGTAGACACTGACGGGCTCTCATGAGGATTCTTAACAACTAAAACTTGAACCTACGTAATACTCACTGGTGCATAACCTATAGAGAATCCTGCATTTTGTCGCAGACTCTCGGGACAGGCTGCTTTCCGTGGCAATAAACTGAAACTGTAACTTGAGCCCCCCTCAAGACCTCCTGGTATCCCTGCAGAGGGTACACAGATTTCCAATTATGTGGTCTAGGTTACATAAGAATTCTCGCTTGATATCCGAGCGACACCTGGTGAAACTAAAACATCTGGTAGAAGATTGTGAAGGGGTAGAAAAAATAAATTTAAGTATAGAAAAGAAAGTACAAAATAGAAGAGTGAGAGAAACAGTAGATTGGGTCAGCGGTATCGAAGAAAAAAGGAAAGAAATAACCAAAATCAGATAACAATTTAACTAGAAGAATAAATTCCATATAGAAAACGATGGAGATTATTTTTAACACTAACGTTCCGGGCCTTAATGTTTATGACTAATAATGATTAATGCTCCCTTATAAAAATGGCAGGATTGAATTTATTTAGACATTCTGCGGTCCCTATCGTAATACATGCTCTACCACAGATATCTATACAAGTATTCCTTATGAAATCATTTTTATTTCATGAAATCATTAAAATTTCATCAAAATCGGAGTATGCAGATCTTTTTACTATAATTACCATAGAAGATTTCGAATCGGTCATTTTGATGGTAGATTTAGTGTTAAGACTTGAATATGTTTCTCTTGTTCGTGAATGAACGACACGAAGAGACGGTCACGAAGAAATTTGCACACTTAATAGTTGAAATATTTATTTTGACAAACAATATTCAATACTGCTGGGATGTATTTGATGTGGGAGCGTAGTGATTAATTGCTCGAAGTGGCTACTTACGATTAGTGGAAGTACATGATTATCCATCCGCGTCGTAAGCCGACGCATTAATAACGGATCAGAAAAACACTGTATCGAAAAACCGGTGAGTTTTTTACAGGTCATAACATCCCCCCCGTTCTCTGTGGCCGATTAATCTCTTCCAGGAAGCGGCTACAGGGAAGTCGTCAGTCAAATTTTCGATTCCGTCCGAAGCTTTTCACCGGTTTCGGGCGTATTTGAAATTCTCGCTTGGATTTTAACGCCATCCATCACGCGGCCCATAAAAAATTGGCTGGTTTGGATTAATTTAAAATTCACCCTCCTCACGGAAATCGAAACCTCCGAAACGTGGAACACCGGTCAAAGAAATGTATCACAGAGAACATAATACTATTTCTTCAACAGTGTTGGACAATTATTATATTTCAATTGTTTTCCACTCGCGAATAACGATAATCAATTTATTCCTTATTCAATTTAAATGCATTAAAATTATGCCTATTAATTATTCAAAATTTTAGAATATAAGAATGATTTGTACAATCGAGGCCCGGATAAAAAAAAATTAATAAGAATAACCTTTAAAATTTTCTCCGGGATTCCGACCGATTGCAATTTTTTCAAGAAGATTTTTTTATGTCAGACAATATCCAATCTTAAAAATGCTATCGTCTTTGTAAAACTGTTCGAATATTACTGCGAGTGATCGGGTTAAAATTAATTTGATTTCCTCCATATTTACGGTGAATGAAAATGCATTGGATATAAGCTTGTATACAATTAATTTGATTTTCTCCGTGCGCTGAACAAAACCAGTCGGAGAGAAAAATTGTTATTCGGCGAACTGTTACGAACGCGAGGGGGTGGGCGTGAGGGGTGGGGATTAAAATTCCTGAGAGCGCGACGCGTTTTTTGTTGACACG
Organism: Lasioglossum zephyrum; assembly: GCA_028455615.1. Lineage (NCBI taxonomy): Eukaryota > Metazoa > Arthropoda > Insecta > Hymenoptera > Halictidae > Lasioglossum > Lasioglossum zephyrum. The sequence continues at coordinate 3,289,643 of CM052322.1, read as the reverse complement.
ACGTGCATGCAATAATGTATCACAGCGAGATGTGTAAAATTCATTTCCGTGGAAATATCGTGAAAGAGACTAGCCGCAGCGAGAGCACGCGATGATGAAGGACCAATAATGGCGTCGATACGAAGCGTCCTATCCTCGCTGACAAAGCTGCAAGGCAACGGCGCGATGACACGATTTCCGTTCATCGTGATCAATTTGCGCGATCTATACTGTATACATAACATTTATTACTTTTTCGTTTGCTGAATAAATTCTGTTGCGTCGACCTCCTCTCGATTGTAACTGGGTCGCTAGTTACCCACTGAGAGATTCTCTTTGTACAGATCGCTTGTAAGAGAGCCCCTAATTTTCTATACCGTTGAAAAATAACCAAAATTAATACCTGCATAACCGAACCGATGTAAAAATTTTCAAAAAATGCTAGAGTATTATATTCAACATTACCAATGAAAATAGAATTTTATTTGGTACCACTTTCTCAAAACTTGTCTACAAACATTGAAAATTGCGTAAACATTCGCTGCCTAGTGATCGATTGCTTGCCAATGAAGACCTTGAAGTCGGAAAATATTCCTACCTTAGAAAATTCCCAGGGAACGTCACGTTTCAGGGAAAAGACGGGTAACGTTGTTAGCTTTCTACCGGGGGATGAAGTTACGAGCTGGAATCGAGCGGTACACGTGAAATTTTCTTGGTTAAAAAATGAATACAGGAAAACGAAACGAGATTTAAGAGAGATTGAAGACGACCGGGGCTGGAGGGGGAGGGGGGCGAGTTAAGTGTGCCCGCGAGGGTGGAATATTCTTCTGTGCGGCGGAACTTACGAGTTTCACGGAAAAGTGTTCAAGAACCGCGTAACTGCATTAGCCTGCCACGCCGGAAGTTGACTTTGCCCGACAATTGGAGCGCGTACATGAGACGTTTAAGAGACCCGACATAGTTACTTAACTTCTTCATTTGCTCAGAAATGAGAAATAATCAACAATCGAGCTTCTCGTCCTGTGCAGTGCGAAAGTAATGAAACATTTTCAATATTTATTGTATTCTTATGAATTAATGTATCCGGCGCAACGGTTTCTATCAATTTTTAAATAAATAGCTGTTATGCAAGTATGCCTGACATTTCGGTTCCCGTTTGAACCTTTGTCGAAGGTAAATTGAGAAACCAAAGAAAATGTATATATTGAAAGGTATGTAAAGTAAATGGATTGAAAAAGAAGAAAATATTAATACATACTTGCTATTAAATTTACTAATGTAATTCAATCATTGTTGAGATTTATTTTGAATCGTGTGAGACACTGATTGGATTGTTTATTTATTGTATTCCATGCGCACCTGAAGGTAGAAAATGTACACTCTGAATGTTTCATAGCAATGTTACAGAAAAATTGTAAAAACGAATCATTTTCCTGAAAGAACAATAGAAAAAAATCTTCTACATGCCTCCAATTCTAATTTGTAGTGTATTTAAATCGCTTACATTGTTATATAAGGATATTATGTAATATGAACTGCATACATGTTTAAACGTTTGGGCTCATGACAATCAGTATAATTGCCACAAAAGTGTCAGGCAAGGATAATAAAAAACAAATCGAGTTTGGTCATTCTGATGAATCATTCACGAACGCACATCTCTTTCGCTTGTACCGAGACAGTGCCGTGTGAAGATTCATCATAAAGTATGCAACCATGGAATAGCAATCGTTGCGCATTCACTTTCGGAACGGTGATTGCTAAACTTCGACTGCTAATAGTTTTTTTCCACGCGTTTGCCAGTGTTGGTGGAACGGTGCGGTCGAGTGCATCGCGTTAAATACAATCGGGCAGAGATCGTTACGGCATTTGCTCGATAACAGAAAGTCCTCTCCCTGCCGCGGCCGATATCAAACCGGAAGTTCGAAACTTTCCTTAATAAATCTTCAGCCGCCGACCGACCGGGAACGGTGGACTCCAACATTGATACCGTTCATAAAATGGTTTCCCCGAATGCTTCCGGGGTCTAATTATGCTCGAGGAAAAATCGTTCCGACGTTGGGGAGGGGGGATGAGAGGTTTAAGAGAAGAGAGAGACGCGAGAGGGGAAAACGAAAAAGTTAGTCGGGAGCGTCGTTCGAAAAGCCGGCCACGTAACCGAGCAACTTTCGGGATTATAATTAGTTCCATCGTATTGCCCGAAGCTAGGCTGGCAAATACTGGTTTTGTATATGGTTGCGACTCGCTTTCTAGAGACGTATATATTCTATATACGTGTGTATATGTATATATAATTGGAAAATGGTGGATAACTTGCGACCGGATCCGCAAACCAAACAACGACGGAGATAAACAGGCCACTTTCGAGATACCGTAGGTCCACGTGCACATATACACGAACGAGATTGAAAGGGAACTGAACATCTCCGAAAATGTTCTCCGCGCACTCTTGCCTCTCGCAGAAAATAGGGTTGCTCGCATGGAGCACATGATTCCAACCCTCGGAGGGGAAGCGCAGTGGGAAACAGCTTGACGGCAATCAAAACCCTGTAACTTTTTATGTTCCTCCACAATACCATTGTCATATCAATGAATTTCAGTATAAAACTTTGGAAAAGCATTCTTCATATGACAATGTGTCCAATCACACGTGAATATTCCATGTGTCACGTCTGATGCACTGTGGTGTCCAAAGTGGTTCGGAACCCACCTTAAATATATATAAAAAAATCACATATGAACACTTGTCGAAAGTTTGCGTTTTCTGATTGGGATTGTGGGTCGCGTCCTTTTAGTAAATTTTGTGTGAGCGGTTTTAGCTCGACGGCGATCAAAACCCTGTAACTTTTTATGCTGCTCCAGAATACCTTTGTCATATCAATGAATTTCAGTATAAAACTTTGGAAAAGCATTCTTCACATGACAATGTGTCCAATCACACGTGAATATTCCATGTGTCACGTCTGATGCACTGTGGTGTCCAAAGTGGTTCGGACCCCACCTTAATAAACTGTAGGTCCCGTCGCGAAATAACCTTAGCGAAGAGTTGAGAGCGGCGTTAAATATCTATAAAAAAATCACATATGAACACTTGTCGAAAGTTTGTTTTCTTATTGGGATTGTGGGTCGCGTCCTTTCAGTGAATTTTGTGTGAGCGGTTTTAGCTTGAACTTGATCCGGTTCCATCAGTGTGCCCGAAGATCAGTGCGTGCTCGTTAGGCCGGACCAAACCGGCAATGGCGGTCGTGTGATCTTGGAGACGGCGCCTCATTTCTGCGGGTTTCTGTCGGCTGAATCAGAGACGGGACGCGATGGAGTGGGCCACGGTTAAGAGAAAGGAATTACGGCGCCGCGACGCGAAACGCGGCGGAGTAGACGACTCCCTAATCAAGGCGACATTGTCACGGGACGAACAATATCCAGCGTCGACACGCTCGCGGAACTCACCAACCCCTTATACACGCGCGGATTACCGCGCGGAGGATCGCGCTCGCGCGTTTTCCTGCTCGCCTCGCGCGTGGTCGCTAGGCCGGCTCGAGCGAGCTCGAATAAAAGTGTACAGGTTGTAGCTTATACTGGGTGGCCGGTAGTCGGTGCCACTGCCGCATAGCAGCTGGTTAGGAAGTATAAAAATTAGGAAGCGTAAGTAAAAAAAATAAGCAAAATTCGTGAACACAGAATTTCTTCGTATCAATTTCTGAAAATTGAATTTTTGACTTTGTAGCATGTTGTTAGAGGCGTGATTCTCTAAGCAACTTCTCCCTCCCTATACATTTTTGTAGGAAGTACATGTTATAGAATACTGTTTGCAGAAGTAAAATTTTGCTACTCTTCTGTAACTTCCGAAGTTCTTCCTCTCGCATCCCGAATGTAACGCCGATAACATCAACTGTGCGGCGCACTTCACGCAAGAATTGAATTTTTGAGGAAATTAACTTCAACCACCAATGGCCTTTACTTACAATCCTTTACCCGATTTAGAAAACAAGTTTAGCAACATAGCGTACAAGTGAGTAACTGATAAAAAGATTTACAGAGGATCAGTGGACGTTTAGTTTTACGTATGTACAGGTTGTAAAGAAATATTCTTGATAAATTCTTTCGGGTAAATGAAGATCTGCAAAGAAAAGTTGCGCAGAATTTGTGTCCTCGATGTTCAATATCAAGGTTAAATAGTGAACTCGTATTTCCTCCATCAAATCGAGCACGAACTTTTGAACTGATCCAATATATTAGGTTGTTTTATATGAAATGTCCTTGTTTATTGCACGGGGCTTATTATACAGGATGTTCCGAAAATGTCGTTCTTCCTTGCGAGAGATCGTTGCCGAGGTAATTTCCTGTGGTTACAGGAAGAACGCGAAGACGAAAAAATTCAGCATTTACAGTTAGTGTAATCAGGAAGTTGTTTCTTAGCAGAATATGTTGATGTTCCTCCGTTGTTTCACCCGCCAGTTACCGACCACCCTGTATATACGGTGGCAACGAACCTGTATTAGTGTCGGCAGGGGAAATATGCGTGTTCCTTCGAGTGAAACGCGAATAGTACGCCGTGCAGAGGTATTTCCTCTCTCCTCTATCTGCCGCGCCCCTTTGTTTCCCTCTTCTTTCCTCCTTTTGTCTTTCGCCTCTCCCCCCGTCGCCCCTTCTTTTTCGCTTCTCTCAATCTTTCTTGCTACCCCTCCTCGATCCTCCGCCGACCATCCCCCTCCAACATCCATCCCCGGATTGTCTTCCCTTTTCTGTCTTCTCTCGTTTTTCCGCGCTTGCGTGAGCCCCGAGACTCTAAGGAGGGTCTCGTTAACGCATAAAGGGACGCGTTACTCGTACCCCTAATGGAAAACCAGCCCGAGGAAGGAATCACCGACACGACTTTCTCCTTTCTTCGTGTACCCGGTTCACCTACGAGTGTCTGTCTCTCTATCTTTCTCACACGGTTCTTTTTCTCTCTCTCTCTGTCTCTCTCTCTATAAAGCGTCTTCTTCGGTGGGGAGAGACGCGGCATTGTTCCGGGGCAGCGATAGGGGCGCGTTCAGGTGACTTCGACCGGTCCCTGATTAAGGAAAAACGAATGGGTAGTGAGGTCGGCTCTGAGAGGGATTCGTTTTCCTTTCCGGGACCTCTGCACGATCACTGTGCGGGTCCCGCCGCGGTGTCCTCCGCAAATGGAAATCGGAGAATTCCGGAGCGTTACCCTGCAAATTCAGGATTTATTCGACTCTTCGACAAATTCGGAGCGAACCAAGCTCGTCGTCCAAACCAAATTTAAGAAAATTTTCCTACAATTTATATCGTTCACATCCTTGATATTGAAATTGTAATTAGAAGGAATATTTAACTACTTAGTTCTTTGAGAATTTTGTTTCAACTTGGTATGGGTCATAGCCACACTCATATAGATTAAGATTATCATTAATTCTTGTTTCGAATTAATGATTGAGATTATAAATGCGGAAAAAATTCGAATTTAAATGCTAAAATTGAAAATGTTATTTTTGTGCATTGTACTTATTTTTACACTCGCAACATTCTTCGATTTCATGTACATTTTGAAATACTTTAAACAGATGTTTTTAATGCGATTTCTAGAATATAGAATAGAAATGCTTTGTTACATATAATATGCAGATTAAGATTATCTTTGATTCTTTTTTGAAACGGAACTTTATGGAAACTAAAAATCGTTTGCATCAACTGCAACAAACATGGGCCAAGTAATAATTTCATTAATTCTTTAATGCTCGGGAGCTGCAGCTAATACATTGATGTTCTTGGATTTTTTAATTTGTTTGTGTGATTCGAGTCAATCCCCCTGACGAATCAGCTACAACAATAAATAAACGTAGTAAAGTTTCGCGAAAATTCGAATTTCCAGGTCACCAGAGTTCCCTTGTTAAAAGGAAAAATTGAGCCCGTGTCACCGATGAAAAAAGTTGTAAAAAGAGGGCGCAGACAGCCGCAGACCGTGAGAGAAATTCGCGGGGATTGGGAGGATTGGAAAAAGAACGGATGAGCGGGGATGGAAAGTTGTAAGAAATTCGTTCGTCGCTGGTAAATCAGATTTTAAGTACCTGAACTTTCAAATAGAACTCCGCGGACGACCGAGAGTTGCATTCGCAGCCGATTCTTTGCGAGCGGAATATGAAATTGTCTCTACAATTTTCAGCGGACAATTAACCTCGGGCTACTCCCCAGATACGATTACAAGCTAATAACTTTAATTAACGTTTTCCCTTTGCGTCCGGTCAAACGTTGTAACCGTGACGCAAGTCGACCCGATGAAAAGGAACTTTGGACGAACCGTGGAAGGCTGTAATTATTGTTTCCGAAGGGAATATGGAGGAAACTTTTACGAAGACCTTTTAAAAGGCAAGCCGGGTTTCAGAAAAAAAGTAATGGCTAATTCAGTTATTCGAAAATTAGACGCTCTCGTGTAATTTTCACTGTAATTAACTCGACGCACTGAAGATTCAGAGTAGAATGTACAGTTGGTTACGAAAGTTTGTAAAATCCTACGAAATTTATAAACTTTTATCCATTTTTTAGCTAAGATCAGATTAAAACAACGAACAATTGAAATAACAATCATTATGTCTCTCAGATGTATGAAGAAGCAAAAAGATACAACAAATTAGATGTAATTTTTGTTGAACTTGTATTTATTTGGAGTTTATTGATAAGATAAGTTGTTTGGTCTCCTTCTGTCAACATTTACCGATTAATTTGCACACGGCTGTTCGTATCACGGAAAATAAAGGTATTACCGAGTTGACAAAATAAAAGAGACAACGTGCATAATTTTTTAATATTTTTCCACTAAGCTACTCCGTTTGTGTAGGCAGGGGGAACGCGGCTGTCCGCCGACATTTTGCTTTGCCTCGCGTTATTGGATCCACGAAACGTCGCCGTCTGCGATAAGTAAGGAAGTAAACTGATATCATCCGTTCTTCTTGGAAATAAATAGTTCTTGAAACGTATTGTCAAAACAATACATGGCCGTTGTCGCTTCGGTGGAATTGGATTTCGCGATGGCGACGACCGGCTCGTGATGTTTCGCGCACCGACGCGCAACGCGAAGTATCCCGTTTCGAAAATTCCATCCGTCGGCGTTGGGAGAAATGAAACCTGTAGTCCGTTATTTTCCCCAGAAAGCGTTCCACAAAGGACGCGATCATTTTCCGCAACTTTAAACGCGCCGCTTTGAAAAACGTTCAAACGCTTTGCCACGAATGCGCCGATCTTTCTTTGAGAATCGCGATTCGACGATTCCCTTTTGTAAATAAGAAGTTTAGAGAAAGCCTGCGGCACAGGTGAACGCGAGATGTATGTGTGCACGCGTACACGGCGAGCAACAAAAATCAATCACTGGAATATTCGCATCAAATGTTAGTTTGAACAATAAATGTTTTAATTTTTATCCGCCTCCGAATATTTTTAGATTCCTTTAAAACAGAAAATATATTCTAACATATTGACATCGGATGATCTGTTTTAAAATAAATGCATTGATAAAACATGATGAATGTTAGTTTGAACAATAGATGTTGTAATTTTTATCCGCCTCCGATTATATTTAGTCGCCATTTATACAGAAAATATATTTTAACATATTGCCATTGGATGATCTGTTTTAAAATAAATAACATTATGAATGTTAGCTCGAACAATAGACGTTTTAATTTTTACGTATAAACATTTTGTTCTGCACAAAGATCCGATATCTAGTTACAAGTGAGAACTTCAAAAAGTTTAAAGGGAAATCTTGTTCAGAACGGCGTCCATGGCAATATAATTCACGGTCATTGAAATGGAGAAAGTAGAACTTCGAGTAGTTTACCTGTATTCGCAACAGGAACACCAAACAAACTGAAAGTCTATTTAACCAATAGGAGTTTGCTTTCGTTCTTTCTTCCGTTTCTATTAGGTTTATTTGCACAGTTAATACAAACAGCTACAAATACCTTTCATCCACGAAATTTGTTTGTTTGTTTTCCTTATAGTTGGAAGTTTTTCAAATTTTTTTTGTTTCTGGCTGAACTCGAACAGAAAAGTCATCGAAAGCGTATTCGAAGTTTCCAGCCCAGAACGCTTCGGGATACTTATTAGAGCAGAAAAACATTTTACCGTGTGGAAATTATGAACGCTCCATTTCAATCGGCGCGTATCGATTACAGTGATTCGTGAAAAATGGTTTACGTTTCGCATTTATTCGCTCGCGTCTAACAACTCTGCGCGTGTAAAAACCGGGGTTAATGACAGGAGGAGTATCAACGGTTCATAAACGATTTCCAGATTTAATTCGATTGTACGAAAAATGCTTTGAAACGGCAGCAAAACGGCCCGGCTCGATTGCGAACGTTTTCAAAGTACGAAAATGCATGAGCAGGGGAAAAAAGGGATCGAACGGTGGAAAATAGTGGCCGAAGAGAAACACAAATAAACGGGTTTCACTGAGCTGGAAATCGAGGACGTGTTCATAGTGGGAGAGAATCAAATTAATGTTTTATGAGGTACACGTGCATTATAATTTGAAAAAAAATATTCAAGTTGGAAACACATCCTAACCATAACTGTATAACAAACTAAAGAGATACGCGAACGGACTACGGTCCAAACGAGTCTAATTGGTGCAATGCAGAGCTTTATGCAAATTATCATTTCCATACTTAATTTTATGGAAATGATGACAGAGTTGCAGTGGTAAAAATGAAATACAAAATCGATTGATATTAACGTACGTGTTTGCTTGCATTTTACGAAGTATCTACGATAATGCATGAAGATCTGCAATATATTAATTAGTTGTAGTACTAAAATTATTTTAAGTTTAGGCTATGAACCAGCGAAATTGAAAAAAATTTAAAATTTTCTTCGAAGTGGATAGGCATACGAAAAATGGGTAGGGGACGTCTTCTGATGAATACGTTTGTGTTCTATTTAGAGGGGCCATCTCATATCTGATACAGTTAACAAATCTGGTATATAGTAAACGAAAAATGTGTTTTCATACTATGTTTATTTTTCTAAAAATATTGTTTTAATTTCTTTTAATATTGTTCCCTTAAATAAAACAAGACAATTTTTTCATCCCTATTAAAAAAAATCATACAGTGAAGGGTTAAGGGAAATAAAACTGGCACTAATTGTGCAACTAGAGCAAATTAGCCATTTTAGGTATGGACAATATTCTGTATGTACAGATTTCAAACTTGATGGGTAAATATATTGAACAATATACCATTATATTTTGATGTAAGATTAGTTAACAAATCTGGTATATAGTAAACGAAAAATGTGTTTTCATACTATGTTTATTTTTCTAAAAATATTGTTTTAATTTCTTTTAATATTGTTCCCTTAAATAAAACATAAAGACTGACCTTCATCCTTCATCAATTTTTTTATCCCATTTAAAAAAATCATGCAGTGAAGGGTTAAAAAGATGTAAATTGTAAATTCCAATGAAGATGTAGTGTTGAAGTGATTAGAAGAAGAGATACATTTTCATTGAACTGCATCTTACTATCGGGATATATTCAGACCCGTGGTGTAGCAGTGGTCCCTGCACGATACGCCAAGTCTCATGCAGGAAGGGTGAAAGTTTCCATAAGAAGACGCGTCAGGAAGCCAAGAGTATTCTCTCGATTTCTCGGGAAACGGGAACCGCGAGTCGATGTCCGCCCAGAGAGTATGGCGTTTCGGAAACGAGCTGAATTGCCGGTTGCTCACCGGCTTGCCCAATAACTTACAGACGTTCGTTCTGCTCGGACCGAACGTTGCTGCTGGCGATTACTCGTTCCCGAATATCGTTCTTCGGCTTTACGACGTGGCTCCCGCGATCGATACGCCAAATTGAGCGTGACGAGTTTCCCGAAGTCTCGCCTGTATACAAGCCCCGGCTTCGCATGATCGAAATCTTCCGCCGGCACCTACGCGCGCCCCGACGCCCGCCATTTTCCTAATGGGGTAACTCCGACGAAAATACGAAATTCAACATGTCGCGAAGAAAGTTAGTATACACTACTTCTGGCTGCACATTTGTAACTTTGAAACATCCATATTTCATTTTCAAAAAAAGTAAGAATTCAGGTGGTTAGATTTCTATTTAAAAATTGCTTCAGTGAAATCTTGAATCACCCAGTATATTCGGAGAAGAGTCCTAAGTAACTTTTCTCTATAGATTTTTGTAGGAAATTCATGTTACAGAATTTTGGATAGAATTCGATATTCAATAATTAGAAAAATAAGCGCGCCACTCCTATTCTTGTTTATCTTCGCAATTTCTTCCTCCCTCATCCCGAATGTAACGTCGAGGTCGATAACATCAACTGGGAGGCGCACTTAACATTTTAATTACGCCAGGAAGATAATCGCGCAGCTAACGAACTATAACGTCGAACCCTGTTGCATTGGCGAAGCAAATTAATGTTTTAATTACCCATCATCTCATTGACTTCGCCCGTCAATAGCCGATAAACAGAGAGGCGGCTTCGATCGATCGCAGATGCAATTACAAATTTCATTCGGCCAGCTGTTTCGTTCCTGAATTTATTGCGCGTCGGGCGACCCCGTCATTCTTGTAATCCCACCAACCACGAAGACTTCCTCCTTCGAAAAGGGAAGAAGACAGCTGGACCCATGTTCACGGGTAGAGCACACCAGCACACTGCCAAGACTCTAACTACAAATGTGTTTTATTTGACAGACTAATTCGCTCTTTTGAGAAGGGTGAGGTCTGCGAAGCCGCAGGATCAGCTCGAGCCACAGCGGTTCTCAAACTGTGCAATCCTGAACCATGCTTGACCTTTGACCAGTCTTTTAAATTTTTAAATCTTCTGGACAGCTTTTAACTGATTTATCTACAAATTTCTGATCGATTAATCGGATTACAGGATTAGCTCGATCCTCAATGGAACTGAATTAGTCTTATCGATAATGTTCTGGAAAGTTTTAAATGATTTATCTGCAATTCTCTGATTGATTAATCGAGTCACACAGGAGAGACTTTGATTGGTCCGTTCGATAATTTTCTGGACAGTTTTTAAACGATTTTTAAATGATATGCATTCAGTTAATAAAACCATCCAATGGAAAACAGAGTTTTCCCATTTGCGGCAGACAATCTTGTTACGCCTTGTGCTCGATCATGGCGATAAAGCTTCCCCTATTGTCGGAAATGATCTTTGAAGTTCTAATCCCCGTTCAGAATGCCGGGAATTCGACGGGAAATTCCTGTGTCCTGTGAAGGTATAATAATGCACGAATCATTGTAATACATTTACTGTATATGAAGAAATTCTCATTGATACCTATTATTCATTACGACAAAATTATTCAGTGACGGATAAATAAATATCGTATAAATTAATGAATGGCTTGATCTAAAAGAAACTCTACAATTACCTGTTAAATAATTTGGGTACAATCAGAGTATCCAAATCATTCTTTCACTCGAAAATTTTAAACAACGAACAAGTACGATGTATTTGTTATGGTAAATTTGCACATAATTAAGGACTTTAAATATATAAATGTCCGCGGCGTAAAGTTTACCACTCACTCAGGACTGCTACAAAAACCCTCGACTGTGGAAAAACAACGAACGAAGGAGACAGAGCGCAGCTGCAATCAGAGGAATATGCAAAAGATCCATGTCCGGGATGATCGCGGGATCTCGCTGGATCGCGTACTTCCGTCCGCTTCGAATACTTCGAGAATGCAAATTAGGGAGTCGCAATCTGTAGAATGACGTAGCGAGAAATGGGAAGATGCATCACGCAACATTTTCGGATATACAGTGGCTCCCAAAAGTATTTCAATACCGAGACGTTTGCCAAGAAGAATTTGACGTCCCAGCATTTTTGGAAAATTTTCAGATACCGTAAACGCATAACAATCCGCAATCGAGTGCAATTTGATGGTTCAGCATTTCATGAAAAATTTGTATAAACCATAAATGCATGAAGTCTATTCATAAATTACAAGGGAGCCACGGTTGTCACGCCTTCCTCTGTTCGAGTTTCGTATTAATTTTGATTTATTATTACAAAATTATTTTTACAAGGAATTTTTACGATTACAAAATTATGAGGAAGAGTTGGATCACTCCCATCGCTAGATCTGCATCTACAACGGATGACCATTACTTTTCTTACGGGCTGTACTCCCGCGAGGGTGTTGTTTTGAGACTTTCGGACTTCGCACTCGGGAAAAGGGAGACTCAATTGGCGGCCTCTTTCTCTCCTGTCTGCAGGAAGGCTGGATGCTCGGCGGTGAATGAAAAATTACAGGGGTAGAAAGCACGACGTCGCGAGGACATGGAATAATGATGGAAGGAAGAAGAACCGACGAGTCGTTCGCCGGCTTTGCCGCGAGGAAACCGCCCCACCCTTCCTTCCAATTCGACTAAATGAGAATGGAACGCCTCGAAATGACTCCGACAATCTGATCGGGAGACATCGAGAGGAGGGGTCGATTAGTCGGGGATTTATGAGTTTATTCAATATGTATAAAATTCATCAGCGGCGAATACGATCGAGTTAACCGACCCCTCCGGAGAAATTCGATGAATTTTGTAATATAACGCCTACCCTGCATCGATTCAACGTATTACGGTCGTTGTAATCGCGAAGGAAAGTTTAATCAATCGGGAATAACGATGATAGTTACTCTGTCTTCTTGAGAATTCACTGTGGATTTTTATTTCAAGTATTGTTTCTGCTACGGATTTTACTGCGTTACGAAAAGTTTACCATCAGCTTGTTTAAATGTGTTACGAACCTGAAGTATACAGGATTACAAATGTTATCCCGCTGTTACGTTGGAATTAACGCGGCTAATTAATTAGTAGCGATAAGCTCGCTTCGAATGTTGAACTCGTTAAGGGAAACGAGTCTGCCATAAGTCAGACGGCATCGGACAATGAGGCGTTCGCGTTTGAAGTAACGCTGGATAAATAATGAATCGTGGGATTGATCTTTTGTAATTCGATATCTAAATAATTGCGTCACGGCAGCTTTTAAATATGACTGCATCACTGAGAAGCGAATAAACAAACGTGGTCGAGATCTGCGGATCTGAATATTATTGAAAATGTCATTAGGACGAATGAAATGTGAATCAGAAAAACGCATTAAAACAAATAAATTCTTTCAGTTGCCTGAAAATTGCAGAATATCATAGAATAAAATGTCAAGAAATTCATTCCAATTGGAAAAGAAATGTATTTCATTGGAGATAACGGAATGACTTTCCGAGCGACCTAATAATTCGCCTCGAAAGCTTATTTATTACAACGCTTATATTAACTTGCCGTGTTGTTTGTTGTATGCGTCAAAGGTAATTATATAGAAAAGGTCTGCGTACACCGATTTTGATAAAATTTTAATATGTTATAAATTTCGACATTCTCTTAACAACTTCTACTTTTTCCAATATAGGGGGCCCGCTTTTAGTTTTCGAGATATTTGCAAAAGACTATCACGTTGCCGCGGAGCGTGCAGGAATACGAAAAATTCAGTATAGTATTCGCGATAGTTTTTTCGCAAATATCTCAAAAACTAAAAGTGTCCCTCTTATATTGGAAAAGGAAAAAGTTGTTCAGAATGTGTTGCTGCATAACATATTAAAATTTCATCAAAATCGGAACACGCAGACCTTTTCTATATAATTACCTCTTCTATTTTACAATTATTGAAATAATAAAAATTATTTCATAAGGAATACTTGTATAGATATCTCTAGTAGAGCATGTATTTCTTTCCTTTTTTTCTTCGATACTGCTGACCCAATCTACTGTTTCTCTGAATCTTTTATATTGTACTTTCTTTTCTATACTTAAATTTATTTTTTCTATCCCTTCACAATCTTCTGCCAGATGCTTTAGTTTCAGCAGGTGTCTCTCGGGTATCAAGCGAGAAGTACGCAGACCTTTTCTATATAATTACCCATTTTTAAAAAATGAACAACATTTCAGTGTTTACGCTATCGACTAGATAAAAATGAACGAATCAATGTGTCCTATCTGTTCGTCCGTGACCGGGACGCAAGGATAAAAGACACGGATTACGTTGAATAATTTCAGTATAATGTCGGCGTAGCTCGAAACCGGTACGTCTTTAATTCCCCGATCAAATTTCGATTTCCGGAAAACGGAGGCACGCGAGCAAAGCTGTCGTCGAACCGAATCCGAGCGTTCCCGAATTACACTTTGTCACGCGATCCTGGATTCGGAACGGTGGTGGTCTGACGAGGACAAAAAAAGGCAAACATTTGAGCGCTCTAAGCAGAAATTTTGCACTGCCCTGAAATTTTACGTATCCGCGATGCGGGCGTTATCCCGATTCCGGCTTATCCTCCGCGGAGCATTCGTCTCTTCCGCAGCCATAACGGCTTTTACCAGCAGAGCACCGGGCGTGTATGGCTTCGGCCTGATTATGGTTACGCGATTGCCTTTTACGAGGGTCTCGGCGTGCTCGCAAGATTCCGCGAAACTAGTAATCGATGCCATAACCATCGGGAAAATGTCCCGGGACCATGATCCGCTTTCCCACCTGGAAGCGGACCTCGGAATCGCAACGATTCCGTCCGACCGGAACTGCGGGTTTGCCTCAGCAAGCGTGTTCGAAGTCAAGCAAACTGAACTACATTGAAAATTTCTTTTCCACCCGTTCCACGACAGCAACGCTGTTCCCGATACTTTTTATTATTATTTATTTAATGCTTTAAACCAGATGTAGTTTATATATAGCATATTAAATACATGAATCCATTAGTATATTAAATGACTTAATGCACCTCTTAGCTTAAAAGAATTAATTCAATGAAAATAAATTCTTAGTGTACAACGCTTAATAAAATACTTTTCCATGCGTCCCACGACAGCAACGCTATTTCCGATACTTTTTACTTACACCGAATCAAAAAAAAAATAGTTCAACACTGAATTTTTTAATTGGAAACAAGTACAGTAGAACTACATTGAAAATTTCTTTCCCATGCGTCCCACGACAGCAACGCTGTTCCCGATACTTTCTATTTTCACCGGATCCCAAAAAGTAGTTGAGCACTGAATTTTTTACTTGAAAATAAGTACAACAGAACTACATTGAAAATTTCTCTCTCATGCGTCCCACGGCAGCAAACTAATTTCTAAAATATTTTCACGTTATTTCTGTCTCATTTTCCACACTTGTCGACCATTACAAAATCTTCGACGTTTCGCAAACACTTCGAACTAACTTTAACGTGTGTTTAATGTTTCTTTTTTCTCCGTGCGTGAGAGAATTATGCACAAGGGAACGAGTCCTCCTTAACGACTTCTTCGAATTTCCTGCGGGAAATATTGCTAATTCGGTAAAAGTAGCTGCTCGGTTTCCGGTTACGAGAGTAAAGCCGGAAGTTTATTTAGCCGAGGAACTCGAGGCCCTGGGTGCGCGCCGAGGCCGTCATTCGCCTTAAGCAGCGAGCGGAGTTTGTAAGTTGCTAATAAACTAAATAAGGACTTAAGTATGGCATAAGGAAACGGAGTTTGCGGTTCAGCGTGTTACACGGCAAATTTAAAATCATATCGTCGACACGGCACGCGAAAACGAGATAAGTTCGCGCCGAAATATATTTTGCAGCGCGTGTTCAACTGGTGATCGTAGTGCTACAACGGGGCACTAGATTATGCTACGGAGCTGAGTACATTCTCGATTTCTCGTCCACCCTTTTATCCAAGCTAATACATTAATAAAAATTGTAACTATACAAAATATTTAACAGCTACATCAAATTTTGAAATATTTCGTCATTAATCTGCGGAGCTTCATGAAAAATAAAAATGTTTTGCATTGATTGTAGATATGAGAAATAATATAAAAATCGATTTGATCCCTTAACGACTTTGTTACACTGAAACAACATTACAGCATTCTTGAATTTGTTAAATCTCTACCCAAGCAATTTCTTCATACTCATACTTTCGTCCAATCCTTTATCAAAGCTCATACTCTAATAAAAATTGTAACTATACAAAATATTTAACAGCTACATCAAATTTTGAAATATATCGTCATTAGTCTGCGAAGCTTTATGCAAAATAAAAATGTTTTGCATTGATTGTAGATATCAGAAATAATATAAAAATTAATTTGATCCCTTAACGACTTTGTTACATTGAAAACAGCATTACAGTATTACATTACAACATACAGAATTTTCTAAATCTTCACGCAAGCTATTTCTTCATAAATGCATAAAGATCCGCAGTGTACTAATTATAATAATCAATACTAGAAGTTCGTCATTAGCGCCAACTTCTACTGACAAACAAGTAACATTAAACTACATGATCCATCGATCGTTACGAATGCAATACTTCAGGCCGGTCCATTCGTCTTTGCCCCGTGTCGAAAATCCGTTCCGACGTAGTTCCAGCGGAATCGATTTTGCAAACTGAAATTTGCACGAATCCGTTCCGCTATTTCGATGGGGCGCCCGCGCTGGCAAAAAAAATCGCTCGTTGTTATTTATTTGTTCGGGAAATCGGCGAGGTTTTACGGCACTCCCGAATCAAACGACATTGTTTGCGTCAGTATTTATTGTTCGCGTTACAATAATGGAGGATTCGTTTTCGACTAGAAATGGCTGGTCGACGTTCGAGAAATGTCTCGGGAAGAAATGTTTCAATGAAAACAGGAATTTCATGCAAACAATAGGATCAGTATTTGTACTGTGATGTGAATCAGTTGCACTGTAAAATTTTAAGATGAATGAACATTGTGAAATATCGCAGGATCCATAGGATACTGCACCTTTAAAATGTTTTGAAGGCCGGTGTACGTCGCACAGACTGGTATTTGACCCATCTACCTGATCAAAAGTCAATTTCCGAAAACTACCCCCAGGTAAAAACAAACAGGAACCAACCCTTTTATCGATCCTCACCGCACGCGATAACTGGAATGGTCATTAAAGTAAGCATAATTTAATAAAACATAATAAATCGAATCAATTTTGAGCAATAATACATTTTGGTCAGCTAGATCGGTCAAATACCAGTCAGTGCGTCAATGGAAATCTCGGAAAATCGTGCTCCGCGGAGCGGGTCAGTCGTCGACTTAGCCGCCTCTGCGTAATAGTCGCGAGATCGTTGTTAATCCCCGGCGGTAGATAGTCACTCGCGAACAGGCTGTGTAAGCGGATCGCGGTGGATTTTAATTAGAGAGACGACCGCTTCCCGATTTCATCGTCTAGTGCCCCGACTTCCGTTCCTTGGATTCATCGCGCAGTTGCCTCTCGCGTCTAGAAAAATCGCAGGCCTTTAATTCTTTCAGCATTCACTGGTTTTCTGTTAAATACACTTCCGTCGGAACCCTCCAGGCCCCGTTGAATACCAAACTCAGACCGACTCATGCAAGTCGGTATACTTTAATTCATTGAACGATCCTCGTTATAATGCATCCTGCCCGCCAAATTATAGTCTCGTGTTCGAAGCTATCTGGAAAAGTATTCACGGGAACCGAGCGATTTATTTCGCCAATCTCCCGCTTGAAAATCCAGGACTTATCGTTGAGTATATTTGTAATCGAGCGAATATTTCGAAAATAATATCTAGTTTTCGCAGAAACGGTGAATCATTTCGCAACAGTGATTAGGATTGTAATCTCCTTGGATCTTTCGCTTTTAAATCCACAGCCTACTTGAGATTACCAGATTGCAGATTTTTCAGAAAAATCAACATTTCCTGCATCTATGTGGAGCAACAGAGATATTCTTCTAAGAACTGCGTAAGAGCCGAACGATTGCACTACGAAATAACGTATCTTCGACTGGGGGAGGAGAGGTTCTCTTTTCATCCCCTTTTTAATCATGAAACAGAGAACTTTGGTACAAAGGCAGGGAAGTTGGAAGATGATCATAAAGGACAGTATTCATTACCTCCGAGATTAACACGTTCACGGTTCCATGACCCATATATGGGTCGCGATTAGACTGCGGAACTTCGGAGAATTTCATATTTTTTCCAGAGAACCAGGAATCGTGAAATCAAGAATGGGTTGAACATTCTTTCACAAGCTTGAATTTATAAACATTCACAATGTAACCGACCTGAAATGAAAAAAATGACTGAGTAAAATCTCATCTATGAAACAATCGGGAATCTCTTCTACGTGGAACAACATTCTTCAACGTCCTCTGGTGGTCTAAGGTTCTCGGTAGCGTCGTCCTGTCATACAGGAGAGAGTCGGAGAAAGAGAAACATAGAGAGAGAGAGGGGGGCGAGGACGGTGGTAACGGGTAGAATCCGATGTGAAAAAGCAAGAAGCAGCGGTGCTCGTTGTCGGTGCAAAGGGGCGGTCGAGTCAAGGGGATGAAAATTTTGAAATAAAACGATAACGAGAGCGGCGGGTGCGCACGGTGCGCCGAACCGAGCCCGCTGCTAGAAACCGTCTGCTGCTTATTACGTCACGGTGAACGTAGTTACTAATTAGTTACATTCAAAGCGCCGCGGCGCGCACCACCGTCGAGAGGGATTGAACGAATGCTGCAGTCGCCGTTGCTGCCGGTGTTGCTGGCGCTACCCTGGTCGGGTGGGCGATGGAGATGGCAGAGCGGCGATGCCATGGAGAGAGAGACCACCCCGGCAGTCGTAGGTGACGGTGGTGGTGACTCCGGGGGGTTGGTGGTGGTTCCCGTCGATGACGTTACCAGAACATAGTAGAGGTGGACCCGATGCGCCCGTGGAGAGACGACGATGGCCGATAGTGGTGGAGAGCAACGTCGACGAGGATGCTGCTGGTGGGATGCGCACAGGTAGAGGCCTCT
Organism: Lasioglossum zephyrum; assembly: GCA_028455615.1. Classification (NCBI taxonomy): domain Eukaryota; kingdom Metazoa; phylum Arthropoda; class Insecta; order Hymenoptera; family Halictidae; genus Lasioglossum; species Lasioglossum zephyrum. The sequence continues at coordinate 3,270,854 of CM052322.1, read as the reverse complement.
GGCCGGAGAGAACTAAAATTTGTTTTCCTGCCGCGAAGAGAGAAAGAACGATGAACGGGTCGGTGAGGGGAGGTACGGAAGGTGAAAAACAGAGATGGAGAGAGACGGAAAAGAAAAGATGAAAAACAGAGGAGGAGAGGCAACGGAATAGGAAGAGGACGAGAGGAGAGGAGCCGGGAGTCGAGCTGAACCGTCCTTTCCCCTGTAGGCGGGTGGTTGAAAACCAGGCACAACGCGTCTGCGTCTCTTCTCCTCTATCTCTCCTCTTCCTACTCCGCGTCCTCCGGCTCTCTTCTCTCCTCTATCTTGTTCGCTTTTTTCTCTTTTCCACCATCTCTTCGTCCGGGCCCAACTCTTTCGCAACCCTTTTATTTCACGATCTCGTTTCCGCGGCGGCGTTCCTTTTTTTCTCTCTTTTCATCCTCCTCTCCTCGTTCTCATCTACCTCTCTCTCTCTCTCTCTTTTTCTTCTTTGTTACTCTCGCTGCCCCGTTCTCCTCCCCTCTATCCTGCTCGTCGTCCACCGATTTCTTTCTCTCTCACGTTCGCTCGGCTTTGACTCCTCTCCCGTTCCCGCGCTTTTTTTCTCTCTGCTCCTCCCATCCCCTAACACCGACATCCCCCCAACGCCGCATCCCCCATCGTCCACCCCTTTTTTCCCCGGTTCGAGCGTCTCTTTTGCTCGCGTTCCGACTGCCTCCGCGTATCCACGGCGAAATCGATCGACCGAAACGTTCCGGAGAGCCGCGGAGAACGAACGAAAAGTAGGGAGAGAGAGAGAGAGAGCAAGAGAGAAAGAGAGGGGCGACGGTGTTGCAAAGGCTGAGACAGGGGATGAGGGAATCCGTTCGACGATTTAAGGGAAACGTGCGGTAAGAAACGAAACATCCTCGAGCCGACCGGCGGACCAACAGACGTCCGGCCAAGTACGCTGGGTAAGGCTGCGACTTTTATGCCGTCGTTGATTTATTATTCCCCGCCGAGCTTTCTATGGCCATCAAGAGCCGCTCCCCGCAAGCCTCCGGATCCAGCTTGCCTGGTTCACTTCAGCCCGATCATGGTCCCCGACTTGGGGAGCACGATTTTTAGAATTAGCGTATCAATTTTGCTCGGGAAATATTCGACCTCGTGGTCTAACAAGGAACACTATATACAGGGTGTCCCAAAATTCGTGTAGTTCCCGGAAATGGGAGGTTCCTTGGGTC
>CM052322.1:3235254-3269549 GCA_028455615.1 Lasioglossum zephyrum | reverse complement strand
GTTAAATGTTATGCCCTTTTAGAGCTGGTCAATTGCATATCTTTTTGGCGAGCAATAATACCTGCCATGTTTGAACGTAATAACCGTTGGACGCCGCTTAGCCAGCAGTATCGGTTTCCGAGTGGCGTCGCTAGGTGGCGCCACGAGAGAACTGTTATTGCAAACTTTCAAACACGCAGTTTGAACCGCCATTTGCCGCCACTGACCGCTTAGCATCGTCACGCATAGATTTTTGGCATTATCTCGTTAAAATCTACAGAATTATACAAGAAAGTGGCAACAATTTCTGCTTGCCGGAGGTAGAGTGTTATCTTATTTAATTTTCATTGATATCTATGTATTTTCGAATCGTGATGCATTCTCGCGGTAATTTGCTCGTGTGTCGTGTAGATCAAACCTATTTAAATTCGTTTCGTGGTACAGAAATAAAGATTATTGAATTTTGGTACACATTCATTTTGAGTAGCTATTTAAATTGAATTGTTTATTTGCATTCATTCTGATAGTTTGCTATTATTTCTGACAGCTTGTGTGTTCTTTCTGTTACAGATTCCGTGAGCAAAACATCGATGCTACATCTACCTATTCGAGAATCAATGTCCAGACGCGAACGGTCATTTCGTACATTCATCAGCAGCGGTGGACGTGTCACCGTAAGTATCTGTTGTTTTTTCAATAATATTGTGTTGTTGATCATCTTTTCTGAAAGAATTAGTGAACAATGAATAAATATTCAACTTGAACGATGTTTTTCTTATTAATTTGGAGTTTTGTGTTTCGTAACGGTTAATTGTATTTGAAGTCGTTTCATATATTTCAACTAAATTATTTATTTATTGTTAATTTTGATTGATTTTCTGTGTGTTTTCGATTGAAATTAACGAATTTGTTGTTTCTGTTACAGGTTTGGAGGGAAAAGAATCCATCAATCGAAAAAATCCATCAATCGATGCTATTCGATAATCAAGATGTAATGTCATGTTGTACCTTATTCAAGCACGGGAAGACGTGGGCGTAAGTATCCATTTTCTTTGAATTATACTGTGTTATTGATTATCCTTTTTCAAAGAATTAGTGAACAATTAATAATTATCCAATTGAAATTATTTATTTCTTATTAATTCAGAGTTTCTCTTGTTCCGTCTCCTATGACGATCAATTGTATTTGAACTCGTTTCGTGTTATAAAATCTTAATTTCTTTAATTTCAATTAAATTAATTTTGGCTTTATATTTTAATTGAATTATTTATTTATTATTAATTTTGATTTACTCTCTGACTGTTTGTCGATTGATGTTAATGTATTTGTTCTTTCTATTACAGATTACGAGCTTATTAACAACTGAGACCAATGAAAAAAAACAGTGTGACTAGGTAAGTTGAAGGGGCAGTTCTCGGAACGTGACGTTTCTGACAGTCAATCGATTAAAATTACATGTAATTATTCTTTCTGTTACAGAGCCTCAAGATATCAAATATTTCACCTGGATACCTTGATGACTCCGACCCCCAGGACTCCAACGACCAGGACTCTAAAGCCAGGACTCTTCTCTTCCCCTAACAAGTAGTGAGCGCACAAACAATTGTCTTTCTTTATCACTAGATGTGATTAGTATTGCATGTGATTTGGACAAGTACAGTGACTGTGGAAAACGCCAGGCGTTTTCCGCGGATACCGATCTATTACCTAGCTAGGTAGGGTCTTTCTGTACGTGTTCTTTGTTATGAATTAACAATTTCAACAATTTAATATCTAACTTGGGAGAAGATAAAAGCCTTTCGTAATTTGGAATTCAATTATTAAAATCATTTTTATCATTGAGTAAATCGTTTGTATTTTAACATTATTTTTAACTGCTCCTTTCATTACTTCTTTTTATCACTGTACTTGTTTGTAGTAGTAGTAACAGTAATAGTAGTAGTAGTATAAGAGTAGATTAGTCGTATACATGGGCAGGCCTCGCCGCCCCAACTTTAGAAAATCCCGCTTGCGATGAAATGAAATGAATTTGAGTTACGCTTTTAATATTGTAAATCTGAAATAACCAACACTGAAACATCGTCTGAAATATCTGCTTAACTTGGAATACGTTCGGTGCAGAATGTAATCATTCATAATAATCGATTTGACCGAGGAGATACTAACAGTCTCTCGTTGGTGTCGAGATGGCTGCGTGACAGTTTGCCTTCTCACCTACGTGCATCTCGTCAGTGGCCTTCTGTACCGACGAGACCACGTCGATAGCCTTCTGTTTTTACTCCAGTCTGTTCCAGTCAGAATACATTCTAGAGGGCGTAAGAAAACCTCGAATTATTCGAGGGACACGATCCCCCATAAGGCTGGCAGTCTGGTGCTTTTCAGTATCAGAGATATACTCTGTGACAGAATTTCACCGATGCATACTCTCACCAGGTGGCGAAATCGGACCACCATTGGTCCATTTTATGTCGGACATAATTGTTCAGTGGTTTCATGAAAATTCGTCCAACGACGAATCGATCGAAGAACGTTCTTAAAGTTAACACTCTTTCGCTGCTGTGGAGAGAGAATAGTTTGTGCCCTGATAGACCGTTTCTCTCCAGTGAAGTAGAGTTAACTGTGCAATCTGAAAAATGGCATGGTTACGTAGTCGTGCTGTTTTCCAGACGTGTCGACGCACATTCTTCCGTAATGCAGTTTATTCGAGCGCTAAGAAAGGTAAACCGTAGAATCTCTTTCATTAAATGTTAAGAATATCTTTTATTTAAGCTTCATGCGTCTTCGTATTACGTAATGTGATAACACAATTTGTTATTTCTTTGTGAGTAAAATTACTTTTTTCACTCACGATCCTATCCTGTCACAGATGCAGACTTCACTGATCCTCTCGATCATGCCACTGGGTTAGAAAAGCGAGAATTTCTTGCTGCAGCGGCTGGCAATTTTGTAAGTTTCAACATAATGCCGAACTTTTATATCTCGTCTTTATCACACCCATCGAAAATCATAATTACATATAAATTAATGGAAAACAATATATTACTCGAATTTTGCAACACAGTTTAGAAGTACAACGCTAAACTCTACACCTGACATGAATTTTCACTCTGATTATTAACAATAGGTTGAATTCACTTAGGGAATACGAAAGTCATATACATATCTATACGTTCCGATATGAGATATCGAAAATTGTTTTAACACTTTACTTTGTATCAGTTTAGATTACCGTAAAAAGCTGATTAATAAGCTATCAGTCTAAAGCGTTAACATTTACTTGTTCGCAAAATATGCAAGTTTTATTAGCTACAATCTGATCTGGAATTATCCTAACCGACCACTATGATTATTACATGAAGAGCAGTTGATTTTCATATAGATGATTTGACACCAATGATTTTCATATAGAGAGCACTGGAAATGTTGAGAAGGGTCACTAAACTTCACAGCACTTACCCAGACATTTGTATGTTTAGTATAGAATAGTTTATAGGGAAATGATTTGTTCGTTTTAGGATCCATATTACATGAAGGCCATTCAAATATCGCCAGATAGTTCAAAGGACTGTCCAAATCTAGTACCCAGCGTATTCAAAAGTCGAATCGTTGGATGTGTTTGTGAACCAGACGCAGCACATGTAAACTGGATGTGGCTACACGAAGGCAAACCTAGGCGCTGTGAATGTGGTCATTGGTTTAAGCTTACCGAGAAAGCTCCTCTTTAATGTGGTTTCAAATTAATTAGTGGATTATTTAAAGCATAGAATTAACAAATTATTACATTAAAGAGTGTTCTTATTTATTACCCTTTCACGTCCCATCTTCGTATTTCATAAGATAACATGTTAACGACTACGACACTTAAATAATGGAATTGAAAATAAATCATGTAAATCGTGGAAGTATTTATATGTGTTTAAAAGAAGCAACAGCTGTATTATTATTATTTAGTTATAGATACTATCCCTGTGAAGAAATATAATGCACAGAGTAAAAGACTGGGAAACATTTTGTTCGAACTGCTTTATTTTAATATTTACTTAGAGTTGTGTCGTTTCCAGTAAAAGGAAATAGAAATAGATGGGACTAGGAGGAACAAATTAATAGAGAAATAGGGCATTTTCTAAAAAATATTTCTATAATATATTAATATATAGAACAGTTTCAAAGCCAACGACCGTGGTCCCGTTGAAAGCACCGGTTCTCATTCGATTACCGAAGTTAAACAATGTGCAGCGTGGAACGGACTTGGATGGGTGACCGCCTGGTAAAAACCCGGGTAGTTTCTCCCAGGTACTTTTCACGTGTTGTTGGCAAAGGTGGTTCGGAACCCACCTTAAAAACAGTAGGTCCCGCTGGAATTGGTTGCAATTAGGCGATAGGTGAAATTGGAAAGAGAAGGAGAGTGGGTGTATGGACTTGAAACCCTGAGGGGACCAAGTATCTATTTCCATATAAAACAGTTTCTATATTATATTTATTGATACTACCTGATATATGTAGTCCTAGAAACGTAGTTGTAACAGAGGAGAAGCATAAGAACGGGAGGTTGTAATATATTTAGAAATCAGCATTTTATTGTTTTACAGTGAAATTTACAAAGGTGGTTTCATCTAATCTACTGTTTAAATTTCACTGTTCCGTGCTTGATATCCCGTTCACACAATCAACGAATAGTCACAACGTGTTGGCAATTTGAACCATTCGCGGACAATAAGTTTATCAGTTGTCATTCCCTTCGTGTACGTTATTCGCGTGGATGATGCAGTTCAAAATTATTGAAATCGATAGTACAATTACGCGACACCGTGCATATTATGCTACCTAAGTAAAACGTTATGTCCTTAATGGTACCGATACGCTTTTCGTTATTTCATGTGCCTCGGTGAGTGAGTACAGTTTGATTATAAATTCATACTCCCCTAGAATTTCATCGATTTCACTCGATTAATTAATTTAACGACGAATTTCAATAGCGTCGAGACAGGACACAGGTCCGTCTCACTTATTCGTAACGAAGAAGTTAAAACCCTTTGCACTCGGAGCTATTTTATCACGAAAATGAAAGATTTCTGTCGTCCTAGAATAATTCCATTCTATATGACTTTTTTAAAAAAATGTTTAAACGTTTAGTTATTGGTTAGATCCCAACATATTTAATAATGTAATATTTTGCATATTTTGAATAATGGTACAGCAATTTTTAGTGGTGACCGAGTCGCCACTCGAGTGCTAAGGGTGAAGGGGGTAAACTCGTTGATAGAATTGCAAGGGTGCGCCGATGCGTCTTCTCATTTCTCGACAAAGCAAAGATGGTGTGTTTCAATAGTCAAAAGTGCCAGATAAAGGATCAATTGAGACCGCGATCATCCTCGAAAGTACTATTTTTACGTTTACGAGGTGTAATTTCCATTATTCGACAGCATGTAAGCAGCTGTCGCAGCTCTATGGAAATATTACAGTAAAATCTAGCGCACCCAGCATCCTTGCAATTCTGGAAACGTATCTACCACCTTAAGACACGCGAGAAAGAAAGGTTGATCGCAGAATAGATTTACGTCAGCGTTTGCCAGTTCAGATCCTGTCTCTATCGATTGCCTTAAAAATCACTCTTCACCTCTACCGAAATGGTGCCTTATATTACTTGGTCGAAGAGGAAATCAATTCAAACGAAATCGTTTCCCGCTTTACGATTACATTTTGAGCACACGTTGCGACCAGGATTATTCTTCTGAAACAGACTCTCCCAGACCTTAAACGATTAGGTAATACTCGCGCGTTAGCTTTTTCAGTTAGTCTCGACCGTTGAGCTTTGCACAGAACACTCGTGTAACTATGTATATATATGTATCTAGTATATATATATACGCGCACGAGCTGGGTCTTCCGATCGATTTTTGTCGATGAACGATGATACCATGAGTTCGTGAAGATGACTATACAGGCCGAGTAATGGTAACGTGTACAATATTTCCTGCGAGAACAAATACAATTCAACATCGTCAGAGATCGTTGACACCAATCGGTAAATTAATCGGACCAAGTATAAAAATATCAGACGTAAAGGATGTATTAATTTAGCGTACGATAATATTCTATACATTATCATTGTTCAATCATCTTCGATACATATGAATTTATCTCTCTTTGTATGCGTGTACGACATGAAATCGGAATTACGAAAAATTTCTTGATCAATCATACAATACGAGAAATCACGTGGATCGTTAGACTCGCAGAACATTACCATGTAACTTTTAGAAGTTAGTTTTCGCAACGACTCTTTCTCCTTTACAATGCTCATCCCTACGGATTGTGTAGCATAAACATTACCTATTTATTGATTATCTGTGCGAATTCGTGCACGACTTTCAGTAGTTGGGATAGAAGAGACACACAGAGGTGACCCAGGAGTTTAGCTCGTCACCGGAAGTTAGGAGTATGTCAGGATATTAGCCTAAATACCGCATCGATCGATCCCGGATGCCAGCTACGAGAAGAACACTCGAAGAATACTAACTGATTCGCAGTTGAAAAGTATCGATCTCATTAGGCAGCTATTTCACCACCTGATTATACATAGTCTCAATTCTGTCGACAATGAGTTTGACAGGACATGCTCGAGTATCTCCGCGAAGAAGTCGCACGCCGTAAGAACGACAATGTGCAAGAAGGGAACGTTATCAATTCCCGTAGACAGTTTCTCACGGTACGAAGGAACATTTTTATCCTGTGATTAAGTGGCAGTTAGCATTCTATCGTAGTATTCCGTAATGTCAATCAATCGCGTTGTCTCGGAGCGACTCAGTTTGTTCACTTGGACACTGTGTTGTTCTTCGAGGTCGCGCCGTATCTCCGCGAAATGGTTTCCTATTGGAGTGCACTTGTCCGACTTCGGTCTAGTTAACCGAAGTAGATCGAACCGTGATCTTGAATCCTATTTATCGATTCAGAACTTGGACTCGCTGATCGCCTCGAAGTCCACGAAAGTTACCTTCTTAGCTTTTAAGTTGCCCTCGTGGGGCAACCCCTAATGCTATACGGATATCTCTTGTATCTGCACGCGTTTCTTGATGGTGTTGGTGCCGGGGGTGGTACTTAGAGAGCTAGTTGTTCTGGTAGGTGGTTTCGGGGGTATCAGATCCTTGTGGATAGCGTTGTTGGTCCCGTGGCCAGATTTCGATTCGTTTCTGACCGGTTCTTCCGTGTCCAACGATTGGCTTTGGAGAACTTGTTGGTGCTCCTGGATAGACGGACTTCTGGCTAAGGTCGTATAAGATGGTGGCGGCTCTTGAGTCGATCTAGGACTGTCCGATCCTTTTATAGACGATCTCGTCGTCATCGGAAGGGATTCCTGTCCGTTCGGCGTACAATCCATAGCTGCTCTTTTCTTGTCCCTGTCCCGTTGATAGTAGATTCCAGCGAATATTAACATGTTCAGCACCAGGAGTATGCAACCGACTCCTACAGTGATTGCTAGGGCAGTTGTGGTGCTGTAGTAATGGCGGGAGGCCAATCTTTGCAACAGCTCCGCGTCGTCTTCCGAGTCATCAAGGATCGGTGTGATATCGTCGGAAATTCCTTCTTCACCTGACGGCGTGCTGCACGCTGTTGTAGAGGACGCACTGGTCTTGGTCGTTCCTACGAGCGGCAGCGGAGTGTACCATTCATCCCGGACTGGTCCTGAAAGCGATTTAGATTTGATTGATTGATGTAGAAAGAATTTTAGCCGAACTTTGTGGCGCAGATGAGGTTAAGAAGACAGTACTCTGAAGATACTATTCTCTGTGCCTCACAAGAAGTCTCTTTAGACGGGGAAAATGGGGTCCTCGCTCGCAGAGAATAGTTAGACTGTGATATCATACACTTTAGACAATAATTAGGCTAGAATCAAAAGTTTAAAGCCAAGAACAGATGTGCTGTAGGAGTTCAAAAGAGATAGTCAAAATGTACTACAAAATGTCTTCCAGATCTCATCTGTACCACAAAGATCAGTCCACCCTGTATTTAGAAAAACGTTCCATAAAATTGCAAGTTACCCGCGTAAAAGTGGTCGCCCCGTTCCCGAAAGTGATGGTGGCGCATGGAAACGTCGTCGTCGCCGGGTCGATGAAGTTGTGGTATCAAGTTGAGCCAGACTGCCATTTTATGGCCACGGTAGTGGCTCTTCATCTTTGGTTTCATAGCTAATGAAACAGAAGGGAGTTAAAGCTTTGTCTTGGGTGCTCGGTCGTTAGAAAGAAGTCGCGTACTCACCAATGGTTAAGTACTGCTGTGTACCAGTTTCGTATTGCTCCCACGTGAGACCGCGATACCGCGAGTTCTCCTTCGGCGTACCGTAGTCTACCGATTCGATTTTGTGGGGTTCGTTCGGGTTTCCGGTTTTCGCGAAATTCGTGAAGAACGTGATAACCGCCTCGGCCACGCCTTGGTCCTGGCGGGAGTAGTTCCGTGAAAAGAATGCTCCCCCAGCCACCAATGGCAGTCCGAATATGTAAGGTATGTCCTCGCCGCGAATGCTTCCGAGACGCTGGAACAATCACCAAGTTATTTTAGCATGGAAAGACTGCGCGTTTAAAGGAGTAGTCTCGTTTTCAGGATTGCAAGTTTTTCAATAGTCAAAAGCGCTACATAAAAGCCCAATCTAGGCCCCAGTCGCCCTCAAAATCCTACTTTTATATTTACGAGGCGTAATATCTATTATTTGGAAGCATGAAGCTATTTTCATAAAGCTGCGACAGCCACATGCCGGCGAATAATGCAAATTACATCTCGTGAACGTAAAAATAGGACTTTTGACTCCTGAAAACTCTCATCTTTGCATTATCGAGAAACGAGAAGTCGCATCCCGTGGCCTTGCAATCCTAGAAACGAATCTACATCCTCAATGAACTTTTGGTTGTGTTAAAATTATTTTGACAACCAGTAATCGTTGATCAGAATTTATTTTGGTGATCAGTACGCATTATCAACGACTAGAAATTTCTTTTGAAACGTGGGAACACGTTGTCGCAAAGATTTTCGAGATCGACAGCGGAACTTATTAAACGCGTCGCCTTTCCGCGGCCGACGGTGCTTTTCGGTTTAATTAAATTTCGCTTTGTGTGTACACAGCTGGCTCGCGTGGCGAGCAAACGCAGTAAATCGCTATTAACCGTGGTTCCCGGACGAAACTTATTAACTTTCGGCCATGCTGTGATTCATGTTGGCCCTTCGGAAACTCGGAGGTTTACGACCTGTCCGCTTACTGCCGGAGAACAGTAGCTACGACAATTTCGAACTAGTGCAGTAAACCCTAACTTCCTTTGTCAAGATGTTGCTATCCCCGACGAACACGCTCCGATGAATTATGAACTGGACTAGCCGCGCAGCACCGGGAATACGTATCGTAGAAGCTTCTTCTTATACAAACCACGCAGGGTGGGCCTACGAGAGAAAATAGATCGAAAAGAAAGAATACTGTCTTTTCGTTGAATTAGTTGTGTCCCCAGTCTACTACTTCCCTTCTTCGTCGCGACTTGGTCACGTGACGTGTTTCGTCTCTGTCGCGAATGTATTGGCAGAGAGGGGGTAATTTTTTTCCCTCCATCTGTGCTCCCTCCTCTCATCTGGTTTGAACAGACTCGCCAGGCTAACGTAGGGGACACTGGGGCAAGTTGATACAGATGCAGTTTGATGCAATGCAATTATCTGGACACTGTTAGTCTAGTATGTCAATTATGAGAACTTGAGTGGATATTGATGGGTAGATCCCTATATGAAGATATTGAAATTTGATATTTTTTTTAAACAGGTTAGACCTGTAGTTTGATATTGAGATTTTTGTATTTAAAAGTTTCCTAGAGCTGTTTTGCTCTCTACACTTTCAGCATGAGGAATTGCTGCTTTTTCTTGATAGTTTAGCGTTAGCTATGTTGTTTGTAACGTAGAAGAAGAAAATTTTCAAAAGACTTGTTAAGTTTTCAGTACTATCTTACTAGCTGCATCATAAGTATGATGGATAGTAGGAGATGTTGAAATATTTGATAAGAGAAATTAAAAATATATATAGAATGAAAGAAATAAAAGACAAGAACATGTGTGTTACTTGCTTGATATTATAAGTCAATTCCCTCGGACACTTCGTTGATTCGGAGGATAGGGCCTAAGGGCCCTGGATGAGTGGTTTTTTTAGTGGGTATTGAGGGAACTGAATGTGTGTTCCCCTCGAGTCCCATACTACCCCCTTCTAGGGTGTACATAAATGTATCTTTTCCCTCATCCTTAAACTAAAAAAAAAAAGAAATAGCACAATTATGGTTATTTTATATTATATATGTTACATTTATATAAAATATTCATAATTATATTCATATTTCCTAATCATTATAATCGAGAATTAAATTTTAATTGAATATTACGATCCTGCTGATTTACGTATACAAGGTGATTCTGGAAACTAGGAGAAGTTACTGTTCTTCTTTGGGTAAAAATGGAGGAATGTCACAATATCTCATGACGTATTGATTAGTCTAATGCAAACGTTAGGTTGCATTAAAGAATATGTTGCAATTCCACCTGACGGGTGTATCGATGCATCCACGTGAAAAATAAAGTCACAGGAAGTTAGGTATTATTTATTCCTCTATCATATTTTCTATTTTTCCTTAATAAAGCGCAGTAACTCGACCCAGTTCCCCGAATCACCCTGTATTACGAACGAAATATCATTTTCGGTCACGTAGAAAATAATACCTATTTCTTCCATCTCTGTAGAAGTTATTACAACTAGAGAACATTTATTTAGTTAAAATATCCGTTGATCATTGTACGATTTTCTCGGCGAGTGAGTGTAAACGACACGCGCCCACGTTATTTCCCGGTGACCTAGATCGAGGGAGTCTGATTAAATTTTGGCAATCTGGCACGGTAGTCTGCGGTGAATGACCGTGTAGCCGATCTTGGTTCAAAAACCATCTCCATTGGATTTCCACGGTGGGTAACGGTGGACGCGGAAAGGCGTCGCCATAATAACGCGAACTTCCGAGATTCTAGCGGCGAGCAAGTTCGAGGGATAACGTCACGCTTAATTTACACCGGGCGGAGGAGACCTCGGCGATAATGCGAGCGTCATCCACGAGGCTCTCGGGGCGTCTGATTAAATCAGTAGCTTCATCGCGGAATCATGGGCAGCGGTTAAAGCGGGGGAAACGAGAGGTCGAAACGAAGCGAAGCAGCCGAGGAATCGATGGCAAGGAAACGCGGAAGATTGGAGTGGCATCGGGGCAATCTTCAGCGCGAGGAAACGAGAAAGCGGAGCAGCACGAATTTCGTTCTCGCGATTGAATTAAGCTCAACCGAAGAGTACGCCTAGCCCCTGTCTCCTCTCTTGTTTAGCTTACTTCTCATCCGGAGGAAGTGGCTAGCATTTTTGATGAGCTACACGCAAAGGCGACCTCGGTGGTCGATCAAAATCGTCGAGAAGATTCTAAATTCGCTGAAGAACTCCCATGGAAATAAAACCGTCGACTAACTTCAATGAGACTTAAGCGGACTTCTTTGACCTCGAGGACTTCAAAAAATCTACTTTATCAAACTTCTTTTAAACGCTCTGCTTTTGTTATAAACTTGGAAATGTACCCTCCCGTCCATAAATCACCGGACACTTACCTTTAACGAAATGGTAATTAAAGAATATCAGCTGCCAGCTTGATTTTATTGTTCTACTTTCAATTCAAAATTAAATATAAATCTCGGAAAAAAGATATTGCGGATTTGTTGGACGATGATGGACACAGCTCTAGAAGCCAAATTGGAAAGCAATTACCCCAGTTAAATTTGAGAAATTAGGAAATGGGTCCTTTAATAAAAAAAATTGAACAAGGATCCGGTAACCTGGATACATAAAAACTATGAATAAATTCACAGTCTTCAAACAACTAAATTTACTGTGACTGTGGTGAGCGAAATAAGAATTGACCAGATCAAATAAAAAGAAGAGTCACAAATACAACTGCAAAATTGAAGGGAGCTACAAAGGATTAAATATTTCTCCAGGCACTTCTTTAAACATGTCGAAACGAACAAATCGAAGGGATTGATTAAAGCAGAATCGTACGTCGGACTTATCACTGGTTTGTAGCTTGCCGCTGTCCTTGATCTGTGGCTTGGTCGTGTCCTTGGTCTGATGGCTGAAGTGGTAGAAATAGGTTTTAGCCCCTCTCCTGGCATGATAAAAAGCGATCCTCATGAGTGGGGCTACTGTATGTCCATCGCTCAGAGCTTCCAGAGTCGAGTCCCTGAGGTTGATCGGATGGAGGACAGGTTTGTCCCAATCCGTGTACTCGTTCCTCACCGCGGAGAAGATCTCGTTCAGATGATAAACATATGTGTTCCTGATGAACGTTCTCAGAATGCGATTCCGATGATCCTCCTCGAATCCGTACTGGATGTCGTCCGCGTTGAAGTCGAGATTCGACTCCGTCGTGGACACACCCAATATCAATGGCACTTTGATGAAAGTGTCGCTGGCTCTCTCCATGTCGAGGCCTGGATCTGGGTTATTTTGGTCCACTGGCAAGCCCGGTCCTATTCGAGGCACGAATCTGCATCATGAAAGACAAGTCTCGCTGATTTCACGTGAGAAATTACCGCGCAAAGTGACTCGATCAATCATCATCATAGATGGCTGGACTATCGACAACGTTATCGATAATATCGCTACGCGTATCACCGATACTTTGATACATCCGAAACGTCCGAAATATCGCAAATATCTGTACCACCGGTTTCCAACGTGCGAGGCACGGTAATTAACGATAAATTAATTTTCATATCATAATATCTACAAATGAATATAACTTAACAGTTCTTAACCCTTTTCAGTCAGACATATTTCAATTCGGAAATTAAACGTTTCTCCCGACCTAGGACATTTTCATTTACCAGGATTCTTTAAATTTTGTGGATATGAAATTGGTTTAATACCTCGTACTATACCTAAATGTTTAGGAATTGATTCGATACTGACATATTTAAGAACATTTCTTCCAACCTAGGACATTTTCATTTACCAGGATTCTTTAAATTTTATGGATATGAAATTGGTATGATGTCTCGTACTATACATATTTATCAAACATATTTAATAATGTAAATAATATTTTGGTATATTTTTAAGGGATGAAACTTGTATATATTATTATATCTATTAAAAATGTAAAAGGCAGGGATGCGCGGAAAAAATTTCTTTTTCAGCGAGTCGTAGAAACATAAATTCGCAGTCGCGTAACAAATTTCGCTGGGTCGTAAATCTCGTTTCGCTTTCGAAGCTTTGGCGAGGTTACAGGGTAACAACAACATCTAGTTGAAATTGTGGAAGACAACACTTTCAAATATATGTTAAGCTTAACAATATACAGGATGTATCTCGCAACGTGACGATCTCGAACAACTCCTAAATTATTTGTTGTAGAAAACAATATTTCGAACAAAAGTTGCTAATCTGTTTTTTTTTTTTATCGAGATATGAGGTTCAGCTTCAAATGGAATATGTCTACTATTTTCTTCTCAAATTCAGATAAACTATAAAACTCTGCTCAGAAAAGGTATTATACAAAGTGGCATATAAGCTGAATAATTTTATGTTAGTTTGCTTCGAAAATATTGTGATTGAATAATAGGAAACGAGGACGCGACGCGGTAGCTCAGAATTTCGAATCGTTACACGTCGGGAATGTTTTCTGGAGGTAATTTCATTGTCTCATATGTAGTTTCGAGGAGTTTATGGGACTTGTTTATGTGAAAATGAAGGCGAATACGCTGAAGTATCCATAGATGTTAAGCGAAGCCTGGGATAAGATCGTAAACGGTTAGTATCTTACCGGATTTCCGGGAGTTCAACCGCCATAAGATCGCGGAGAGGCACGTCGCGCAGACAGTCGGCGATATCTTCGTCGTTTCCCGTGGAACATCCTATTTGCTCCGCTACTTTTAAGCGCAGGTCGTTTGGATCGTGAACGGAGGCCCATGGACTTAACGCTGAACCACTTGATAACACCACGCGATGAAACAGACCTGGAAAAACCATTAAACCGTTCATAACTGAGATGATTTAATCATTTTCTACCCCTGGAACTTTTCTGTTTAAAGTGTCATTAAAATTGGAACAGGAAAAAGTTGTTCAGAATGTGTTGCTGCATAACATATTAAAATTTCATCAAAATCAGAGTACGCAGACCTTTTCTATATAATTACCAAATTGAGTAGATGATATTTAAAATTATTGAAAAATCTACAAAATTGAAGATGTCAATATATAATTTCTCCTTTCCTAAAATCATAAAGGGAAGAAGTACCATTCAATTTGGTTTCTATTTCTTGCAATCGATGGAGACAATTTTCATTTTGCATAAAGATCCGCTGTCAAGTTATCGGTGTTAGTTATTAAAATAAAGAATGTGGTTTAAAGTTAGGCTCAACCGAAACATGCGTACGAATGAAATACTTTTGATTCTCTCTTAGTATCCTACCTTTGAGGGCAGTTTTCACCGAGGCGTCCGGAAGCGACGCTAATATCTATACACACGCCCATTGAAACGAAGTCAATGAAAGTTCTACGTACAGGAAAGGAAATCCACCGACGGATTATCGGTCGGGAGGAGCGAAGCGAAGGTAGGGCTACTAATTAATTAAGGCCAATCGATCGGCGAAGTTCGTCGACTTTCGGGCAAATGTTGACTCTACTGGAAAATCACGAATTCACCGCGGGATACCTAATATTTACAAAGCGAAGTTTTCGTACTCGTAATTGGTAATTTAATATTAAGCAACCTTCCCTCGTGTCAATCGGCTGGAATATCGATTTGCGATCGATACGCGTTTGTGTCAGCCCCTCGAATTTTATGTCTTCCGATGAAAAAGGAGAAACACGGTTGCTCGCGCGAGACAAATGGCCATCGATCCGAAAATACGATCAAACGTGGATCCACGGTCGTCTGATGGGCAAATATCGCTTTCCGAAAATTACACCGGCTCGCACGAGACTGTAAAAGGCAAATATTTGCCCCCTACCCTTCACCCCTCGGGATCGGAGAACATTTACATTGGACACGTATTGTACTGTATTTCCCTCCGGTATCGCGCCGGACTAATCTGAATTCGTTGCAACGGGTACATGCGAAATCATACATGCTTAAGGATCGTCCCTGTGTCTGTGTACCGTCGATATATTTGCGGATTCGCCTTGCAAAATCCCACGGAAAATCTTACGGAAGTAGAGCTTTACACGTTGGACGACTTGTGACGGGTTTATGGAGTCAACAGAGGGAAATTACTTGCAGAGTGGGAAAATCCACTTACCTTTGGGACTAGTTGATGATTAGATAAAAAGCGTTAAAAATTTTGAGACCGTCAAACTCAAGTTAGACACAGACGTTTGCAAGAAAACTCTCCTAAGCTGATTAACAAAAAAGAAAAGTAATGCAAAAATTTCATAGCGTTACACGTTAAATAAATTTATTCAAAATAATTGTTACTTATTTAAACAGATAGACTTTCTTAAAAAAATGTTTTTGAATATTGCATTGTCATCCAGTTCTGAGTTATGTACCAAATTTCAAGTCTCTAGTTCATCGGGAAGTTAGTTTAAAATCAATTGCAATAAAGACGTGGTAAAATACATAAATTTCTTCAAAATTCTGGATCATATGGTATCCCGGGGCCTCACGTGGCCGCTTAGTCCGCTCGCCATTAGATCAGCCACTGAATTTAAGACTATCGTTACATTATTTTCGACAGACTGAAATTATTGAAAGGTGAAAAATAGGAGCAGTACGTCCTTGCGATTTCAAGAGCCTCGGAGCTTCTTATCGTTTCGTCAACGCGATTAAACGTCGCATCCTGCATGCAAATTACTTCATTCGACCGGTGCAAATTTTACAGCACGACCATTGGAACCGTTCCATCGTGAACGTGTTAAATCGTCGTTACACCTTAGAAATGTAGATTCGGCAAGTTCCGGCCGCGAGAACGCGCGCGTGAAATACAAATCATGGGCTCGCACGATTCCCTACTCGACCGCCATTGTGATTCCTGAGATCTCAGGATCTAATTCGTTTCTGGACAGGCTGCTCTTAAGTACGTTTTATCTAGTATTTAATAACGCGTTAACACATTCGATCTTTGACCATGTTCGCTTGACTTTGCTTCTCGCTACCACGAAGCGGATCAGTAAATGGGAATGTGGGAATTAAGCCCCGTAGCAGGAGTAGCAAATGCTACGGGCCCCGCGCTTACAGCAGAAAATTGATCTAAAATTTGGTCGATACCGTTCCCAAATATTGTTGCTAAAAAAATTTCTTGCGTTTATATATACCTCCAGAACATTCTTAAACGAGTGAACTCCGCGCTTTAAAACATTCATTTTTGGACTTCTCTCGTCAAAGTCTACGTGATTGCATAAAAACAGTGTAAAATATTTGATCCCATTCGACTAAAACCAGAAAATTAATGGTGATCATCACGAAGATGACAATAGTCTCCGCTATCGTTATTTTTAATGCAGCATCAAACGTTTGCACCAGTTTCTTGAAAGTTTCGAAGCCGTGAGTGAGTTCCCAAAAGTTCCAACAAATTCACCGGTTCTGCCGGTGATTCGCGGCCAGCCGACCAGCCGGACGTAAATACATATGCCTGGAGAAAGAGAGTGATAAAAGAGAGACAGAGAGAGAAATAGAATAAAAAGAGGAAACCCGGGCAAAAGTTGTCCGGTCGAAGCATCAACTTCCTCCCTGCGCGGCGCTCTTCGGTAGCACTCAAGTGCATTCTGGCGGCGCGCGGCCACGAATGGATCGGAAAGCTCTCGTAGCCCCTTATTCGCCGGAAGTTAGTCGTCCGCTAGCGTACCGTGGTATCGGGATCAAAAAGAAGCGAAGAGCGAAACGGAAAAAGCCGCAGCCTCTGACCAAAGAGTAGAAGCTGTTCCGCCGACGCTTCCTGCGGCTGCTCTGGCGAACGGAGACAGCGCACGCCAACCGAGACGGGCCCCTCAAGATGTAAACTGTTTGCCACGTTTCCTCTGCACCCGGAAGCAAACGGGAAATGGTCTAGATGGAGGTACAGCTTCAGACAGCCGCGCGAGAACCCCCGTTGCAATTCATCTGTTTCATTCCTCGCGTATTCCTGCTCTTTGTTGACCCCAAGATGAAAGCAGCACTCCTCGCAGCTGATATCTTCTTGGCAACGATACTAAGAATTATTTATTTGTTTTACCTCCTCATTTATGTCTACAGTTTATTAAATTGGTCTCTTCTTTGCTAGATTATGGGTGTACAATGAACTCTATTAAAATATGAAATAGAATTTGTTCAAAGTAATCTATCGCTGAAGGCACTTTCTTTTGAAGGGATTACCTTTGTCAATTTGCTTCTTGAATAAATTCCAACATTATTTCCAACGAGAAGACTGCTAAGGATATATTTCCAGAGGTAGCGGGTTGGATTCGTAAAAAGAATTGTTGGAAATGAAACTACTATCACATTACGCGCAGAAGAAGCTGCAGCAGTGGAAACACGCGAAAGTTTCTTTGTTCAAAGTTCTCGCGTTTTCGAACACTTTCTGTGAGCCACTGTGTGCGAATCTCGTTCGAACATCAGCAAACAAGCTATCCGACCATCAAATTAGCCTCAATTATTAGCCGACTTCCCGGCGAATTCTGGTCCCGGGGTCACCTGCCGGAGCGTCATTAACCTGTAATAATACTTCCGGGCGACGACGACGCGCAGGAAGTCGGCCGGCAATGTTAGACCTGGATAGTGTATTTACGCAGCTCTCGCCGCAACGTAGCCGGACGCGTGTTCGCGTATTTTCCTTGACAAATTTTCACGTCTCTATTGTCGCTACGCGATTCCGTTTCCGTTGACGGCCACTCTGACGGCGACTCGAAACGATCCGGAAACTCCAATCTGGCCGGACACGTACGATGCCAATAAAAAATACATTCTCGGTTCTCCAGGTATAAAACGAACCTACGCAATTTGTCACCATCCCCGCGAGATCGATACGCGCAATTTTTCCTCCTCCCTTCCGGATTCCTCTTTTTTTTCCCTATCCGCCTGCTCGTGTGCGTGTGTGTTTTTTTTGCATGAGATCTCCCCGCTATCTCGATTGTCGGCTCGCTGGTTTCGCCGGACTAATCTCTCGCCGATTAATCTATCGAGTGTCGGCCGCGCTCGATCCCTCTAATCGTGCCCGACAGCGATATTTCTGCTCTATTCCGAATCGATTTTCATTCGATGCCGCTCGTTATTGTACGGTCCTTCGTCATCCGCTGAATCGAGGCCGTCGCCGAACAACTATGATCACTCCTCTTAGCCGTGCGATCCGTCACAGTTATCTAATTCCGAGGATCTATGCGGGGGACGGTCTTCTCGAGTTCCTTGCGCTATTCTATTATTCTGCTCGTTGCTGTTCCATCTTTATTCTACGAATCAGCTCTGGGAGATAGAAGTCAAATGAAAGAGTACTTCCACTTTCAATTATCTCAGTAAGTCGAGAGTAGAATACTGGGAGTGATCGAATTGATACGAACATCTTAGGTAAGGATGAATGATATCTTATGAAAGTAGAAGCGTCAAGCTGTAAAATGAGACCAGCATTACTGTCGCAGGTGAAACTACACCTGAGGAAACCAGAAATTTGGTATTTACTTGATGTGCATCGAAAATATTGAATACGAGGAAACTTTTCACCAGAAAAATCCAAGATTTAGTTCGAATCCACTGGTTCAAAAGTTTAAGTTCAGAGATTCTCAACGTAAAGACGCCGCCATGTTGCGCAGTAGCTAGATGGCAGCACAAGCACGCGGTGATACCAACGTGGCGGCGCTTTTACCGGTGAAGATCGCTGAATTTTAAACGAGTATAACTTTTGAACGAGTCGTGTACCAAGATTTAAACTTGGATTTAAGAGGTTAGGAATACCTATTCTAGGGTATTTGACAGTCTTACCGATCTCTGCATGGAAAACAAAGCATTTTTTGTGGTAACACTAACAACCATACATATGTATGTATCAGCCTAACGCTTCAGTTCTGCTTCCACGTTTTTTTCTTTTTTTTTTTAATATCTTTATTGCTCGTAATGGATTCGAGTGGAATAGTTGTCACAAAAAGACTTTTTTAACTAATATGATGGGGCACAGCGCAGTGCGATGAACCATCCTCTATCAAATGAACCCTTTGTACAGCTCAAAATATACTCGTATAAGGACAAATAACCGAAGCCCGCAAACCCATGTTTCGATACAGAATCTAGTAAGGTTCTAGTTACTTGCTAGTCGAGTCACGTGGTGTTCCTAACTCGTTAATGGGGTGTCTGACTGCAGAACTTTGCGACGTAACATAAGATTTGTTTGCTTGTGTAGAACAGATACATTGCTGATTAAAAAGAGAGATTAGCTTACCCTTGCCGTACGGAGCGAGCAATAGGAAATTCACGAGCGCGGCGCCGGTGTCATGGCCAATTAGCGTGATTTTGGTCGGATCGCCGCCGAAAGAAGCGATATTCTCCCTCACCCACCGCAACCCCATGGCGATATCCTTCAAGGCCAGATTCCCTCCGGATCCTGGACTCCTGTCTGGATACGGCCGAGTCCTCAGGAAGCCTGGAACACCGCCAATTGTTAGCTAGTCGGTGATATCATTGGCGGAAACTGGATACGGGAAATATTTCGGGCATCGTTATTGCCCTATCCCAATCCTTTTTCGATTTCATCTGTCCCCTACCACGCGACCTTGTTTTCCATTAACTAACAAGAAAAGTCTATAGCAGAGCGAGGGGATACTCGCCGGGCTGTTAGAATTTCTATCGTAAATGGAATCTAGTTTTTTGTTTATCCGTGACCAGCACTGTAATAAAATTGTTTACGTATCGGGTGGCCGTACCTCGGTTACAGGAAACGCGGTCGCGGTATCGGTTATTTCCGATATTGTAATTGAATACGGTTACGGAACCATGAAATATTAATTCTCGCGTCGGATTTACGGCTCTGCGGCTCGGTGTGTAATTATCACGTTGCCGCGCTCGAAATTCGTATCTCTTTTTTTTTCATCGTGTAATCGAACGACTGTCTTGAAGATGAAATTTTTAAAGGGATAGTCTATGTTTTAACAGTGACCCAACACTTCGGCCCTTTTGTCTCCCTCGATATTGAGCCTGGCTTTTTACTTGGCATTCTGTGGAGTACAAACCTAAGATTCCTAGACGATAATTAAGCGTGATCACTATAACGTGGCCAGCACTGGCTAACACAGATCCATCGTAGACGTTCCCGGTTCCCCACTCGAAACTTTCACCGTGAACGTACACCATTACCGCATACGGGGCTTCTAACCCTCGGGAGCCTGCAACAATTAATAACTACCGTCATTAATGAATTCTGTAACACGTACGTCAAACCATAAATTAGATCTGAACGTGCGCTCCGCGACATATCTGTGGGACAACATTTATCAAGTAAACGAACTGAGCGATACGAGAAGAGACCTTTCATTGAAAGAGTTAGTAGTAAAATAGTATGAATATTAGTAAACTATTAGTAAACTAATAAACTAATAATCAATCATGTCGATCGTAAATGTTACATATTTAATTTGTTGCTGTTTTCGGCGCACAGTTTCGATCAATTAATAACTATTTAATTAGCAATTTTTCAATTTATACTTTTTCTTCCCTAACGTTTCGCTCCTAGTTTGGACCATCTTCAAAGGAATTTTCCGTCTAAAAAATATTAAAAAATGTATGTAATATAGGTGGATTAAAAATTTAAAAAAGTATATTTGTACCGAATTCTAAGAAGAAAAGTCTGGTTCGCGTCTGTGGTAGATCTAGTGTCTAGAACCTGCGCATAGAACGTCGTATTTAATAATACTAATTGCAATAAGCGAACGTCACATATTATTCGAAAAGTGAATTCTCGTAACCAGTGAAACGTTCTCAACGTTTACGTTGGCAATTTCGTTGGCAGACCCTCGCTGTCTGTCCAATTGTACAGACACTTGGTGCGCTTTAGTGGAAGTGGTCAGTGCTTAGACGAACATGACGTCACTGCGATTTAATTAGCTGTTTCTGTTCAGGTAAGACTGCAATAACTACAGAGTCGTCCAATTGGCGTGATTAAAATACTTCATTATTCAGCGCAGGGCTCGCAGGGCCACAGGGATATAATTTAGTCGGACAGCAAGATTGCAGATTGCGTATCTGGTAGAACGTTACGCGGTTAACTTCGTTTTCTCATTTCCTTGTTTGGCCGTGTAACAATAACTTCGAAAATATTATTATAAGCGATATAATTCTAGATGAGGAACGATTTCGAAAAAGAGCAAGCCCATTTTCGGGGTGGGGGGAGGGGGGACATTTCATTAACCGAGATCGAGATTGCCACGATTCCTGCAGCGGTTTCCAACCTTCATGCTACCGCCTTTTATTTTTTGGTACACGTTAAACTATATCCACGTAGGCTGACATATATATTTAATCCGCTAAAAGCATATGTTTTACAACGACTTTAACAGTGTAAGATATATTTTAATCAAAAGATTGAGGCAGGATAAAAAGTGACGGTAATTATATAGAAAAGGTCTGCGTACTCCGATTTTGATGAAATTTTAATATGTTATAGATTTCGACATTTTGAACAACTTTTTCCTGTTACAATATAAGGGGTCGCTTTTAGTTTTCGAGATATTTGCAAAACACTATTGCTAATGCTAATGTGTTGCTGCACAACATGTTAAAATTTCATCAAAAACGGAGTACGCAGACCTTTTCTATATAATTACCGAAATTTTGGCGCCTCTAGTCCGGGTTTCCCAGGTTGGAAACCGCTGCCGTCGACGTGGAATCTAATTCAACGAGAAATGTTATGGTCGCGGAAAATGATAAAGAAAATACTTTGTAGGTGGATGGAACGCGTTACGAGCGCAATTACCGAAAACGATTTTTCGGCTGATTAGTTCGCGTGTCGTGATACAGTTCAGTCACCGCCGTTCTTAATATCTCTTCGAAGTGTCGTTAATCGCGTCACTATTGTGACTAAATATCGCTCTTTAATTGACGGCAAAGCGGAAACGGGGGGCCGTACGATTAGCACGCGACGTCGCTTTTATTGGTTTCGCCGAAAATTGAATTTCTCTATCGTGTTACAATCCGGTCGGCCGATTTAATTGGCAGAGGACCACGTTTGTCGCCCATGGCGTGGCGTCGGCACCGGCAAATAACAACGCCAGACACGCTCCCGATTTCGGGGACGCGCGAGACTCGAATGAAAAATAGCGTCACCGCGATTCAATCGTAAGTCAAACGAACGGATAAAAGCCTCGACATCTTCACAGTAAAAATCGTACAAGCTCGACCTGTTCATATATTCATTAATTGCAACATGCAGAGGTTCACCCGCGGAAATCTACAGTTTTTCACTTTTTTCCATGAAACCCCGTAGATTTTTAAGAGAGAATACACAGGTTTCCAAAAATTAGTGTTCAAACTCGAGCGATTTTAAGTAATAACAATATGACTTGGTCGAAAATTAGCTCAGGATTATAAGAACTTATTTTAATGGTAATTATGAGACTGCGAATGAAAATATTCAAAAAATGTTGCAATGTTCATGTTCGAAAGAATTTAGGCTGATTTTTATTTATTCCGGATCTAAAGAAACTACTGCTACTAAAAGTAAGATATCATTTAATTGCACTTTCTTAAAATTTCCCTAGAAAAATTGAAAATTGCATATATATGAAATTTCTTTCACTGAATCGTTTTATTTTTCCGATAAATGATTACGCGATGGATTTTCTCCGCGTCGGCGACGTTGATTCCGCAATGGCGCGCCAACGTAGAATTAGTTCAAGCTTTTTAATGACAATTCGATGGAGTCTGTGACATGGTCTCGAGTTTAACGGTCGTCGAATGATATACGAGCGCGAGCTCTTACTTTGGTGACAATACCCTGTATAAAGGTACTAATTACTTCGGGACTAATTACTTCGAGAAGTAAGGTGTTTCGTAACACTGCACTGCTCCATAAACAGATGATAGATATCGGCTTGAAATTTCCTGGCAGTATGTTATTAATATAAGCTAATTAGTTACAAGCACTACATGCGTCGCGAATCAAGAACATTTTCTTTGACACGTGATACCGAAGTACGACTTAATTAATCTTGTAAAAATCAATATACAATTGTCTGAGCGTTCATTCATAATTATCTCATATTCGGTAAATTGGTTGATTATTAACGTTACGAAATTCCCAATTGTCAAGATGGTTCTCAGATTTTATTTTTGGACAACAAAATTTAAAGAATTAATTATAAAATGATCAGAAAACAGATATATTTATTACGATAATTACGAGTAGGTAGTAATAAGTTTAAATAAATTTTAGTGGATCTCGATATCTTTTATGGTTGAAAAGTTATAGTAAAATGCGACAATTTAAATTTATTGTTGTACGAACAATCGCGGAATGTGTGAAACCTTAGTCATCTCGATAGATAATTGATATGAATGTTCTAAAAATTATACAAATTAAAATGAGTATACATTAACGCGCGTGTTGCTGAAGCAAATACATGTTCAAAACCCTTAGCAACAATACTTTGTCGAAAAGTAGGTTCGAAAATAGTTGGAAATTCGAAAGATGGTGAAAGATCGATATCCTCACCGCTTCCAGGTATGTACAGGTTGAGGAAGAGGCAGTCCTCGCTCTGATTGGTCAGGAACATGTGCAAATGTTTCAGCTGCTGATACCTGCCCAGAGGCATTTGTGAAAGGGCAGCTGTGTCATTGGTGATGTCCGGGAAGTACTGTGGGCAGACAGCGCCGAACGTGTCCGCCAGTTTGATACCTTCCCAAGGAATCGGAGAAATCGGCGGTCGAAATCGTAGGTCTCCTATGGGCGGTGCCGCGTACGGAATACCTCGAAACACTTCTACAGGATCCAAGTGTCTGCTGTTCAAGTCCTGCGGCAAAGAAAGTTCGGAATTCCGGTTAGCAGAGTTCTCGTTGAAAATTCAATCGAAAAATCAAGAAATTTTCGAAGACTCGATCGAATAAAATCATACATTTCATTTTGTTCTATATTAACCCTTCACTGCATCAGTTTTTTAATTGGGATGAAAAAGATTGAAAGAAAGTCAGTTTTCGTGTTTTATTTAAGGGAAAAATATTAATCAAAATTAAAACAACGTTTTCAGAAAAATAAACATAGTAATAAAACACATTCTTAGTTTACGATATATTTTTTTCTTTTTGTTTAAGGGCGGTGGGGGAATCCTCTTACGCGGACACCCTCTCGGCTCTCCCTTCAGATGACGTTTGAGGAGATTATATTTTTTTATTTAATGTAATTAGAATATCAAAGTAGAGATTATTTTGCCATACATTATTTTTCCATCCATTATTATACTTTATTTAATACAATACAAATTACGTATAAATAATTGTTGACTGGTAAACAAGCAGTTTTTTTTTGCTTTCTGTCTATATGTTTGTTAAATGTATTAGATATGATGCACCGGCCAAACAAAACGCTAGCTCTCTCTCTTATCCCCAATTAGTTCCGATATAATAACCAAGTAAAGTACCAATGATTAAACCGGGTATGATACGCTATGCAGCGAAGGGTTAATAACGAGTTGTGCCAACTCTATTTGGTACATGTGTGTGTGTGCTAGTGTCAGGTAACAAACCGGTACCAGCAGAGGGAAGGTAACTTTTTCCCCTTGATTCGAGTGGATTCACCTGATCCGGCGACTCCGGGTAAGTCAAAGTATTTAAATATATTATACATCAACTTTTGTTGCATTGTAACACAATTTCAAAGGACATTCGGCGCTGTTTAATCCGAAGCCCGGTGGACTTAATTCGCTTAATAGAAACGTCGCGTCGGAGAGCGTTGCGAATAAATTAATTAGTTAATACAACGCTCGGGAAACGTCTTTGTCACGGATTAGTGAGTTGTTTAATCTTACCTCGACGAATTTGGCAACTCGAATAACAACGAAAATACACCTCGTTACTTCGATCGGCGTGCAGCAGCCCGATAGGGAGATCTCTGACATTAATATCGCTAACGGCGACAACACTGAGTTAAATGTAAATCCTGTATTTTATGTACACGAACCTGGCCACGGCGCGTTCGCGTTTCCGGAAACTAATTACCTAATTACCTTCTGTGTTTCGATTATCTGTGGTTTACGAGAGCTTCACTGAATTGCAACAATCCGCAGATGCTGTGCCACTTCGATATGGTCGCGCGAATAAATAATACGCGTGCCGATTTCTAGCCTCTCCCCCTTTCTCGCTCGCAAATTGACTTTGTCGATGCAGCGGGATTTACAACGGCACTTTGATAATGTGCCGTAATGTCTGTAGCTGTTGTATTTGAATATTGCATGTTTTAATTATAATCTTGTTGCAAACTAATTAACTGAAAGCATTCATTACTTGTCTTATTTTACGTAACGTTTCTAATTAATTTCACAGCATGCTAAATGTCAATTTCAATCCATAGTTGTGTTGATGCAATTTTCAATTATCGCAGGCAAATTCTAAGAAACTGGGAACAAATGAAAACTTGTTTTTCGTGGAAGTGGCCATCGTAGTTTATGTCTTAGCATTTTTTGAAAATTTATATGTGTCCAGAAACAAGATTTGCTATAGTCTGTACAACAGCATTAATTTTAATTTTGGTAATTATATAGAAAATGTCTCTGCATACTCCGATTTTGATAAAATTTTAATATGTTATAGATTTTGACATTTTGAACAACTTTTTCCTGATACAATATAAGGGGTCGATTTTAGTTTTCGAGATATTTGCAAAACACTATTGCTAATGCTGTATTGAATTTTCCGTATTCCTGCATGCTCCGCGGCAACGTAAACCTGTTCCGGGGCCGCATCTGTATATTTTTTCTTTGTAAACACGTTGTGGGGATGAGAAGCGACAATACCACACACACCCACCCACCAGGTGCTTAACACGCATCCAGTGTTTCTAAAAAGAAGGTTTCCGTTATCAAATTAACATTTGCGCCAATTTTCAGTATCATATTCGTAATCAGCACGTCAAAATACGTAAGAATCTAGAGTATAACTTAGAAATACTGGGTGGGTGTGTGTGGTGTCAGGCCGGCCCATTCCGCCTACCTGTTTTCTCTCTCATCTCTACAGCATAAAAATGTAACAAACGCCGCACCGGAACAAGTTTACGTTGTCGCGGAGCGAGCAGGATTACGAAAAATTCAATAGAGTATTCGCGATAGTTTTTTGCAAATATCTCAAAAACTATAAGCGACCGCCCTATATTGGAAAAGGAAAAAGTTGTTCAGAATGTGTTGCTGCCTAACATATTAAAATTTCATCAAAATTGGAGTACGCAGACCTTTTCCATATAATTACATTAATTTTTATTATTATTACTTATTGCTAGACTGTGGATTCAACGTATTTATGGTAAAAACAAAAAGAAACGTGGCATGTAATATCTTTTTGTCCCCGTCTGTAGCGAGCCATTTTAATTAATTACGTCAGACGTGCGAGACGGTGCGAGGGAAATAAAAGATCTTTTTCTCTACGCGCACCGTTCAAAAGTAACTACAACAAGACAACATTGAGTTACAGAAGGACGATATTAACATTGTCACAACGATCGCCAGCAAATATATTTTCACTCCCCATCCCCCCCTCCCTTGCCCCTATGTTTTTATTTACTTCCGGTCGCAAACTGGTCCGAGTTCTCGTTCAAACGGGCTTGGAATAAGGGCGACGACGAAACTCGATAATTGCTTTCGTTAGACGTAATTGTATAGGTGGGGGTGGGAGGGAAGGTTGCAGTCCGCCGGCTTTCTTGGAAGCAATTATACCAGAAGAGCTAATAAATCTCGTTTGGTACGCGTCGACGTTAATTGCGCCTCCGGGTGCCGCGAGGGAAAGATCATTCCTTCAAACTCACCCCCCATTTCAGAACGTGGATGGAGTCGCATCGGGTTTAAAATCACGAATTCCCATTAACGGGAGGATTGCCGGTGTTACCGGAGGAATAATAAAAAGGGCAGGGGAAGGGGACGGGGTGGACGTGAAAAAATTTTTACCTCGTTGGCCTTATTTTTAACCCCCCCCCCTCCCACCATCGCGGTATTCCAGAATTATGCCGCCTCTTGCTTTGGATGCTGATCGTCCGCCTATCTTACAGAGCGCCTATCTTAATCCCCCATCTCCTCAGGCTGTACAATTTTTCATTATAATTGCTATAATAATGCTGTATAATTGAAAAAAGAAGATAGGAGAATCGCAATATTGAGGAATTCTTATTCGTCCTAAGGAATTCTTATTGTCTAAATTCATCCCCAGTTAGAATATGCTTCAGTTATTTGGTCTCCGAATAGCTTAAAATACGAAATCATGTTAGAGAGAATACAGCATAAATTTCTTAGATTTTGTTCTTATAAGATTAATAATCCTATGTCAATCTTTGATCATGATTACTCCACAATATTAAACATGGTCAACTTGGAAACATTGTCTGCTAGAAGAAGAGTATCAGACCAGAGCTTCATTTTTAACTTAATTAATAACCATATAGATTGTCCCTCTCTCCTTATGCAGATTAATTTTTATGCACCTGAACGTTCTTTGAGATTTCGAGCAGGTTTTCAAACACTTAAATGCAAATCCACATATGAATTAATAAATCCTATTAATTGAATTATTGCGTACTCCAACACTCTTTATAATAGTATTGATTATTTTAATGGGTCGTTTCAAACCTTAAAAAAAAAATTACGCATGATTAACTTATAAAATCAATACCTCTATACCAACAGTTTTTTTATGCATGTCCTTTCGTAGTAATTTATGTTAAGTCTCTGTTTTATTGTAAACATTTGTATAAATGGACGTCGGAATAATAATAATAATAATATTTTCATTTCACACTTAACTTTAGAGGAATTTTCGAGTATAAATTAATTATTCTAAACATTCAACGTCAATTGTAAATTGCAGCGTCGACAAAATTCATTTAAACTGTTTCAAACAGTTGTTGAGGTTGGATAAAAGGATATTATAATACTTCCGTAAATGTATAATACGAAACAATTGCTCTTCATATCATAATATAATGAAAGTATTTATTACTGGATAATGTTAGCACCAAGTTGGGAGAATACGCGTACTACGCAAATGTGTATATTCTCAGTAACAGTTTCGACGCGATGATGGTAAAATATTCGAAAGTTTATGGGCGCAAATAACGCTGGGGAATCTCTGTTTCCGCGTTAATATTGAAATCACCGTTTCAGTATTTCCTGGAAAAGAGGTGAGTAATTGTGACAAGAACGGTGATGGCAGGAATCGAGCGATAGAACAGAGACGGAAAATGGGGAAAATATTTAAAAATCACATTCCCCAGCGATTCGACCTCGTTCACGCATGTATTTCCGAGGGTGTTAAAAATTAACGATTTTCACTCGACGGTCGGTCGCGAAAATGCCTATGGAACAACGATGTTGACGAGTTATTTATCCTCGCGAGACCACCGATTTCCCCTGTCGCCCGATTGATTTCTGATAGCTCGCGCCAGCTCGTACGCGTCTGTACAATTATTTTCTCTCTCTCTCTCGAACTGAAAGTTAGTGATAGAAGACTGCCGATGGTCAGACACAGGAGTACGTAGAAGTAACTGCGCTTCGTCAGACATGTGAAAGGAGAGAGCACTATAATTAATAGTAGCCACACCTCTATTTAGTCAGAGAGGCAAGAGAAGGCTCCAGTAGTTGTGGTCCCCGCCTTTAGCCAGACACGCTCGGTATTCAACACAGTTGATACAACTTCCTGTAACTTTTAATATAAGCATACCGTCGATAATTCGTCTAAGGAAATCTCCCTCGTCGAACTTTAAGCGGAGCTGTTCAATTTAACGGGACTCTGTTGCTCGACGAGGAAAAACGAAATTACCAACATCCGGAAAATTTTAATTAGTTCACGTGCCGCACAGTGTGACTAATCTAACTGGACAAACAATGTTTATGCAACAGTCTGACTGCCCTGAATTGTTATAGTTTTTATAAAGTTTTTGAAGCATATATACTGTGGCTTCCATAATTTCGCTATTAATTTTTAATATGTTGAACAGGTTGAAAATAACACAACAGTGTCTTTAAATTCTTTGAATAGTTTCATTTAAGTTACAGCTTTTTCAAATTTTCAGATATTAAAGGATGTCGTGTCAATATTTATTAAATATTAAATTTGTGATTTCGGCGCAAGGTTCGATCATTAAAAACAACAGCAAGTTTGCAAATTAATTTAACTCAACGTTTCGATCCCTGTGTGGATCTTTTTCAAGAGCTACATTTCTGCGTCTGAAAAAATTAATACTTAATAAAACTAGAAACAAAAAGAGGATTTGCAACACAGCTGTGGAAAAACATATAAGAACCAAAAATAAAAAATATTTACTAAGTTTCATTTAAGTGACAGTTTTTTCAAATTGTCAGACATTAAAGGATGTCGAATTAATATTTACTAATTACTTGGCTTTCGCTAATTCCCGTGAAAGATCTGCCATCTCGAAATACATATTTCTACTGCATAATTTTTTGTCCGGAAAAGGGGGAGCGGACTTTGGAAATTTAAAAGGGAAAACTGCTATCGCGGAACTTCGGAACGTTGGAAGCGGCACTGTAACAAGACTCGAGTCATTAAAACTTCTTACTAGACTCTGTCTAGCAGTGATTCTCGCTGCAAGGAGTAATTCAGGGAGTTGCTCGCATACGTTACGTCAGACGATGTTAATCGCAGGGACTTTTCATGTTTATGGTAGGATGTTGTGCGGGATACCGCCTATCCTCTTACGACACGGTTTTCTTGGAACACAATTTCGACGTAGCATGCTGCAAAAATTGAGTCAACGTTCTTACTGAAAAGCTTCTCGAGTGGAGAGTAACTTAAAAAATGAGTGGTTTCGTCGGCCATTTTAGATCCCTCAGAACTTCGCTCTAATTTTTCTGCTAAACGATAGTTTGCGTCAAGATACGAAGCATTGAAAATTTTTAAATGGAGTTATTTAGCAATGGAAAAATTGCAGTATTCAATATATTTTGTTTAGATTATATAATATGTTGGTATCCAATCAATTACTAAACATTCAAGTATTGTACGAGTTATTATATAAATTTTATATTCATGCAAAGAAAAAGATTAATGTAGAATGGAATTATTCATGGTCGGACATACACAGATAATTATTTAAAAAAAAAATCGTTTCATTGGCCATTCATTGTTACATAATGCAAAATATTCTTTGTACATCTCCGGCAGATTTCATAAAAATACAGTCGAGTTATAACCACGTCATAAATAAGCTTACAATAAAACGTCGAAGGATGATGCAAGGTAAAATAATTCGAGGATACTACAACGGATTACGATTTTCATTTTCACGGTGCCTCGATACTTCGATCAAGTTGCAAATTCCCGTTTAATTTTCCGCCGGCTCTGCATCCCCTAAAGTTCGTCGCGCGTCGAGCCAGTCGTTCGTTTAACGTATTTCGCCATCACCGGCGGCTTTCAGTAAATAACAATTGACGAGTAATCATTTGAAGCCGGGTTGGTCGGAACGTAACGGTCCGGTGGTCCGATGAAAACGGGCCCCGTTCCTCGGGCTGAAATTTTTCCCCAAAAATGGCCATCGTCCATTGGCGTATGGTTTTTCATCTCCCGATCGTGTTACCTTAATCACGGTGTAATTATGGTTACGTTAGTCAGCCGGTCAAACAGCCGGCCCCTATACGCGCTCTCCATAGCAATCTGGTAATAATAATAGCCGGCTGGTAATGCCGACATAATTACGGAACGATGACATTACATCGGCCCCGGCCACCCGCAGAGAGGCGGGCATTGTACATATACGTTCTCCTAGTGGTCGCCGCGTTTAGCAACGTTCCGCCGACACAATGCTCGTCTAATAAAATATTTAGCAGTTTACATGCCGATTCTACGTTCTCCGCCGCATTTTAGAGATTTTATGGGCACTAAACGCGTCGGAAATGAAAATATCCGTGAATTTGCCGTGGCGCCGACTGTCCCCGAGGCGTCCGGGCTCCCTAGACCGGAAACGGTGAACGCGTGAATTTTTATGTTATCCACGCGCGCTCCCCCGACGGGATTTCACGGGCAAATTGTTGCGCGAATAATGACAACGCGTGGGAACAAGAACTTCCCGAAATTCCACCGGACACCCTTTTCATATAACACCCTCTGCTGGAATGTATAAGCTTCTTACCGTCTGTACATTACCTGCCGGGGAGATTCGAACGTTTTATCTGGCCGGCGAACAAGATTTTTATATACTATATTTTATATATTTTATATTTTATATACTTATATCTAATATAGTATGTATAATAATATGACTATGTATAATATGACAGACTTAAGTAAGGATTAAAAAATAGAGGAGAAATCTCTAACACATTGTGCTCTTCGTCGTCGTGGTCATCATGCGAGAGGGGAGATATCAACTACGCGATACGTGAGAGGACTGTGTGACACGGGAATCATTATAATCCTTTGCGGAACACCGATTCCAGCCCGAAATCAGTCGCGCGGAGACGTGATCGTAATTCTCATTATCGTAGAGTTCGGGAACTTTCAGACCGTTGCGCTGATCGATGGAAAGACGAAATATTCCCACTGAGAAACGTAAGGGAAAAAATCACTCGACCGTTCGTTCCGATTCGCGAGAAATTGAAGAGAAAAGAAGGAGACATTTAAACGAGGGTTGGCGAGGAAGAAAAAAATGGCTAACGAGTCTGTTCCGGAGTATCCGACGAACAATTGCTCCGGATCGAGAGACAGACAATGGATGAAAGAGGTCGCAACCAATTTTTAATCTTGGCCTTAACTCGATCTATTCGCTAACTAATAATTCATGAAAATTCTCGGGAAACTGTAGAAACACTTTATTAAACAATCGAACTATGTTTGCAGGAACTTTTTCCATTTTCTACAACCAGAATTTTCACCGGACAAAAAAAAATCAGAAATGGTTTCCCGATACGTGGCGCGGCAATTGAAACAGGTCAGATTTCTCTTCACAATTTTTAATTGCGATTGAATAGGTAGGGAAAAAATGATTTTCCTCTGTTACTATCATTGCGAGTGAGGTATCGAGCTGAAACTTTGTCGGAAGTGTTTCTTTTTGATTTTGTTGATCCCCGAACCTTTACCAACTGTAACAATAGCAGACAATTAATTCCGTTTCCGTGAATGGCCGTTCTATTTGAGAAATGAAGATAGATCTGGTCGCTTTTCAACCGGTTTATGAAGCGTCTGCTGTTCGAAACGTTGCGATTCATTTGTACAGCACACGGCGACAAATAACCGTTTCAACGGAATCTTCGTTTACGCGTTAGTATGAGTGCAGGAACCGACCTACCGAAACGACTGACGGAACATTTTCCCTCCTGTCGAGCGTGCATAGTACTCGATCGCGCGAAATGGGTAGAACGAGGCGGACGAGAAACGAACGAACTGCACGGTGCAACGTGGGTTAGGTTTGGACCACGCGTTACAACGTAATGTAAAGGCCACCGGACGTCCCGAGCGAAAAACTTTTCTCGTTATCCATCTATCCAACGCGGCGGCGGTGGGCGGCAGCGGCAGTCGGGTTTAAAAACGACCTGTAAATTACGGATCCACAGTCCACCGAAAACGAGCGCGTGTTCACCCTTTCCGGACGCGCGCGACGACGCGACGGCCACCTTTATTCTGCCATTGCTGCTTTTCCGGTTCCTCCAAGCATTCGATGGGTCGCGTAATTTAAGACTGTATCCTTTCAAGTTTATATCCTTCGCATAAACAGGTTATTATTTACGCGACACTCGAATTTTTAAAACATTATCGTCGTTGTAAAGTAGATTCTTTATTCAGCCATTGATGTTCTTCCGGTTCCTCCAAGCATTCGATGGGTCGCGTAATTTAAGACTATATCCTTTTAAGTTTATATCCTTCGCACAAACAAGTGATAATTTACGCGACACTCGAATTTTTAAAACATTATCGTCGTTGTAATGTAGATCCTTTATTCAGCCATTGATGTACTTTCGGTCCCTCCAAATATTCGATTGGTCGCGTAATTTAAAATTATAATATAAATAAGTTCTTAATATAGAATGGTTAATGTTTTAAGCCCAAGGTTCGATCGTTTGTTACTTTATTCCAAAAAGCAATGTTGCAATTTACCAAGTTAAATTCTCGACGTTTCGATCTTCGTTTAGATCATTTTCAAGATTAATTATAATTGCTCCTGTAAAGTATTATACAATTTTCAAATCAGTTGGTGAAATTTATTATAACGTATGTTATTCAGAAAAGTTACTTACATTATAATTAATTTCATCAAGTGTTTTGAAAATTGTATAATATTTTACAGACCCAATTCTAATTAATCTTGAAAATAATCTAAACGAAGATCGAAACGTCGAGAATTTAACTTGGTAATTTCCAAAATTGCTTTATAGAATAAAATAACAAATGACCGAACCTTGCGCCGAAAACATTAACCATTCTATATTTACAAGAAATACGATCGATAGAAGGATATATTTATAAACAAGTTATTATTTCCGCGTCACATGAATTTCTCAAATCTTCGGCTGAACTTCAACTGTGGAAACCAAAAAGTATTAAATGTTTCAATCGTCCGATGTTATCAATTCACTGGTTCATAAAATCATAAAATCCGTGCATAAAATTGAGCGATTTTCAGCGTTTTGGACAGAAAATATTTTTACACTACTCTCGACGTTCACTGTCGAGTGAACATCAACTCTTTTTTATTACAGGATATTTATTCAGAAACGAAATGATTGCCCGGTTTTGCATTACCAAGTTCAACTCACTTAGAAAATCATTCGGTATCCATTGATCCACCGTCCCCTACGGCACGAGTATCTATTAAATGCAATAAATGTCTATCCGGTTAGCCGACTGTCGCGTCGCAGTAAACGTCGGATCAGCCCCGCCATTTGTTACAGATTGACGACACAAAAACCCAATAGAGAATATTCAGAACATTTCTACAGTCGCGACGATTCATCGGACATTATATTTCGATACATATTTCATACGAAAAAGTAATATCTGTGGACGTTTATGTGAAATAAAAAGGCAATTATTTACATTAAGGGCTTCCTCACCAATTTCGATGACCTTGAAATATATTGTCAAAATCATCATTCTGAACAATTTTTTTCTATACATGTTAC
>CM052322.1:3211550-3235154 GCA_028455615.1 Lasioglossum zephyrum | reverse complement strand
TATATATATACCTCCAGAACATCCTTATGGGGGTAGGAATTTTCTCGTTTCCAAGACTGCAAGGGTGCGGGATGCGCCTTCTTATTGCTCGATAATTTTTGTAGTAGTCAAAAGTTCTTGATAAAAGATCAATTTAGCTCTCAAAAGTCCTGTTTTTACGCTTGCGAAGCGTAATTTGCATTATTCGGCAGCATATAGCTGTCGCTACTCGAACTTTTTCGTTGTTAACATAATTTCCTAAAAACAGAGAAAATCCATTGTACGCTTATATATTCTCCAATAACTACAATAAGAAAAAGTAGAGTTTTGTATCAGCTTTTAAAGGAAATCATTAGCGAACATATTTATTAAACTCTGTTCAGAATCTTCATCACGAATTTAGATACGATAATATAGGGGAAGTATTGAAAAAAGAAGGTTAGATAAATCTTTCTGAGAAAAAAATATAATACTCGCGTGCTTATTGATAGTTCCAGATAAGGGAACACCGGTTAAGGGTGGATTTCGTATTAATAAAGGTGGAATGAATTAACGCGGTTAGACACGATTCGAAACCGTAACTCACACCGTTAACGAAACGATTTGTCACAAGTTTATCGTTAGCATAAACTCCGCTTGAAGCCTAGCAGTGTTACAAGCATTGTTTCGTGATAAAAACGTTGCGTGATTCTATAACGTTAGTTACAATGAATTGTACATCTCTCGATGCACGGCATTACGAGAGAAATTAAACATTCCTAGTTATTAATGATCCAAACACTCGAGTACATTTGTACTGATCGTTCATCAGAAGATGGCGGCGATTTCGACTCTCAGTGTCACGTGGTCCCTACAAGTTTTGCAATTGTTACCCAATTTGGCTTCTAGAACTGTCCATAATCAACCCACCATTTGTGAATCTCTTTCTTCCAAATATTTATTTAATTTTGTTTAATTTTGCATTTAAATATTATCGTATGATAGCTACATCTAATGAAAATGAAACAATAAAATCAATCTGGAATCTTGTTTTCTTTAATTACCATTTAGTTGAACATAAATAAGATACACGCAGATTTTGTTTACGACGCGTTTATTTATCTTTTTTTTAGATTATTATTGTCTAGATAGATTATGAAGATGAACGTGATACACAAGTACTGTCTCCCGACTTGTATAAGATGCTTTCTGTGTGGTCCAGATATTAAAGGCCTGTTAATTATTTTCGATTTTATTAAGCGTTGTGCACTGAAAATTAAATTTCATTGAATTAACGTTTTGAATTTCAAATTAATGTTAAGTTAAGAGGCGCATTAAGTAATTATGTAATACTCTAATGGATTCATGTACTGAATATGCTATATAAATCATATCTGGTTTAAAGCATTAAATAAATAATATATAATACACGCAGAGAGATCATTCGTCAAAAAGCGTTTCAGCGTACGACCGGAGGAAGTTCGGTAGAAAGTTGTTCGTAACAATTGAAACAGTTTAAATAGATTTATTAGAACAGACTAATTGCTCGAGTTAGCGTGTATCCACTTAAATTTTGCTCCGTCTCATGAACACGGAAGCATCGGGGCGATTTCCTGAGGCGATCAGGCGATTAGGCTCTCGGAAAACACCGAGACAAGGCAACGCGTTTATAACTATGTAGGTACGTCACACGAGGGACGTTCAAGGAATCGAAGTTTCGCTAATTTAATTCTGAGTCTCAATTATCGGTCGCGCCGGACTCCCCAAGCGGCTCTAACTTCCAACCCTCTCCTCGCACAGCTCACCCCTCAAAGAATGAGCTGCTCGACCGACAAACGTGGAGCACGGCCGAGATCTAGCCCCCTGTATTCCGCCACTTTATCTTGGGATTGACGTTTCATCCGGTGAAACCGACAGACCGAGAACTGGGAGGATTGCTCTGCGCCAGTGGGTTCGTATCTGACGTCGGGGAATAAAACGGTGAAGCGAAAGAAACAGCGACAAAACCTCGATTCAGGGAACAACCGCTGAAAGAAGTAGAGACTGTGCGACTGGTCAATGAAGACAGAATACGAAGACGCAGTCAAATTTCAGACATTGTCTTCATCGTAAACCTGCTTCTTTTCAATCAGTTTTTCCAACCAAAACTTCTCACAAATAGCTTAATAATAACCCGATAATCGATTAAAATTACTTTAATTTCTACACTCGAATTACCAATCATTTTATAAACATTCCGTTTTGTCGATCGTACGAATTAATAGAAATTAGTTTATAATATCGACGCACAGGTTCGATCAAAAAATCAAAACAAAGCAATTTTGCAATTTATTAAGTTTTCCTCAACGTTTCGATCCGATTCTGGATCATCTTCAAGAAAAGATTCATTTTTTTTTCTTTCTGCGATGTCGAGTCACACTCGACAAAGGAGTGCAAAGGCCTGTCAATTATTTTCGATTTTATTTATTTTTTAATTAATCTAGCCAGCTTGAAGCTTTACAGATTAATTTCAAATTAAGTGAAGTTTAGAGGCACATTGAGCCATTATGTAATACGTTAACAGACTCATGGACTGTATACGCTATATAAACCATACTTGGTTTGAAGCATTAAATAAATAATAATAATATTCTGGCTACAGATTTTTCCATCAAACACACTGAAAGTGTAATACATTGTTTAAATATTTTACAAATTACTTTTCCATAAATTATTCCGTTAATGGACTAGGATAAATAATTTATTTTAATTATCGCAGTCAAGTGAAAACTTGATGGATTGGTTAAACTTTTGAAAAAGAAACTCAGTGTACATAGATAAAACATATTCCAGGGAATCAATGGAACATTCATTATTCAGATAAACGGAGAATCGAGTTGCTTGGGGAATGAAATTCGCTCATTTTCTTTCTACTTCGAATACGTACTTTCCGAATCAGTATAAGGGACTGGAGGAATAGAGGAGCAGTGAAAAACGCGAGTTTGAAAGGTATCGCAGGGAGAATAAGAAGACTATACAGTGGGAGAGAGGTCGGAAGGAGGAAAATGCGTTCCCTTCTTGCCCGGAAGAACTTCTACTTCTTTTCATCGATAATTTGACTTTATAATCGAACCATCCTCGTTCAATTACGATGGAATTTCTCGCAGAATTTCACGCAAACAGTGCGACGACTCGAGAGGAGTCGACCACTGGCATTCTAAAACTCCTCTCGAAACCCTATAATTTAAATAATCACTGTATACGTATTTTACGTGGCAGAGAACAATATTTTGTTGCGTTTATTGTAGTTTTATCTAAACAGTTTTTAGATCGTGTTATACGGGGATCGAGTGGAACGTCACTGTTAATTACGTTTTAATTAAATTCGAATCGCTCCAGCGATTTCGCGTAGCCTTCCGGCGGAAAGAATATTACAACTGACTGTACCTACCACTATTTATTTATTTTTGTTTTCTTTTCAAAGCTCGCAGCCAAACGAGAGTTGAACAGAGTCCGAATCTCAATTATCTCAATTCTGACGAAGATTCGGAACGTAGTCCAATAATAAATATGTACGTTATTAATTTCCTTTAAGGATGTTCTAGAGGCATATAAAAACGCAAGAAAATTTGGGTTTGATTCACTGCACCGCTTAATATTTATATCAACTTACAGTTTTGCACATTTCAACACGTCTTCTTAGGGAGAATTCATAAAATTCCACTTCAAACCCTATTTAAACCTTGAAAAAACGCAACTAGAAACTCCATTTTTTAATATATATTCAGTAAAAATTATGTGGTTAATTATGTTCAAAATTTATATATATATATAGAATATTACAAATTTATTATCTTGAAGTTCAAATCAGGGGATACAATCATTCGCAACAGTCACTTAAAATTTTTTATAATATGAAGATAATTTGATTAAAAAATAAATATAACATGAAATTCGCTAATTAAACGAAAGCTTTTTAAATTAATCTATTTTTAATGCAACATATACTCATGAATGGCTTTCATTGCCAATATATTGATGGATTTCGAATTTCTTGTACTTTCGTCTCCCATTGTACCTCCAGAATATTCTTAAATCAAGATGAAATTCTATTTTGGTTTCGTTAATGTATAGTTATCAAGGGACATGTAAGCATACATTTTTTAAGAAACTACGAACAACAAAGAAAGTTCTAATCACTGAAACCGTAACATAAATCGTAGGGCAAGGGGTTAATTACTTGTACAATATATTTCAAGCATAAACAGAGATGTCATTTGCACTAGCAAATATCTATTTTGTATTAAGACAGCTATTTTACCGGATTAAAATTGATTTATGTTGTAGCGACTGGAAGTTCCATGTAACCAGTTATAACAACACCTAAGTGTTTTATTTTTTATACAGTCTGCATAAATATATAACGAAATACATAATATATATAGCGAGATAGCGAATAAAAAAGTATCGAAAATGCATAAAAAGGGAGAATTAAATATCGTTGAAATACAGCTTAACGAAATCTATGATTTGCCAGTTCGATCGTGCATTGAATAATCTTTTTTTATCGAGGCAGTGATACTGTAAAATTCGAAGAAACCTGCCCCGGTAAATACTGCCGCATATAAACCATTCGAATGACACGGCGAAGAGGCGGGTCGATATCAGGCGAGAAGTTGGCAACGCATGCGCTTCGATTGCGCGTTGAACCCGTGGCGACTTCAGGGTGGTCCACAGTGGCACTCGGACACTTGGGAGGGGAAGACATATTGTCAATAAAACTCTCTTATTATTTTCTCAAAGAGAAATTCTCATCGATGTAAATAACCGGAGTATTATTATTCCTCGAGGAATTGAACCGGTACGTGAGTATTCAATATATTCGTGCAATATCCTCATTTTCCTCTTGTTCGTGTACCTTGACGTACGGTCTAGTGTCAACTCGAACCTTCTACGTGTTCGCTAACCGCTTTTATTTCACATTTCCGTTTGCCGTGTGTTAATATGATTTTTTGCGATTTTTTCCCGTGTTCGTATTCTAATTTGTTGCTTCAGTGCTTCTCCTCTCCTGTTTGATAACATAACCTCAACTGGATCTTGCTGATACACTGGATTTGAGTTTTACCCGAATCGTTATTTAACAGAAAATGTTATGGAATTCATCTCTTTTTGCAGTTTGACACATCGTAAAGATGTCGACGTCCGCAATATATATTTTAGACGTGAAAGGGAAGGTGTTGATCTCACGAAACTATCGTGGAGACATAGAAACCGGAGTCATAGAGAAATTCATGCCTCTCGTGATGGAGCGCGAGGAGGAAGGCAATCTGACTCCGATAATTCAAACACCGGAGTGTACATACGCGTACATAAAATACAACAATCTTTACATTGTTTCCACCACCAAGAAGAATGCCAATATCTCTCTGGTATTTGTTTTCTTGCATAAACTGGTTCAGGTGATGCAAGAGTATTTTAAAGAATTGGAAGAGGAGAGTATAAGAGACAATTTTGTTGTTATCTACGAGCTACTGGACGAGCTCATAGATTTCGGCTATCCTCAAACCACGGACAGTAAGATCTTACAAGAGTATATCACTCAGGAGGGCCACAAACTTGAAATTCAACCACGTATTCCCATGGCTGTGACAAATGCTGTGTCGTGGAGATCGGAGGGCATCAAATATCGCAAGAACGAAGTGTTCCTCGACGTGATAGAGTCCGTGAATCTTTTAGCAAATGCCAATGGCAATGTACTGAGCTCAGAAATAGTGGGTGCCATAAAGATGAGAGTTTATCTCTCAGGAATGCCGGAATTGAGACTTGGACTGAACGACAAGGTCTTGTTTGAATCTACGGGACGTGGAAAATCGAAATCTGTAGAATTAGAAGATGTGAAATTTCACCAGTGCGTCAGATTATCCAGATTCGAGAATGACAGAACAATTTCTTTCATTCCACCAGATGGTGAGTTCGAATTAATGTCGTACAGACTGAACACTCACGTGAAGCCGCTTATATGGATCGAGTCAGTGATCGAACGGCATGCTCATAGCAGAGTAGAGTACATGATAAAGGCGAGGTCACAGTTTAAGAGACGCTCCACTGCGAACAATGTAGAAATAGTAATTCCAGTACCGAACGATGCGGATTCCCCGAAATTTAAGACAACTATTGGCAGTGTCAAATATTCTCCGGAGCAGAGCGCCATAACTTGGTTCATCAAATCATTCCCCGGAGGGAAAGAATACTTGATGAGAGCACACTTTGGCTTGCCATCTGTTGTCGGGGAAGATGCGGAGGGGAAACCACCGATTCAAGTGAAATTTGAGATACCCTATTTCACGACTTCCGGTATCCAGGTGCGCTACCTGAAGATCATTGAGAAGAGCGGGTACCAGGCGTTGCCGTGGGTGCGGTACATCACCCAGAACGGAGATTACCAATTGAGGACGAATTAGACAAGGGAAACAGTCACGGAAGTGGAATCTAGTCGGTTCGCTACGCTTAGTAAGCTTCGGAACATCTGAGACCATCTTTCTTAGCTACTTACTTTCGCAAACCGATTGTGATCCACAGTAACAAAATTAAAATGAATAAATCACAAGACTAGTGTATCTCGTAAAGATTCGATTTTTCTGTCCAAGGTTTTAATACTCCTTTACAACGTTGCATAAATTCAGTAACCGAGTTTCTTTTAGACGGTTTTAGAAATACGATGTATGTACTTAATTCCTCGAGCGTGAACGCGTTCTCGCGGGACACACAACGCCACGATACGATTAGTATTTTTCTTTATACAGGGATTCGCGTACTGTGCCCTCCGTCGAAACATTGATTTATTCCAATACACGAGAATGTAAATAATTTTGATCGGCATCGCGGCCCAACGTTTTTCACGGAGCTGTTAATAATTTCGTCATATTAATAGACGACCTTTGTACTAATTTAAGCTCTGATAGTATTATGTCAGAATTAATCTTGTATATCAGTATGACAATAGGTATAATGCTGTTATTATTGTATATCAGTGTATTAGTAATTTAAAATATAAAAGAGATGTATTAAATTTTTAATAGAAATTACTTTCGTCTTCTTCGATCTCCTGGAAAATCTCTCCGTTTCACGTTCGATTTTTTCGCTTCAACAATATTAATCCTGAGAAATTGTATAAAGTATTGTATAAAATTGAAAAAAAATCGTAGATAATAGAAATACTCTAGGTAGCCAACGACCGTGGTCCCGTTGAAAGCACCGGTTCTCATTCGATTACCGAAGTTAAACAATGTGGAGCGTGGAACGGACTTGGATGGGTGACCGCCTGGTAAAAACCCGGGAAGTGACTCCCAGGTACTTTTCACGTGTTGTTGGCAAAGGTGGTTCGGAACCCACCTTAAAAACAGTAGGTCCCGCTGGAATTGGTTGCAATTAGGCGATAGGTGAAATTGGAAAGAGAAGGAGAGTGTATGGACTTGAAACCCTGAGGGGACCAAGTATCTATTTCCTAGAAATACTCTAGGTCGGAAGAAATGTTGCAAAAAGGGTTAGCCCTAGTCAATCTGAATTGTCAATTAGAATTGTCTGGATAAGTGTCGCGTCTACCACCTGTAAGAATCGTCCCCCACAACACACCCATGTTCTCCGCCTCGGGAAAAGTATACAGAATACACCCTCTGTCAGATCCTTTCGACCCTCGGCCCTTTCATCGTTTCCCTATCTCTTCAAGTGCTCGTAAGGTGTAAAAATACTCTGCCCTGTGGCAGTTTCGTGTCGCGGTGAGCCCCACAGCCTGTAACGCTTGTCAAGGCGTTACCGTAGCACATCGTTCCAGGTTTCGACGGTCTCGAGCGACGAATTGAATTTGATCCGGCAATAGGTTTAGAACTAGCTGCGGGGAAAGGTGGGAAAAAACGGATTTATCGTTGAGATTGAAATCACAGACGATGCTGGAGGGGAACCGTTCGCGCCGGTAAGACGGTAAATATTCTACGAGGTGACGCACGACGTTGAAACGAAGCGAGATAGTAGACAGTTTAGATCGAAACGCTGCGGGGACTTTTTGCTCGCCAGGACTGCGAGACGGTATGCAAATTTCCGGGGCGCGCTAACACCGGCCCGTAATAATTTTATGGAAATTGGTGGTCCTGCAAAGAATTTCGAGCGGCCGAGCGAAACGCGTATCGACCAAAGAACGTGTAAGCGTATCGGGGAAAAGAATGAAAAAGCACGGGGCGGAGGGTGGTGAAACGAGTCGCCGCGATGCACCGGACCAGGAATATAGCCTATTCTCATTCATAGTGGTAGGAGAGCCAGATTCTTTGTTCGGTGTCCCTTTTTTTTCCACCGTATTTCCCTTTTATTTTGCCGATTCTGTGACTGCAATACGAAACTAGTTACGCGCGCGCAGCGCATTACGAATTAGACACCGGTAACTGATAACGGCATGTCCCGCTTAGAAGAAACAGTTATCGTGGCTGGAGATTAATCACTTTGGAGTAATTGCGGTGGTTTATTACATCCAGCGGAACTTGTAATTTTGCGGATCTCGCGCGATATCTCCATGAAATTCAAAGGTCCT
This sequence comes from Lasioglossum zephyrum, assembly GCA_028455615.1. NCBI lineage: Eukaryota > Metazoa > Arthropoda > Insecta > Hymenoptera > Halictidae > Lasioglossum > Lasioglossum zephyrum. Next base: position 3,226,639 of record CM052322.1, on the reverse strand, counting down.
TGATATTGTAACGAATTTGAAAGAAATTCTGGCGTGAAAAGAGCCTCTGGATCGGTTTCCGAAGTTTCCCTCAGAAGGCGGCAAAGTTTGGATACCATTTCCCGCATATGATTTAAGTCGTATTTTTATCCGAGCCTCGCTCACGTTTCTGAACGTATCCAGACGAGTTGACAGACGGTATATATTTCCCGGCCAAGTTTTAATATCCTGCGGCAAAGACGACGAGACGTCTCCCGCGGATTTCGCGAACAGGATCCCTGAAGCAACTTTAAATCGGCTTCGCCAGAATTTCTCGAATCCCGCGGCCAAGGTTCCGGCCGATCGAACTGCGGCTCGGTATCGCAGTCCAGATGGTCATGTATTCATTTTCCAACGAAGTCTCATAAGCGACTATGTGCCACCGAAGCCCTCCGTCCCTTTTCGAATCACATTTCCCTGGCGCGCCGGTTACCGTTGCGATCAATTTGCTTTTCCTATTAACAGAACTGGTTAGAAAGGAGGCGAATTCTCCGAAATCCTGAGGTAGCGGATCTTGAAACTTTCTAAAGCCCGTCCTCCAGAGCTCCGCACATTTCAGATGAAATGTGTTCGAAATAGTAATTGGAAAATTTTTATTTATCGACTGTTGGGAAATTTAATGTGAAAAAACTTTGCTGAATCTTTAACCTGTAGATGCATACAGTTATCGTGTGTAGAGTGTGGAAGATAAGGAACAGTCGGGTTCACATAACGCCATAGTTTACCGAATGATTGGTCGGAGAGATTAGATTAGAAGAAATTTAGAGATTCTTTAAAGTGTTCGAAACACTTTCATTAGTTATTCGTAAGACAGGTTCTTTGAAATGAAATGTAACTAGGTTTACATTAACCTATCTGTACCTCCTCTCATTCTTTTCTATGTATCACTCATTCCTACCTTGTCCTACTCTTTTAGTTTCCTAATTATCACTAATCTACTTAATTCCTTACTTATTGCTTCCTTCCCCGTTTCCTAACTTTTGCATTTTTAATTGTGTTTTGATACAAGGAGTATTGATGATCTCGGCGCAAAGGTTCGATCAGAAATTAAATTAAAGCAATTTTGCTAGTTTGATTAAACTTTCTACGTTTCCTAATATGGATTCTTTTCAAGAAAGAGGAAACAATTGCGTCTGTAAATTTTTAAAAGAGTTTTCAATATTAATGTACCGAAAAACAATTTTGCATTTTTGTTGGTTTGGTATGTTCTTTGGTATATCTATGCTCTATTTTCTCTCTTCTTCCTCAACTTCTCCAACCACTCTTCAACATTTATGTCTTTTTTCCCGCTCACTATCTCCTCGAGCCAGATGATTTCCTCCATTATCCTGCAATCCTTAACGTTCTTTGTAACTTTGGTTACAATCAGAACGTTTACATAACAGTCGTAGATTGTTTCAAGCTCCAACTGAAAGAGTTATAATAGCTGTCAGTTTAACCCAATTACTCCGGACACGTAGACAGTACACGGGTTACGGAAATGGTGTGGGGAGCTATTGAATTATCAGTACGTCTCGAATCTCTCCTTCCGGAAGACAGACCACAGAATATTTTCCTGGACAAGTTGGTGCTATTGGCGCGAATCCACATTGTGATCAATTATTACTTTAGGAAATCGCGTAGGAAGAATAATGGGTTAGTACGTGTGGTTCTATTAAAAACTGTTCAATAAGTGAGATAATGCCAACAGCTAAACTGTAACAAAAAAATAAAAGTGCTTTTTTCTATGGGATTTTTGAATATACTCCTCCTTAAATTGAATATCCATGGCCACGATCGTTAATACATACAATGATCACTCAGAAGAACGTTTTCTTCTCATTTTTACTTTGTTTATACATTTCCAATAGCTTTTCACAAAATTCACAAAACGATCAGCAACAAATTTATTGAAATTTGGACAGGACAACATCTGTCAGCTAACGAATAAAATATGGGTACAATATAAGTTCTTTGACCACCTTGAACAATATTTGTAATAATACGAACAAAATGATATACAAACACGTAGATAAATTCACACGAATGTTCTTGGACACTGCGAAGATTTTATCGATCGAATCTCAACCTCGAAGACTACGATACACGTATACGTACCAGTATAAACTCATCTCATCGGCGGAAATTTCGGATAAATGCATTATCGTAAATACCAGCAGACATCGTAGAATTGATACACATAAATTCTGGATCCGAAACGGGGAGGAAAAGGAGAAAAAGGAAATGGCCAGAGCTGCCGGAGTATTTATTATTCGACCGTGAAAATTATGTTAGGGCGAACGGCTTGACGTGCGCGGTGCCGAGACACGGGCTAGCTTTGTAAATCATCGGACACAAGATATACGTATACATATGTATTCCCCGCGATGGCTGGGCGAGTACATTTCCATTAGACGGACGAATCGAACATTCAGGACAGTACGAAGACACAGTACATATTGCGCAACATCTATGCATGCATGTATAAATAAAACCGGGACTGCGGAGTAAGGACGTTCGAGTAAAACGCTTCTCGTTCTAGAGGAAATACTCGTATCGCACAACTTAACACTCGAAGATTCCAAGCAGAAATACAATATTATTTTTCTACCATTAATACCAAAGCAGCGAGGGGTTAAACTTCACCCGAGGAAACCAGAAATTTTTAACTTCCTTTACGTGATCGTGTAGATTTTGATGAAGAAATTTTGGAAATCCAAGATTTAATTTTAGGAATCCACTGGTTCGAAAGTTATATGTGTTTAAAGTTCAGCGATTCTTACCGTAAGTAACTGTGGATAATATTCCTTGTGCCATCTAATTAACCTTAATAAACTATAGGTCCCGTCGCAAAATAACCTTAGCAAAGAGTTGAAAGCGACCTTAAATAAATATAAAAACAAGTATATATAAAATATTTTTTTAAACAACGCTTATATTAGAATGCACTAAAAAGGAGAAAGTTATATTAACTATATAAGCTAAACTATATTAATGTAATCTTCGTAGACGCTCCACGCTTTTATTTATAGTCACTAGTATCTAAAAATATTATTTTCTCCTTTTTAGTGCATTCTAATATAAGCGTGGTTTTCAAAAAGTTGTTTTATATACTTTTTAGTCTTCACTACCGAGCATATCTAGTAACTTAATCCAAATCAACCCAGTAAGTAAACTGAGTTCCTTCGGTGCGAAGTGGGCCAGTGGAGCGGGGGTGAGTCGAAGTGGGGGTCGCTGCAAGCTTTTAAATCTTAAACGCACAGTATTTTAAAAAATTTTCTTTTTGAATATTGCATTGTCATCCATTTCTGAGTTATGTTGAAAATTTCAAGTTTTTATCTCATCGGGAAGTGGTTTAAAATTCGATTTCAAGATTTTACGCATACAACGACAACTCAGCAAGCTAATATAACTGTGTTTATAGTAACTGTGGATCTACAATAATAATAGATTTTCTGTTTCTTCGATCGCATAAGATTCGAAAGATCTATTCAGAGAACATTGATTGAATCCTTCGAACACGTGAAAGAAACACGTAAAATATTCACCTTTTGTTCATGCTAGTTGATCCAGTGTTAAGGAAAGAAATTGCAGATACAGCTTCGCTCGCACGTCCTCAAACGACATCGTTAATTCCCAACGCTTCGTTGATTTACCGAAATATGAATCGTAAAACTCGGAACAAGTTCGGGGGACCGTCTGGGTCCCGTTCCATCTGCGGGAATACGTTTCGGCGGAGTTTCCCATTCGTAATTCAACTCGAGTTTATGTTCCTTGTGTACAAAGTGTTACCGCAAAGTTACACCGTAGAAATACTCTGTTATGAATCTCGAAAGTTATCCGTTTCCCGACCGGAAGTATGCATCGGTGCATAGGTTTGCCGATCGTATGTGACGTGGCGCGGCCGTCTCTCGCGAATCTAAAACTGTCAAACTTCGGTTACATCGATTGTTTATTTTTGTATTACCGCATCTCGGTGGACTTTGCTGCTCGCGCAGGCACTTCGGAAAACGTCGATGATACTTTTTCTTCTTGAAAGAAGTAGCATCTATTACGTGTTATACGTATTCGAGTGAAATTAAAAAAGGTCATTGAACTTTCTCAAACTTCTACCTCGTATCTAATTTTATTATGGAGTTTAGAAGATATTCTTAACTTTTAATTACTCGCATATGATAGATACTTACAGTCTCAAAATAGAAATTTATATATGTTGGAGTAACATAAGGTTCCATGTAAAACAGTTACGTAGAAATTGGAGTACAAATAATTGATCTCTTTAATCGATATAGAATATATTACATATTATTATTATTATTTATGGACGGACAGAAGCCCTTCTTACATAAGTATTTACAAAGAAAAGAAAACAAAGAGAATGATACAAGACTATTTATCTAATAAGAAAGAAGGGACATGTGCACAAAGACAAAGAAAAAAAACAAAATAATACTGGTACAATCGATAGGTATCATCGTATAATCCTGCGTAGTTGCATTCTAAAATTTTGCCAAGATTCAATGAAGAAATCAATACTGTTATAAATAGTGCATGATTTTGCAATAATGTGATTCATTGGATTAATTAATCCATAAGTAGATTTCGCTTTAAGAGTTTGAAAACCCGCTCTTGTTCACAGTACACGTTCCGGTACATAAAAATTGATATATATCAATTATTAATATCATATGGATTAAATATAATAATATTTTTAGGGGGTCATATCACTCCAATTTCAATTCTAGGGGCAATTGCAGAATGTAAATATGCTCAAAAAAAGAGATAAAGAAAAATAATTCTGAAATAATAAATAAAATTATTCCTATTTTTAATAATTTTAATACATTGAAAGTGTGGCATCCTTGTATAGTTCTTTCACGTACTACATCCCGTCACCATTGATATAAAATTAATAATAAATTAAATAAATTATATATATAAATTATTTGTATATTAATTTATATATCTAATATATCATATATATTAATATGTTGATCCAATACTAATGCATCGAGTACCTTTCAACCGATTCTCGTAAGCAGAACATACTTCTAGAACCAATTTCGCAGAAGGCGTTCGTTTCAAAAGAAAATTTAAAAAAAACTGGGACAGCGTATCAAAGCGTCAGACAGCGAGTAAATTAAGGGACGTACATATGTACGTACAATGTATATGCGAATCACAGAGCCGCGTTCTTGAGAGACACCTCGTTTGCGAAAATATGCCACGCTCATGATAAATAAATGTATACGTTTAAGTTTGAAATAGCGGTTGCCAGCCGCGCGATGAAAAGAGTTTATGCACGCGTGCTCGGCCGTGTAAAATCGGAGAAAAGGCAGCCCTGCTCGCGTTCCTAGATTCTGAATTACGCGAGTCCCTCACGAAAAACCAGCGTTAGCAAGGAAACGAGATCGCCTTGAAAACTCGCGAGAAATACCCAACAGTCTCGCTCGCGATAATATTCGGACATTTTGTAGAGACGATCATTTTTTTCGGTCCATACAACTTGGATTTTTTTTGGGAGAAATTAGAACAGTTAGTCTGCTACATGATGTGACAAAGAAATTTTTAAGAATTCTTGTTTACAACCTTTTTTATGTGGCTGGACCTATATTTGAAATTGAAAAAATACATTTTCTAGATCCATGTTAATTATTGTGTATACGATGCATATTCTTGTCGTTGAATATTTTGTAGTCAATTGATATATTGCACATTTAGATTTTCCGTCCGTATAATATGATTAAACGAAATTATCGTCGTCCGGGGATCGTTTTTAAACGTTTCCCACCCCTTCCTCGATGGTATTATACAGCGAAAGGACATTTATAATATGTTCCACAGGTGATCGTATTAACACATTTATTGTCACGAGATAATTGAACAAAGTAACCCCAAAAGCCACACTAGGTTCATATAATTTTCTGTTAATTGATTTTCTTTATGCGAATTTATAAACCAAATTAATATGTGTACGAGTCTCTGACGGGGGCGAACCATAAATTGCTTTTATTCGCTAACAGTATTTCCCTGGATGGCTTTGTCCACAGAAATCAATGTCTACGAAATAACTCGTATTCGGCTGCAGTGGTCGCATTGATCAACGTTTGAAAAATTATGATACTACATTTTATTCATACTATAACAAAGAGACTGAAATATTTTTAATGTTTCAGCTGTATCGTAAAAATGAGAGAAGATTGAAATCGTGTAAGCAGACTTTCCCCTTCTACGACGCTATTTCCAGTCACGTGGGTAATCCAGTACTGGCAGAGAGGGGATAAATAATTCCCCTGATCAGATGATTCAGTAAATCCAGTAAGTACTGATTCTCTTTTCGTTGCTGAATAAAAAGCGTTCAATCATATTTTTGTTTTTGAGGATGTTCTGGAGGTATATAAATATGCAAGAAAATTTTTGAAAATTTGACAAGATATAATTCTTACTAAATTAATGCAATTACCAAAGTTTGGTTCGATTCACTGCACCGTTTAATATTTATATAATTATTTAAATTATTTAAATATATTAAAAAATAAATATAACATGAAATTCACTAATTAAACGAAAGCTTTTTTAATTAATCTTTTATTTAATGGATAATACACTCACGAATGGCTTTCATTGCCAATATATTGATGGATTTCGAATTTCTTGTACTTTTATCTCCCATTGTATCTCCAGAACATCCTTAATTGTCATCGTAAATTTGTATATTCACTGTGTCTCTCAATATTAGTTTACATATTTCAGGCTGATTTCAGACCAAATTTACGACAAAAATAAATACGTATAATTTGGAAGAGTAATTTCATTGGAAGAATTCGAAAATACTCTTGTTATTTCCATCCTATCAAACATATTAAGAAAGTGTCCCGTATAATACAGTTAGAAAACTTCTATTTTGCATAAAGACCTGCTGTCTACCAATATTATTGCTTATCGCGAGGTTGACTTACGAACGAACCGGCTCGAGTAGCATCGATCTCTTGAGAGGATATAGAGGAGGGACCGATTGGTAGCGCTGTCTCTGCGAATGTAATTTGAAATCAGATGTCGAAGTCAAGGGACGAAAACAAGGAAGCCTGTTTGGCTGGATGCCAGTAACTGATCCCGTGGTTTTCCTAAAGGAGTGGCGTTTTGTCACTCTTGTCACCCTGGAGGCCAGACACGACCCTCGCCAGTGAAAGCTTAACACCCTACACCAGAGTCTCTCTCTCTCTCTCTCTCTCTCGCGCAACTAAATCAATGGCATTCGCTATTTTACGGTTCCGTTGAATTTTTCCCACAAACGATCCCGACAACTGGCCGCTTCGTTCAAATCTCCTGAAATTCTAAAACCCGGCGAAGCTCGGCTCTTCTCTTCGGATTGCGTCGCTACTTCATCTAGATCCTTGATAGATAAAGAATAAAGAGATCCCGAGGAAAATTGTTTCTAGCTGAACGTTTTTACCACGGTTGACGCGGAATTGTTTTGCAGCCGAGCCTTTTTTTCGCGGATCGGTGATCGAGTAGATTACTTGTTATTCTACTGAAGATCGATCTCCATCCGAACCGTTTCTTGTTTCGCTATCCATTCAGCCTTTCCTCCGACGTGCCGTTAATTACTTTGCGACATGATTCAAACCCTTTTTATTTTCTCTGAATGACGCCGCGGAAAGGGCTTATTGACGTGATTAATTACGGAATTAAATTAGTTACACTGCTGATTCCCCGGGGACCCATCATACGAGATGGAATGAAACATTAGGAAAATTAATGCGAGTCTCTGGAGTGTGCATCACTTGCCAGTTCTTTGCCAACTAAATTAAGTAGCCTCCACGGTCTTCCCTTAACAGATATGTATATGTGTAACGATACTATATTCCGATGAATATGTAACGAATCGAGATGACCTCTGAGAGAACGGTACCGTTTTAATAAGCCTCCGTAATCGCGTGTTATACATGTATGCACTGTACGAAGAGGCTCGTCGTTTTGACAAGAAAAATAGTTCATACATATATGTTCACCCGTCTCTGTCGTTGCCAACGAGGCTTTGTCGTGCTCGTTTCCTATTGTCGAACGAAAATATCACGGAACGATGTGTGTAAATATTCACCGTCGTCTCCCGCGCTAATGAGAACGCTACCTAACGTAGAATCCAACGAAAAAAAGTATCAGAAATACTTTCGAGAAGGGATTGCACAAGCTGCACGGCATAAGCAGATTTCTTCGAACGCGGAACGTCTGTCGTCGTAATATCACGTCACTGGTAATATTGAAAAGTTGTAAAGGGATTTGCGGAGGTGCTGCGAAACACGTTTCCCGATATCGATTCGGTACGTATCGTAACGTCCACTCTGAACCAATAGAGATTGCCTGTTCGAGCTACTTACAATTACATATCTCAAGATAAATAGATCATTCACTGATCGTATGAGAAACGGAATCGTCGGATTAGAACTTGTGTCCCCGTTCTATTTTCCACTTTCACAGTGTCACGTGACTGATCCGGGGTAAGAGTCAGATCACTCGATTCAATTTGGTTTGTATTTGCTCGTTTAATTCGCGATGCAGTGGAATCTCTGAACACAAATATTACAGTTTAATGTCCCCACTGTACCTTCCCCTTCCACGAAGTTATTCACTATGGACTGGTCACGTGACTGATCGGGTATTGGCAGAGAGAGAGAGAAGGGGTAACTTTCTCCCCTGAATTCGGTTCAATTTGGTTTGTATTTACTTGTTTAATTCGCGATGCAGTGGAATCTCTGAACACAAATTTTTACAGTTTAATGTCCCCACTGTACCTTCCCCTTCCACGAGGTTATATATGCCCACTAAAACCCCACCGCCCAGGAGTCTACCACCTTTCCTAGCTCACTTGTTTGGTTGGAGAGCTACGGACTAGAGCTCGGACTTTTACCCGGGTATCCGAGTACCCATGAGATACCCGGGTAGAGCAAAACTACCCGGGTACCCGAGTAATTTTTGTTTACCCGGGTATCTCATAAGTCACAGCTCTACTACGGACCTCTCTCCAACTCTGAGCCATCCCCTCATCGAGCCTGAACACCTGAAACATCCTCGCTCTGTAGCATCCTGATTTCGAACTTTGATTAAATCGAACCTGGAACAAGCTTTCGAAGGTTTTCGAATGTGACACCGATAGGGATTATAGCCGCGACGCGATTCACAGGATCAAGGTGCAGCGTCGTTTCGGGGCGTATTTATCCGCGTAACGGGCAACGGGCCGACAATCAAGGGATTGACGCAGCCGCGTCCTGTGTGTCGCGTGCTCGGCCTCTTCGCCGCGTATTTGCATGCAAGCGTACGTCGACGTTCGCGATACTCGAATGCATTAACCCGTCGAGCTTAACGTCAACGGGGATGCCTACGTCGCCAAACTACCCTGCATTTGCATTTCCCGATGTCCGTGGTTCAGCCGCGAGGCATATTTCCGCGAGGAAACACGACGTCCCCGTCTCGTGTTTCGCGACCTTTCACCCCTCTGCGTTTTCGAAAATTCAATCCCGATCGGGGAAAGTTGACACAGGCTGTTACAATCAAATTATCTTGCACGCGAGTCTTCGATAAAACCAACAAATTTGTAAGATATTCAATTTATTAGCTAAAATTGTATATTGCTCCAGTGAGAAAGCAACAAATTGTTCGACGGATGTAAAATTTTTTATGACGAACCGCGTAACACGAGGAACGCGTGACATTTATTAAATAGTTGGCATCGATGTCGCTTCGATAGTTCTCAGACTCGAAATACTTCGGTGCCATTTCCCGTTTGCGAACCGACGAAAATTTAATTAGATTTTCAATATCCGGACGATGGTGGAGGCATCCATAAATACTAATATTATGCTCGAAAGTTAAAGTTGTCCCGTTAAATTTGAACCCGAGGTTGGCGATGGAATATTCGATGAAAAGCGACGGGTTAACGAAACATTTTTAGACACGGTTACGTACTCCGAGTCTAATAAAGGCGGGAAATGCGAGGGGGTGGGTTGGGGGGGGGGGGGGATTCATTTATTTCCATTACCGTCACGGTCGATTAGGGGAAATTCCATCCTGGGGAGGGTTAGTTATTACGGGAACGCTGTCAGATAATCGAACTTCAGATAAATGCAGCCCAACCCGGCATGTACGTTCCCCTGTATATTTGTCTGTGTGTAAACGTCGACAAATTACCTGCGCTCGAATAATGTGTCGGGCCACGTTGAACATGGCAATTGTGGTGGTGCTCGCAGTAAATTTCTCTAGTAACGCTCAAAATTTCTATTCACATTTCGATTAATTCGCGAGCTTGTTCTCCCAGTTTTTCTAGAGGGTAAGGTCTACTCTTCTTTCACTCTAGGGTGCACACCCTTTGAACACGCTCAAAGCTCTCGGAAGCTTTGTCATCCAAACCTTTTGACTGTTTACAGCCCCAACAACGTCAACAATTTAATAAAATTAACGTGAATTTAATGAAATATTAATTTAAAAGTCAAGATGTATGATACTGACAATCAGCACTCTTTCGACTTTCAATATGTATATCAAAATTGTATACAAAATTCTCCTGAAAACGGTTTTATACATTTTGCAAGTATGTTGGTTCTAGTGTCACCTTTAAAATTATTTCTTCCGACCTGGAATAATTCTATTCTATATTAATTTGGTCCTTTGTATGAATATAAAATTGATATAATATCTCGTACAATGTCTAAATGTTTAGTAATAGATCAGACATCAACATATTTAATAATGTCAACAATATTTCGTTTAAACGTAGTTTGTTTTTCCTTTTCCATAATTTTTCCGTTTTATTTTTCACATACAGATAAATTGTTGTTCTATAAACCTCGTATTGTTCTATTTTCCGGATATGTAGAACATGATTTTGCAGTTTCCATCAGGATCTAAATACGTATGATACATATGTATGTACAATGTGTACATGGTTCGAGCAGAGGACCACGTTGATTCCATGGAAGGAAGGCATTACATTAATAATTAACTCGTATTCCCAAACAGGAGAATTAGTTCGTATACAACCGACACCATTATTGCGGTCGATTCGGGAATCCCAGTCTGGTATAGCATTATCATGTTACTTTCTAATCAGCGGAAGTAAAAATAAAAGTAATAATCGACCGAAACGTCGAAATTAATATGTATATTGCCAAGTTGCTTTCAATTAAATAGATCGAACCGGTGCGTCAAAAACATCAACGTTGTAAAAGTAATAATCCTCTGTTTCTATTTTATGCTTAGAATTTGGTTTACTGAAAACCTGATGGTTAATTCAACTTGAAAATTGGCACAAACATTATAGCTAAATCCAAGGGACCCAGAACGGGCGAATGATCTCTTGAACTTTCTTCAAAGTTCACAAGAAGAATATTTAAGTTCCTCTGTCCCCCATTTTCGTTTACCTTCGAAGTAGGTATGGAAATTATTGGATATAGGTGTTAAAAAATGCACACTGATAGTTTTGAAATAAAACTTTATATTTCGAAGCGCGGAAGAAAGCTCTTTACCAAACGAAATTTTAACTTCAACCGACTCTAAGAGGAAACCGTTGGAACCCCAAAAGGATCCAGCTTGCTCCGTGTCTCTCTCTCTCTCTCTCTCTCTCTCTCCAGACAGTTTAGGTTATAGTATACCCACAGTCCAATTCTTGAAACAAAGTTATCAAATGTCGAAATCTCTGTTTAGAAACGATTCTGAGATCGTTTCATCGATACAGTAAAGATCCGAATACTTTCCGGGGTTCGAGGTCCTGATTCTTGTCTAGGCCTACTCCCTCCAAAATAAATCAGAAAAGTAAGTCAGGTTGCGATTCCTGTCTGCTCAGTGAACAGTCTCCTAGACAAGAATCAAGGGCTTACTGTACTTCGTAATCTCTGTTTATGAATATGATACTGAGACCGTCGATTCATTTTTGACTATGAACAATAAGTTCATTGTGTTGGTAACTTATTGATAATCCAACAGAAATCCATGGATAACTTAATAATTATTCGCAGCACACTATAACAGTGTGAAAAAGAACCGTTTGGTCGATCCAGCAGGAGGAACTGGTATTTTTGCAAATTCATTGCATCCATCATACCGCGATTTGAAAAATGAATAGAGGTCTGTGATGCGAAGACGTTATCAAGGATTGAATTTCTGAGAGTGAACCGGTAAGACGAAGGTCGGGACAATCGAGTTCTATTGTATCCAGCTGGCAAACGACAGATTAGAAGACGTCGTGCGCATGATTGACGTGCGGTAACAGGTTTCCGTGGTGTTCGACCGAGTTCCAGGAGAAAACGTGTGCCCTCGAAACGCATTATCAGAGGCACTCGGAAGCGGCGGTAATTAAATAGAGTGACGTAGCCAGGACTTTGCACGAAGGTTGTAGCTCAGAGTCACCGAGGGTGACTGTGACTGGAGGGTGGCCGAGGGGTGTCGTCTCGTGGAGAGGGGAGGGTCGACGAACCGCGTTCCTTTCGTTGCACTTGAATGCATTAGCTCAGCTTAAAGTTGAGACGCCACCGCCACCGACGACGACGACGACGACGTCTCTTTGCATTTGCATTTACTGCGGTGCCCACACGCATTTGCATTTACTTACGAATCATTGCCCCGACCTAACCGTCCGAGATCTCGCAGCTTTTGACAAAGGCGAGAACCGCGTACACCGAGGAAAGAACGAAACGACGCCTTCGAGAATTATTCACCGGCCACAAACCCCGGTTGCAAAACAAAAGCAACACAATTCAATTTCATTCGACCCTTTTCCTTCGAATTAAACATTCGATACAGGGACAGAGGCTAAAACTAGACTCCTGCGGGATTTGTTGGCTGGGCTCTCGCCGTCGAAGTTTTCTGCGATTTTTTTTATCAACCCTTTGCACATAGATCTTAACTCGAAAATTAAACATTTCAAATAATCAATTGTATCGATCGTAAATATTTAAGCTAGTATGTATTAATATTTTCTTCTTTTTCAATCCATTTACATTACATACCTTTCAATATATATTTTTTCTTTGGTTTTTTAGACGTAATTTACCTTTGATAAAGGTTTGAACGGGAACCGAAACGTCAGACATATTTGCATAACAGCTATTTATTTAAAAATTGATCGAAACCGTTGCACCGAAAACATTAATTCATACGTATTAAACATTTCGTCCGACGTAGAATATTTGTCCATTCTAAATGATATTTTGATAGATACGAAATTAATATAATGTCTCGTACTATACTTCAATGTTTAATAATGTTGATTTGATAGCAATATATTTTAAGTAATGGTACAGCGATTTTTAGCAATTAATTAATTAATTAATAAGTAAGTAAGTAAGTTGACATATTTCAAAAATTGTTTTTAGCATGTTTTCATCAACAAAATATTACTTTTTGTGTTGTTTGAATAATTCACAGAGGCAATCATTATCTTCTTGAAAAGGGTCTAAACAAAGACCGAAACGTCGAAATTAATATAATTGCAAAATTGCTTTCAATTAAATCGATCGAACCGGTGCGTCGTAAACATCAACTTTGGTTTATGATCTTGATGGATTTTTGGCATCTGAAAACATTCCAAAAATGCTGAAACGCAAAATCCGATAGAATCTGGTACGATTTTTACTCATTCCAGATCTACAAAGGCCACTACGACTGAAAATAAGATTTTCTTTAATTCCACTTTCTTAAAATTTGCCTAGAAAAATTGAAAATCGTTATTAACGTCCTTTTGCATTCGAAACCGTCTTGAAAGGTCACTCGCTAGTCACACTTTACAGTATGCCCATCGAGAATGATTGAAAATCAAAATTAATACGAAAGACATGGAATAAATGCGAGGACGGCATTCTCGATCGAAAAATCGGAATCACGTTGCGCCGGCTGGATTAAAAATAAATTTCATTGTCCTGCGCTCGTTGCACCGTGAACACCTCCGCGCCGCGTCTGCACATTCAATATTTGAATTCAATAGCTATGGAGAATTATCAAGAAAGATTGCTTTGTCAGTAGTCGTTTTTTTTCTATTCAAGTCAACGTACGTCGAGCAGAACATTATTTCGTAATAGGCAGTGGTGTACTAGTATTTTGTTCACGTCTCTCGTTTCATTGAGTTCTGATGCAAATTCTAATTGTTTTTGCGTTGTTTAATGAATGCCAGGTCATTTCGACTAACTGATCTTAACGCGTTGATCTTTTTTTGCCGCGCTAGCATAAACCGTCACGTGAGATTCGTATTACCGGACTGCGGATCAAGTAAAAAATGTCTACATTAACATACTGCGGAGGAGTGACGAGGTACACGATATTAACGATAATTCCACTTCGTTTATGTTGCACAGGACCTTTCAGCTAGTGGAATATTGAATATATTTCCACCTAAAATTCATTAAAAAATTATTTCTATCTACTTTATTTTTCTTTAAACTTGTGAAACTTATTTCTTTTTAATTATAGATCATTTTGCAGGATGTCATTCAATGTGCTTGACGGGCACATATTCAAAAAACATAATAAACACCTAACTCTTGCCTTAACAATTGCCACGTGATAAACATCAGAGGTGTCAAAAGAAGAAATCATACACAAGTTTTTGCACGAAAAAACATTTATTTCACAAAACACAAGACAAACAAATTTTCTTTGCAGCCTGTTTTGAAGATCGGTCGGTATTCCCAGTAGTTTTAAGACGTCTTCGGTTTAGTTCCCCAATTATTAACCCTTTGCACTCGGTTGTCCCCTCTGAGACACCGCTAAAAATTACTGTACCATTCTTCAAAATATTGTTTACATTATTAAATATATCGGTATCTAATCAATTAATAAACATTTAGGTTCTGTATAAGGTATTTTACCAATTTCATATCCATAAAATTTCAAAAATGGTAAGGTATGAAAATATTCTAGAACGGAAGAAATGTTTAATTTTCCAGTTAAAATAGTTCCGAGTGCAAAGGGTTAATTCGTGGGGCAAACTTTTGAGAAACAGAATTTTGCGCAGTGGTTCTAAACCGCTGCCGTCGTATATTATTTGAGAATTAATGCCAGCCATATTCATCATCGTGAAAATAATTCTATTAAAAAATGTGACGATT
>CM052322.1:3186990-3211450 GCA_028455615.1 Lasioglossum zephyrum | reverse complement strand
ACAAACAGACAAACAAGAAAGCGAGCTAATAAAAACGTGGTAAAAAACGTGGTAAAAATGTGCAATTTCGCCGTACCAAAATATTTCGGCCCGTACCCCGCGTCGCTGCGGGACATTTTGACCGCTGATGAAAATTGATAACGATCCCACTCCTCTACCTGCAGTTATTCCTTTCGACACATCTGCGCCCATTTAACAAACGCCATATTTCCCCACCTACATCCTTTAACCAATTACGAAAAAGGACGAGGTGACAATCGTAGTAGTAGTTTGATCGTGGTCGGAGTAACTCCTCGCTTGCTGTCACAATTTCGGAACGTGCGTTGTGTATTTAACAATTGTGTAATGTTATGTTTTGCGCGTTGCAATTATGGAGACGTTTTCGCATAAATGGTGTAAATAATCCTGAGGATTCGAAGCAGAAGCAGTAGATTCTGAAGAATTTGTAAGTAGCTAGACTTTACATTACTATTCCATTAATGTAGGATTAGTATTTTTTTTGTACAACAATGGGTATAACGTTTTCTTTCATATTTTGCAACTTTATGATCTGAATGGGCGGGGGGATGATGATTTGGTACGGACCGTATAAAAATTTTAAATTTAGTGTTTCAAGCATAAAGAAAATATTAATTTTGCATTAAAGCAGTTATTTCATTGAATAAAAATTTATTTACATTGGAGTGGTGTACAATTCCATGTAACCAGTTATTATATTTAATTGAAGGTGTTAACCCTTTGCACTCCGAATTATTTTCCAATTTTGTTGCCAACAACTCCGTTCTATTTTAAGTGTTTTATATGAAATTTACTTCAAGGGACAGTTTCTTGATTTACTTATTGTATTCAATTTTGTTTATAAATTATATTAAATATAGGTCTCAAACTTTATTGTAATTTTCATTTGTGGAACTTAAAGTTGTTCTTCACTAAAAAAAATAGGAAATTAAAAACCCGTTTTATCTATATTCTTCTTTCACTGATGTCGAGTCACACTCGCCAATAGGAGTGCAAAGGATTAATTAAATTCTGTCTCACCGACACGGTCAGGTTTCGTCTGTACTTATAACTACACAAAATTAAATTTTGCAAAAATTCAAACAGCTTATATTTCAGTAATGATTTGTTTACGACGTGTAGTTCCAAGTTTTTTTCTCTTCTTGATGAGTAGAAGGTGTGTTAATGCGAAAGCAAATTTCACCAACAATCTTCTTTGGTATAAACAATTTTCCGGCAAGTTTCTTTTACAAATGTCCACCGATCCAGAGGTGTAGATTTGCTCCTAGGACCATTACTTTTTATACACTCTGCACAGTAAGTGTATAGCTTGATAGGGTACTGTAAACGTTCTCTGCAACCGCACAACGATTCAACTGGATGTCTTAATAATGCAATCTCTTCTCTTCCAAAACGACCGACACGAGGTGAAAGCTTCTCAGCCGTGGAAGTGTCTTCGTCGAAAGCGTACAAATTTAATGAAAGAAAAACACGGTTAGCGAGCCGTGGAAATTGTCTCGTCGAAATGGCGATCGCGTCTTTGTCCGTCCGTGGAATTAAATTCGCCTTGTTTCCTCGAGAATTGATCGCGGTTAATATTATTTTTCGATCGAACAGGACTTGAAAGAACAGTGAAACTAAGCAATTTATTGTATCGCTGAGGAAATGATTCGACTCGGTCGTTACGTTCGTAATCTGTGCTCTGATATCACAATAAAGCACATTATAATTCAAACTGACGGTGCTCTTGCAAAACTTACAAGCTCGTTTTCTCAGTTGTATTTTTAATAATAATTGGCTTGCTCTTGTAAATGAAGGAAAAGTGGGTATTACATATTTGCATTATTATAATGAACGAACACGTCGGATTTAAGGGAAAGAAGGGTTCAATAAGATTAAAGTATCTTTGTGATTTGAAATGAACAACCTCGGTTCCGGTATAATCCTGTCGGGAAACTTGCCAACGATCAAAGGAAGGTACAACAGTAATTTTAAAAAATTTGAAACTTATTAGTCTCGACTGCGTGCGAACTATAATTTTTGTGAAAGTTTTAATTCGAGGTCCATATTTAATTAACTCTCGGACTTCGGGTCTGTGTATCGTTTGGCAAAAACTGTTCGCTCCACAGTCGGAAAGTTTTGATTACTATAATTATCATAGTCATATTTATGGTATTATTGACAAGCTTTCTGCAAAAGCTAATAATACCTATTAACAAAAATTAAACATTTCTTCCGACCTAGAATATTTCCATTCTCAAGGATTCTTTAAAATTTAATTGATACGAAATATAAAGAATATTAGCCCTTCGCTGCACAGTGTATCATGTCTGATACAGTTAACAAATCTGGTGTTTTCTTACTATGTGTATTTTTCTAAAAATATTGTTGTAATTTCCTTTAATATTTTTCCCTTAAATGAAACACAAAGACTGACCTTCCTTCAATTTTTTAATCCAGATTATAAAAATCATGCAGCGAAGGGTTAAAAATAATGGTACAGCATTAAACTCGTGGTTGAATAGAAAATGTTGAAGTATACAATAATGCTAATGAAATCGATTCGAAAACCTTGGAGCCGCGTTATGGAAAATTTCCGATTTAAATGCGAACGGAGTGTACGGTGTTCGATGATTAAATAAGCCGAGTGGAGTAAAAGTTTTCAATTGGGCAGATTCCTGTCGAGCTTAAAGTTATCGTATCCCTAGGGGTTGTAAGAATCGTTTCGATTTCCATCGGAAAAAAATGATTTTAGCTGGTAGATGAGACGAGCGATGTTTAACAAAATCGGTAGGAAGGTTTCTCGTCGGATCGGTTACCGAGTTGTCCATTTTCCCTGTCTACCGTCAGAGAAAGGGGAGAGAGAGGCAAAGGTTAAGGATTTTATCTTTGACGCCGGGTAGAACGAGGTAAATCTCATTAAAATCGCAGTACGAGTTTCGCTTCTCTCGCCTGGACGAAGAAGAAAGGACGAGAGGAACTCGAAGGTATCGTTAATTAACTCTGTCCGTCGCGTCGCGTCGCGGGGAAAAAGTTTCGTGCTCTCGCAATCTCGAGCGCAGTCGCTGGGATCCGTTTTCAATGTTTCTTGGGGGAGATTAAACAGCCGGGCTATTCGAGGATCAAGGGTTCGACAACGAATTCGAGTTTTCAGCAAGAGAATCCGATCCGTAAAAGTTTCAACAGTCGTCTTTTAACATTTTTCTCGTACTTTAACCGAAATGATACGTTACTAAAATCACCCGATAAAAACCATGATAGAAATCCATCAGCTCTGTATTTAACCATACACACGTACGCGCATATGTATCTATCACTTAACTAAACTGCCGAACGCTAATGCAGATCGACGTTCTCGCTGAATAATTAAATCGAATTGCAATAATACGGTCGAATCAGTTCGATTGAATAAAACAAATTGCTATTGAAATAAGCCCACTAAAACTAGCATCGCGTTCATATGTTTTGTTATTAACTGCACCACTGATGTTCGTGCGAAGTAATCCTTTCTTTCCGGATCATTTTAATCGGTTACATTGAACATTAAATTTTTAATACATTGCATATAATAATTGTAACTGCAATTATAGTTTCTTAACAGAAAATAATGCTTTTTATAGAAAAAAACGGGGCTGAAATCTTGAACAGGATCGTAAAAATATCGCGAAAAAGAAAGGACATTCTTCGGGTGTCAAACGTAGATTCTAAAACGTTCGACTTTAAAAGCTTGGTACAACTACAATTTTCATATAATTTTATACCAACTGATTATACATCGATATGTGAAAGTTCATTTCCTGGCAAAATGTCACTAAAATTTTCGATCCAGCCCACTGTGTGGCGGGGGAGCGCGAAGTAGCTTCAGGTAAGACCGGAGTCTCCTTCAGTTTCGTATTTCAGTTCTCCCGTTGCTTGGGGGGTGGTCTCGAACTCTCCGAGATTAGTGGATCGATTATACGAGGTTGATGCGCCCCGATCGGAGTTAAATGCGACACCGTGTTCTCTAGTGTATGTAAACGTATCTCCTCGCCGCGTCTCGAAACTACTTACATTCCCCGCCTATCCTTTGGCCTGCTCCTTTGTCGATCCCGGTAAACATTGGGTTGTTTGGCCGACGGAAAAGTTGTCGACCGTCGGAGGACTCGTCAACGGCTGCGACAAGGGGCTAAAGAATACGAGGGAGGAATCCGTCGAGTTGCCGATGGGTCGACGTAGGCGACGAGTCCTTCGAGTTTCTTTTATTTTTTCGCTTTCTCCTTCTCCAACCCTCGTTCTCGCTTTCTACTTCTTCTTTCTTTTGCTTTCCCGTCCATTCCAACGAGGAGCATTCATTGTCCACTCGCGAACTTTTCGAGCTCTCGTGCACGGCGCACACAAAAAGGAGAATGGAAGGAGGAGATTGATTGTGAGACCGCCAGGTACAGGCCAAGCCCTTCTCGCTTTTCTAACCCTTCGCTTGTTTCGACCACCCCTCGCCTCTCGAGGCTTGATGAATTTATGATAACGTTTAATGTCCCGCTCGGCGACAGGATTTCTTTGCTCGCGTGCTCGAGACCCCCATTGTTTCGAGACCAGATCCGGCCCGGCTTGTTTGGATCTAGTTTGTCGACGCGGTGTTTTTGTATTTTTCTAACTGATCCGTGATGCGACGGGTGCTTAGGGGGAGACTATCGTTGCGTGCTTAATTGAAGGGCGGAGGATTCGTCGTAACCAACCGTGTTCGTCGACGACGCAACAAGTGTTGATACCGTTGATGTCCGCTGTTTAGTGGAATGCTTTGTAACGTCACGTTGAGAACGTTTTCTCGGATATACGATATTTTATTCGAATTTATCTGCACAGTTTATTGCGTATATATCCATCGACATTAATAATTACACGATTAATTGGCCGCATTGACTGGCACATCGCCGGTTATTGTAATAATTAATGCATTAATTACGTAAAGCATGCGTCGCTACACCAATTACTGTACTAATTGTTTAAAGCATAGTCGGGTGGATTAATTGAAGAGCAGTGTAATTAAGGTTAATTATTTCATAAAATAAATGCGCCACGGTGAAGTAATTAATATAAACCAACATTCAATGAACTAGTTGGAGAATAAAACGAGTACGCGAGCATTTGCAGCTCGTGAACGAACTGTGATTAACAAAAGAGAGTTTTAAACGCATGTAGAGAAACGTGTTCGACTTGGGAAAAAAATGGCGAAGAATAATGTTCACCGATGAATAAAAATGTCGTATTGCAACATGATAATTTCTACGGTTTATACACCCAAAATGGTTAAAACAAAATAATTCGGTCGATTGGTTTATCTTGAAAATTTACATTTATTTTTATGTAAATTCGTGCGGAACAAGATATATTATCGATCGAATAATAGTGAACAAATTAATAGTGTTAACTTTTCTCTTTTTTCCATCGTATGTTTAAACAAAGTTTTTGGTGCACCGGTTCGATCAATTTAATCGAAAGCCATATATGCTATACGCAATATATAAGTCATATTGCAGTATATTAATTTCAATTAAATTGAACGAACCGGTGCGCCAAAACCATCAACTTCGTTTAAATTAATAGTGTGTATTAATTGTCTATTTATTTGTTTTGTTTATCACAAACATATAACAGCCCGTGGAATAAGAGATTTATGTAGGATTTAAGTCGTCAACAAAATAACACGTCCGCACGCGCGCGTAAACACAAACAATTAACTTTTAATTTTTAATGTAAAATATACAATCAATAAAATTGTCTCGTTTAAATCTCCGTCTGAGATCAAAAACGTCTCTACTTTCCAACACTTTGAACCAGAATAATAAAAAATCGCATATTACAAAATGTGAAGAACGCAAATAAATGAATAAATAACAAATATCGAATCGTCGCGTCGTTACATTTACTAGCGACGTTACATTCGATGAAATTCTCGCCGCTCGATGATGACGTCTCCCTACATTTATTTGTTCGTTCATAAATAATCCGCGTAGTAACATTTCTTTTTTTCAGAAGCAAGTAGATAGTCCGCAACCGTACAAAATCCCAAAGCCCACATTCACCTTGAAGACAGCATGCATGAGTAATTCAACGAGGTACATTTCGATCTCTTATCCTTCGCGGTGAGGTAAAAGGTTCATATTTTCAGGTCTGCCATCTTGTCTTCCCAATTTCTGTATCTCTTTTCTGCACGCGGATGTTTGCACGCTCAATATGCACACGCCTCCGCACACATATCTCGCCGAGGCTTTTCTTCTTTTCTATTATTAAATATTAATACGCCTTACGGTTCCCGCAGAAAACATGAATCCCCGCGGAAAGAAATACGAACGCAGGGGAAAATCCTCTAACTCGTATTTCTGCTGCGCGCACAGCTCCGCTGCTGTTATTGGTGTCACGGTGAACACGAAAATATGAATTCGTCGAGTCCCTTCAGAGAACAACAGGAGCTCTTCAAATTAGATTTTGTGTGCGCGCCCGTGTGCGTTCGTGTGGTTGTCATGGATTTTTTCGCTGCATGGAGAGCTGTCTCGTCATTTTTCATATCGTTCGGTTTAAATAATAGTTTTCTTTATTCGAGGCGAATCGAAAAGCAAAGGGGACAGATAAAAGTGCACACACCCCGTGCAGTGGCGCACCCAGTGGGGGCAGAGGGCCAAATCCCCTCCCTAAGAAAAAGAAACAAAATCATGGAAAATTATGTAAACTGTAAAATAGCTACTTCCTCTCTGATTTTTGGATATGTTATATGTAAAACTGAACATTTTGAACAACTTTTCCCTATACATATAAAGCATACCTCATTTAGGTTCCGACATATTTGCAAAAACTGCCGATACTAGACACTGAATTGAATTCTGCCTATTGTTGTGCGTCTGTGGTCGTGTACGTGTCAGTATTGGAGCTCACGTGGTCGATTTTTTTCTGTTTACAAACAATAGTGCTCTAGTGTCGGCAGTTTGTTGTTTATTGGCAATGATCGCAGAGTCACTTCGATTACACGTCGCTGAAAAAGGTTGTTTTGTTATAAACTCGTCCGCTCACCCCCCAAGATTAAATCCTGGATGCGCCACTGACCCCGTGGCACAATATTTCCGATCGGAGCCATTGATACCGATTTTCGAGAAAACATTCACAATTTCGAAGTATAAATTATTACTTTATGGAGATAAAACTGATGGGAAATGTTCATTTTGTGATACATAAATTGTGAATGTTTTCTCGAAAATCAGTATCAATGGCTCCGATCGGAAACATTGTGCCACGGTGTGTACTATTATAGGAAAACTGTTGGATTATCAATAAATTATCGGCATAATGAACTTATTGTTCGTTGTAATTCTAAGAATCTTTTCTCTCTAAACAAAGATTTCAAAGAAATTTGATGTTTTTGGCGCACCGGTTTGATCAATTTAATTGAAAGCAATTTTGCAATATATTAATTTCGACGTTTCGGTCTTTGTTTAGACCCTTTTCAAGAAAATAATGATTGCGTCTGTAGATGTGTGAACTTATTGTGTTGTTTTAATAATTCACAGACGCGATCAGTATTTTCTTGAAGAGGATCTAAACAAAGACCGAATCGTCGTAATTAATACATTGAAAAATTGCTTTCAATTAAATTGATCGAACCGGTGTGCCAAAAACATCAACTTTGGTTAAATATACGATCGACAAAAAAAGAAAAGTTCTTGTATCAAGTCACTCAAGTCACTGTATTTCATGATATTGAGAACTAAACTGTACCATGTGAGCGTTGGGAGAGAACAAGTACAAAAACAAAGGAACGACGTATATTGACGAATGACCAATCAAATACCATGATTGAAAGTTCTTCGATCAATACTAGGCGGTAAATACAAATTGACAATGCCCTTCCAACCTCAAAACATTTCCGCTAATATACCATTTGTTGTTATGGCAACCAATTAACATGCAAATTGTTTGACACAATAATTTTTAAACGCTAAGTGTCTATTTGATGAAAGAGAACAATTTTTGCAACTTATTATATGAAAGTTTTGAAACTTATTATCTAAAGAATCCTGGTTTCCCTTTCGAGTTCCAACGATTTTTTTCTAAGAGTCAGTCGAAGCTGAGTTATATTGATTTCTTATAAAAATTTAATATTATTGAGGTTTATATTAATTTTTTATATAAGAAAATTTATATATTGATTTTTTATGAAAAATTTAATATTATTTGAAGTTTATATTAATTTTTTATATAAAAAAATTTATATATTGATTTTTTTATGAAAAACTTAATATCATTGAGGTTTATATTAAAGAGCTTCCTCTCGCGTCTTGAAATAAAGACAAGTTTCATTTTACAAATACCAGTGTACATTTATCGACACTCATATCCAATAAAAACTGTAATGAGATCCATCAGAAGATTAGGAACTTAAGGGAGGGAGCACGAATCGAGGGATAAAAGTTCAATTTCAATAACAAAGTTTGGATCACTACTCAAAACCAAAACAGTTTCAATATACTAATTAATCATTTTAAAATGTACTGATGAAATAACAAATTTTTGTCCCCTCAATTCAAAAAGTTAATGAAAATGCTAACAGATTGGCATCCTGGAATAGAATTATGAAAATGAAGATTAGACTAAAAATCTGAAAAATTTTAAGAGATCTACTCTTCTGTAGGAAATGAGGTTCGCCACTGTGATCCGTATTTCCAGGTAAAAAAGGCGAGGATTCGTCCTTAATCTTGATACGCCGCGAATCAGTTTGATTTCAGATTGAACACGAACGTATTCTCAATTTTCCTGTGTGGATCGATGCCGCGTTCCCGACAATTTACTGTCTCCTCGTCACATCAGCAAATTAGATTAGCCCGGGGAGGATTCCCCTTGCTTTTTCTTCGCCGTCTGGTTGCCTTCCTTTCCGCTACTTCCGTCGTTTACTTCCCGCTACAAGGATCACCACGGATTGGCGGAAAATTAGCGCGTCCTTCGGATCCCTTTAGATCCCCGAGAAATCCTCGCGACAGCAAAATAGATTAGAAGCTGATTTTTTTTAATGAAAAAAAAAAGAAAACGAAAGTTTGCTACTTACATTAATAAAATTATCCAAGACACCTTTCGTTAGAAACGTTTTGATTTCTCCATCGAACGATTTCGTAAACAATATTCAATTGTAAATTGGTCGTACACGGAATGTCGGAATTCGCAATTTCGAGATAGATGGGGGTGTGTATGAAATATTCGATTTCGCGAAACTTGACTTGCTCGATTGTTCAATGAAAAATGAATCGACGTGACATTTATTGCATATGAATATAAAGTTTTCAAGTTAACTAGAATGAATAGGGATCGTCGATTGTTTAAGTAAGATATTACTTGATTTTTTTTACAAATTTGCGATAACGTAATTCGTGGCAGCTGTTCAACTGTAATACAATAACGAATGTATTTATTTTAAAATCGTTTGATTTAAAATTATTTATTTTAAATTCCAAAAAACGTGCGAAACGCAACGGCAACGATTTCGACGCCGAGAATAATTGAATAACAGTAATGAATTATTTTAGTCGTAATTAACGTGTAAATTTCAAACATCGCCTTTACAAATCACCTGTCGCATCAATAAATTACAATGGTATTTACCGCGCGGAGTGAAACAATTGATGATTTGTAACATTCGCAGGCCGATATTAACAAGTGCATAATTAATCAGTAAATTTGATGAATTACAGCAACTATTATTACGAAAATGCATCGCAACGAAATCAATCCACTGATATCTGGAGAATTATTTTCAGAAATAATTCACACGGTCTCGGGGAACAAACAGTGTATTGCGATACAAGCGTATTGTAATTCCATCGTATTACATTTACCCGTCAATGGGTTACATTAACCGCGGAAAGTATACTTTCAATGGCGGGGGAGTAAGTCCGGTAAAATGGTCGTAGAAAATTATTCCGCAAGCTTTTCCGAGGAACCTTATCGTCGGAAACGGATCCTTTATCCGCGTGGAAAATGTTTTATAGTTCGTGTTATCAATATCCCTCTTTTTCCGAGTTTCTATTTGCGTTTCAATTATCCCGTCAACGAAGCCCTGCATAATTCCCTCTGGAGATCAGCGCGCGCTCCGTTAACGAAGATCAAAATTCGCGAGAATTCACCGTCGGAAGACGTTCCAGCAACATTCGCGATTTCGCTCGAGATCGAATGAAGCTATCCCTCAGTCCGGAATAACGGGCAATTGCCTGTAACTGGCAATATTACAGACGTAATTTCCCATCCGCGGGGGTTCCCTCGGCAAACTCTCGTCGCGATCCCCTCCGCCGATGCTCGTCCGAAACCGAGAGGGAATTTTGCAGGAAGACGAAGCCGGAGATAACGTAAATTTACTGTCCGGTTGTTTTCGATTCTCTCGGCGATCTTTGCGGGATCCAACTTCCTTTTAATAAACGCAAAGAGTTTCATAGCTGGTGCTCACGGTTTATCAAGAAGGAAGCATAATCCTTCGTTTACCAGGAGAATTCATCCCTGGACCCGTCCCTCCAGCCTCCTTCTTCCCCTTTCACCGTTCCCCATCGTCGACGTTGCTTTTGATGCCTTTGACTGAAAAAGGGGGCCAGGGGGTGTAACAGTCGCGGCTTTATGAAGCAACGCGAAGATTTTCCTCGAAACTTTCCTTATCGCATCCCCTCCGGGATTGTGAGGCTCCTCGCATTCGTTATCGGTAATCCGGTACTTTCTTACCGCTATCGGATACGCCGTAATAGAAATGAAATAGATTGAAAGTTTCGGTATGAAAAGAACTTCGAATCTGATTTTCGTGCCGAATTCGCGGATCCGCGCTGCGCGCCGATGCTCGCTGGACGACTGGAGACGCTTGAAACTTAGGCAAACATCACCTAGGTTCACTCAAACATTAACCGACCTTCATAACGTTCGACAAACAGACGAGAAAAAAATTTTAGGATGATAATTCATGACTAGACTGCGGATCTTTATGCAATATAAAAATGTTCTGCATCATTTGTGGGAAGCAGGAGTTAAATAGAAATTCGTTTCATCCCTTAACCCTCATTTAACGAACTGAATCTGTCCCTCTTTGATTAATTCACACAGTGATAACAGATCGATGAAATAACAAGGGAAATAGTTATTTTTCAATGTTCTTTTATTCAAATTGGTTTCGGGCAAATATACCTACAAGTAACAGGACAGAGTTAATGGCATCTTTACATTGAAAACAACGTAATACCATTGTTATATTTTTTAAATATATAGGGAGAACCATCGCGTCGATAGTAACTGTAACGACGCGACGGTTTGATATTAGTTGCTTATTGATTTATTTTGCGTTCTTCATATTTTATAATTTGCGTTATTCATTATTCGGGTTCGACGTATTGAATAGAAAAGACGTGTTTGATCTCAGACGGAGATTTAAATGAGACAATTTAATTAATTGTATTCAAGATAATTAGAATTAAACGTTAAACTATTGTGTTTACGGACGTGTTATTTCTAATTACGACTTAATTCCTACAAATATTTTATTATTTTCTATTTCACCTAGCTAATTTCTCCATAAATGCATAAAGATCCGCGGTCTATTCGTGACAATATAAAACTGAAATGAAGAATACAAAAATTGATTTACACCGCGTGTTATTCACAGTGAAAATGCCGCTTGAAGTGCTGCAACCCGATCAACAGAGCTGTGCGTTGGGTGGATCATACTCGGGACGTATCCAGCGTAGAGCACTGTTGATCGGGTTGCTGTACTTCAGGCGGATTGTACAATTTTCGTTTTATATTGTCGTCAAGAATCACCATCTCAGTATGAAAATGTATTTTGGCAGTGTTTCGAATCAAGGTCATACGAATTAATCATTGAGAACCAGGCAGGATGAACATTAGTGGTCAATTTCATTTATAAATGGCTGAGCATGGAGTCAATTTTTCACACGTTTTATCCTGCATGGAGTCGTTGTCGTATCGGGATACGACACTTCTGCCTGGTATTGGCATATTCTCAATTCTACCCCACAAGCGTTTCTCCTCTTTTTTAATAGAATGTCTTTGCGGATGCATATACTAGTCTATTATATCGTCGATTCGATGTAATGGACCTATACCGTCGTCGTACACCGTATGGCATAATGCGCCCTCATTCCATAAGCGTCGCGTCGCCAAATTTAACTGTTTATTTCGCGTATCACGGAACAGAGTTCGTGTTTCCTCTTCCAAAACCGGAAATATCCAATGAAAATCGATCGATTGATGCTCCGGTTCCAAACTGGCTTCAGATAATTCGACCAACACACGTTAAGTTTTTCTTACACTTACATTTTTATACAGTTTGAAAATAACAAGTAGGAACGCAATTTTATTTCTTCGACGTTACTACACGTAAAGAGCCGGTTCCAAACTGGTTTCAGATAATTTGACCAAAACACGTTAAGTTTTCCTTACACTTACATTTTTATACAGTTTGAAAATAACAAGTAGGAACGAAATTTTATTTCTTTGACGTTACACTACAAGTAAAGAGCCAGAAATTACTTACATTGACATTCGCACTACACTTCGACTATTTCTTAGTTAACTTTCCAGACAAAACGGGAGCGTGTAAATCAAGACCCGCCGCAACGGTTATTCGTTTTACCTAATCGAATTTCGCGAGCTTAGTCGATGTATCATCCTCGTGATTAATAGCTTCGTTTCGCAGCCGGAGTGTCGTTAGCTCTTGAGTAATGTGACAGTAGTGTGTACCGGATTACGATTAAAATGATTGGAAATCACGAATCAACGTAATGGAAAATTACCAATTTAATTGAATAGCTGAAGAATCACAGTATTTTCTAAAGTAACGTGTTCTCTGACGATTGATGAATATATAAACCGTCGATTTACGTGAACAAGTTTTATTTTACATCCCTTTTCGATGTACTTTTTGTTTAAGTTTAAATAATTGTAATTTGCACTGTTGAATGTAAAGATACAAGAAAAATATTATTTTAGTTAGATAAAAACGTATTGACCAAAGCCAGTCTTTTCTGCATAGAACAGAGAAATTTAATGAAGTGTGAGGTTGTAATTTAGACTGTTTCATGTAAAGATACAAAAAATATTATTCTGTTTAGACAAATTGTTCGAAAAACGTATCGACCAAAATCGACTAGTATTTTCTGCATAGAACAGTGCAATTTAATGAAGCGTAAGGTTAATTGTAATTTAGACTGTTACATGTAAAGATAAAAAAATTATTATTTCTATTGAGACAAATTTTTGTCTGAAAAACGTATCGATCAAAGCCAGTCTTTTCTGCATAGAACAGAGAAATTTAGTGAAGTGTGAGGATCGAATGGAGGCTCTAGAGAACCTGCACTTGGATGTCCGCAGACGCTAACGAACAGCTTTTGACACGACTACCGTTTGCTAGAGACGCCATGCACAATGGATAATCGTGCGAGGCGTCGGTAGAGAAGTGCATGGGATAAGTCAGCAAGAGGTGGAAACTGCAACAACTGTTAACTGCATCGAGGGGCGAACTTCGCTCGTAGTAAAACGCATAAATAATGGAAACTTTGTACAGTAGATAATAGAACGGACTAAATGCGTTTCCTTGTTGCCGGTGATAATAGATAACCCTGCGACGTCGCCGTAAGTAGTAGTATTACATATAAGTCAGACGATGCACTGGTGTGCCCTACTGTCCACTGCTTCAATTAAGTTTGCTCGTTATGAAAGACCGTACTGCCACTGAAAGGGACAAACATGCTCGTTTACGTACGTCTGCCGCGAGTAAATAGAAATTATATTAAGTACTCCCAGGCAAAAATTAAAGATGAAAAAGCTTAAGTGCGGAGGATAATTGAAACAGCGTTGTCCCATATTTCCTACAATTTCTCGTAATTCTCGAACCTCGCTAGACCATATGTTTTCACGTTGAAAGTTGTTTATTCAACCGTCTGACATTTCGTTAAAATATTTTCATCGAATCACCGCTCGAAAAAACTACTAGCTCGTTTGTAATTAGCTGCAACGAATCCATTGATCTTGGAAAAATTGAAATTCCAATTTGTACACCGACAAGCGAGATAATTAGACGTACAAGCTTTATGCGAAATAATTAAACCTGCACAGGATTGTTCTGCACAATTTTAATTTATTCTTGTTCCCTTTCGCAAGAGAATACCTTCGTTTGGTTTAATAACACCTTCTCCTTTCGTTACTAATTAATATTTCTTTCTGCCTCCTCTACTTCCTCTTTGCTTGTTTTTATCGATTTACTGAATTGTTTGCTCGTTCCACCTTGTTTTACTTTATTATTGAAAATACCCGGGGAAATCTTGTTGTTGGAGCGGCACACTAGTGGCACCAATTATGGCGGAATACAGTTAGAAAATTCTACAAATCTCAGTCCGAATGAATCATTTCCAGAATGTCAGGTGAAATGGCGAATTCCTTCTCTGATTAATTTCTTTATCCACCAAATGGAAATTAACAAATTATTCGGACGACCTATCGCGTTGCACCTGGCTGTATAAATAAATATATTAGGTTGGAGGGGAAGTTCTGTCGTATTTTAAATAAGCAGAAATACAAATAATGGAAGTATATATCATTTAATAATATTAAACCTAAATTATATTCTTATAAATTCGTTGGAATGTTTTCTTTAAAATACGACGGAATTTTCGTCACCAAAGAAATTCGTCCAGGTGCTGGGTTGAGAATCCTAGAAGGGGGATGCAATTTTCTATGGTTATTCGCCATGTCTTAAGGGGGGCAGTTGCGGTAGGTGCGGAGCGCGGTGCGGAATCCCCGCGGAAAGCTAGGGAACGGTGAAAATTTACTGCGCGACTCATTTCGGTCCCGAGAATAAATGGACACTTGTCCGTGAACGCTGCAAAGCTTGTTGGAAAAGACATGGCTCTCGTGGTTTATCGCCGAGACAAACGGACCGATTAAAACAGAAATAAACGCTTCGCTTACCGGCGCTGCGCGGTGCTCGTCAAACTTTCTAAGTGTCCATCTAACGCCGCCAGACGCGTCAGACATGAGAAATAATCCGCGGATTTCTCTTCACCCTTCCTGTCGTACCCGCCGCGGCCGCTGGAAATTAACAGTCCTTCGAAGGCGCGCAGGATTCTTGCGTTGATCGTGTCC
Source organism: Lasioglossum zephyrum (assembly GCA_028455615.1). NCBI lineage: Eukaryota > Metazoa > Arthropoda > Insecta > Hymenoptera > Halictidae > Lasioglossum > Lasioglossum zephyrum. Next base: position 3,196,303 of record CM052322.1, on the reverse strand, counting down.
GCCACTGTAATAAAGCAAAAGAAATTTGTTATTTAAACGGCAACGTATAAAGTCGAACACTTTGTAGAAAGAAAAGAATTGAAACGTTCCATCGGTTAAACTTTCACTTGAGAAAACCAGAAATTTCAAACTTTGTCTAAATACAATCTTGTAGATTTTGACATCTTTGATATCTTAGACTAGAAATTTCTTACTTTATCTAAATACAATCCTGTACTTAGGAAAAGATATACGTTTCGAGAAAAACGCATTTCAAGATTTCTAGACTTCACCTCACAGTACCGCAAATTTGTAACTTGTTAAAAATCTAATCCTGTAAATTTTGATGAAATAATTCCTAAAATCAAAGTTACAATGTTCGAGATCCGCGAGTTCGAAAGTTAGGCGCGTTCAATGGATTACACTTTGAATAATAAATAGTTTCTTCAATGATTGTAATTTCCAGCAGGAAAAAGCAGATCGACACAATAATTTCCGATCGATTATCGCTGTCCGCACGTCTGCGTGGGGTTCCATCGATACTCTCGTCGCTTAGGGCGAAGACGCCGGAGATTTAATTAGTTAGGGTGTCTTCGGTGTCAGGCGTGGCCGCGGGAGCAAAGTTATGGCTTTTACCAGATGTGTACTTGATCAATATTGATGTTAGATCAGGCTACAATTCATTCGACGCTTTATATCGAATATTGGAGGAAGTGACAGGCTAAGCTTAGTTTACGACGACGGATAAGAGTGCGAAGTGGTATGGATGTTGTTGACAAGCCGAACGGTCACGCTTGCTAACAACTAAAGTCCACCAATAAAACAAACGCGTACTGCGGGTTTTGTATGGGTTGTATTATCGATTACAAATATTTGGGATCAATAATTCTTTGAGCGTTTCTGTTCAAACAAATCCGTTTCGGTCATGAGATCTCTTCAGAGACACGAAAACGCAAGGATTTGCTTCCGGTTAAGCATATTTATTCTATATCGCAAAACTGTAGAACGTTGAAAATACTTTGGTAATTATATAGAAAAGGTCTGCGTACTCCGATTTTGATGAAATTTTAATATGTTATGCAGTAACACATTCTCAATAATTTTTTTCTTTTCCAATATAGGAGTGTCGCTTTTAGTTCTTGAGATATTTGCAAAAAACTATTGCGAATACTGTATTGAATTTTTCGTATTCCTGCACGCTCCGCGGCAAAGTAAGCCTGTCCCGGTGCGGCGTTTGTTTACATTTTAACGCTGTAGAGATGAGAAAGAAACCAGGGGGCGGAAAGGGCCGGCCCATGCAGGAATACGAAAAATTCAATACATTATTAGCGATAGTCCTTTGCAAATATCTCGAAAACTAAAAGCGACCCCCGTTTATTCGAAAAGGAAAAAGTTGTTCAAAATGTCGAAATCTATAACATATTAAAATTTCATCAAAATCGGAGTACGCAGACCTTTTCTGTATAATTACCAATACTTTCTCAAATATTATGCTTTGATCCTTATAATTAAAATGCTATGTTTAAGTTTAAAATTGATAAAATGTAAGCGGTCTGTGGACACTTCTCCCGTGAAATGCGAGGTATGGTTATCGACGCGCGTTTATCGCGACGCGAGCAGTTTGCCGAGTAAATAAGTGTGTACATATTTGCCAATATGGCTGGTCACCGAAATTTCTACGTATACGGGCGAACTACGCCAGCGATTCTATTATACGAGCCAATTATTATTATGTATATCGATGCAGCATCTAATCGTGTCCAAATACACATTCTCGGCGCGCCGTCGATGAATCGACGGCAATCGATATAATTATACGCTCCTGTGCCATCCTCCTCCGAGGAACTAATTACCAATCGATGTTTCAGCAACTTCCAGAAGGCAGTAGTTTCGACGATAGTTTGTCCACAAGTGGTTATTCTAGGCAGAGCGTGATGAATGTCCAATTACAGAGATCCTTTCAAGAAAGGTTAGTGAACTCTGAAATGAAATTATGAAACTTTCGGCGCGAGTTATAGTTTTAGCGAGTGAACTCGCTCTTCGTAAAAAAGAGGCTGCAGAATTATGCAAGAAAATCTTCAATTGAAAATATTACACAGGTAGTTCCAAATTTTTATTATATATTTTGTTCGTGTTTAAATAAGGATATGATACATTCGCGGAAATCTACAGCGAACGACTGTTTTCATATACTTGTCTGGACAAAGTTAGTGCGCGAAACTTTCTCTCATCTTCTGCAGAGTAGGTATAATAACGTTTATTACAGCACAAATGCATAATGCTGCACAGTATTGCATATTTTATTTGCGTTTAAATAACGATATGAGACATACGCGAAAATTCATAGTGAACTGTTTCTGAAATTTCCTATTTCTGTAGTTTCTTTGTGTGCATTATACCGCGCTTGTATTAGCTTGCCGAGTTGTCGTTGTATGCGACAAGGTAGACACTTGAAATTTGCAATATAACTTAAAAGTGGAGAACAATGTAATATTAAAAAAGAAATTTTCAAAAAGACTGTGCTTTTAGGATTTAAATAATATTTTTAAATATTCCCCTTTGCCCCTCGCCGCGCGACGTTCGGTAGTATATTATATTACATTATGTTACATTATATTACATTATACTACGTTCGGTAGTACGTCATCGCGTGCAGCGATCCCCACTCCGCGCGCTCCCTACTCCTTTTCGCGTATCCCCACTCCGACTCCGACCCCGCTCCACCGACTTACTTCGCACCGAAGGAGCTCAGTTTATTTACTGGGTTGGTTTGGATTAGGTGGGGCGGGAGGCGACAAAGACTAAAAAGTAGAAAATAATATTTTTCCATATTAGTGACTATAAATAAAAGCGTGGTCGCGCCCACGAAGATTGCGTCAATATAGTTTAGCGCTCCACGCTTTTATTTATAGTCACTAATATCTAAAAATATTATTTTCTTCTTTTTAGTGCATTTTAATATAAGTGTAGTTTTTAAAAAGTGTGATTTGTGATAGGATTATTTGGTCCCCTCAGGGTTTCAAATCCATTTACCAATCTCCCCCTTCTTTCCACTCTTCCTATCGCCTAATTTCTGTCTATTTCAGCCTAATTTTCAGCGGGACCTACTGTTTATTACCGTGGGTTTCGAACCACCTCGGTTTTTAAAACGTGTTTTTATATATTTTTTTAATAAAAGCTAGAAAAAGTGCGTGAGTTTAAACGTTCTCGGATCCTCCACATCGCAGGTACGATAACGTTTATTACGGCAGAAATGCATAAAGCTCCGCAGTATACCATACGTACATATGTGCATACAGTGACCACTTGTACCGCGATTGATATCGGTAGCAGTAAAGATTGACGTATGATTCATCGAGAACGAGAGTTCGTGGTCCATTGTTTGACAACGTGATCGAACCACGGTGATTTGATTCCGATCGTCGACATCGTTATGCACATTGCACGTACTTAGGTTAGCACGCGAATTCGAGAGGTCGCGGCAATAAATGTTTTCAGTACTCTTTGAGTCGCGGGACCCTTGCCCGCGCGGCGACAAGTCATCGTTTTAACGACGAAATTGAATCGACAAGTCCTCCGCTATGAAACCGACGCAACAACGACCGCGGAAGTGGTCAGGAGGCACTTGGTCGATCGGGAAAATCGATCACGAGCGAGGTCTTCAGTCCGTGTCCGATAAAAACTTTCTCAACGACCCTTTCCGGCCCAGCATTCTACTTCACGTCTTTCCCCCTCTCTCCCTTTGTTCTTCTACAATATCTTTTATACCACGACCTCGTTTCCACGGAGAGCTCGATGGCCAGAGAGAAAGAGTGCGACGAAGAGGAATAGAGCGACGGGAGGAGAGAAGCCGGAGAGAACAGCTGAAACATTAAATTCTAAATGAAAAGGCAGCGGCGAGCAGGACTTCGGAATTTCAGGTCGAGGAAAAGAAGGGGTTGGAGGGAAAAAAACTGGAAGAAGAGGAAGTTGAGGAACGAATAGGGGCGAGAGGGAGGAGGAAGGTGTAAAAGCGAAGCTGTAAAACGTGGGCAGAATCTCTCGGTTGATTCACGGGTACCGTCGGCTATGTCGAGCGACGGCCAGGAGAGAGGAGAGAGAGAAAGGAAAAAAAAGATATTCGAAACTACTCGACGAGATCTGGCGGTTTATTCGACGTTCAGCGTAAATGAAGTTCCGGAAGTGACGCGTACCCGGCCGAAAAAAACTTGTTAAAATACGACGCGACGTTCCGCGAACCCCGGAACGTTGCTAGGTGACACGATGTGGACGTGGGTCACGACAGGCTGACACGGTCCAAAAGAAGAGTGAGAGGACCTTGATGTTTTACTTTTCCTCTCGACCTGCTTCCGAAGCGGCCCCATTGAATCTTGATCGTCGCGTTAAACGATTAGCAATTTATTACGGGACGCTCTAGATCCTCCCGTGCTTACCAGCTACTCCAGTTACATATGTACAGGGTGATTCAAAATTATACTTTCAAAATTGTTTTTTTATTTCAGCGTATTGTAATCGTTTCCTTTCTTAATATGTTGAACGGGCTGAAAATAATTTAACAGTCTTTTTACATGTTTCTAACTATTTCTACTGTTCGAAATTTCACCTAGTCATTCTTTCCATAAATGCGTAACGTTCGTTGTCTAAGTATCACGGTACTTGGAAATTCTTTATCCCCAAAAATATAGGAGAGAAAAGGAAATTTATATTTATGGCATGGCTACATTTATTCGTTTTTAGATCTTCATCCGAAAAGAAAGTGACATTCGTATTAGTTAGACTTCATTAAAATCTTCGTCAGCAGTTTGACTCATTAAAATTCAGTGAGGGAAATTTATATTTTTGGCACGGCTACATATATTTTTTTTTAAATCTTCGTCAGTAATTTGACTCGTTGAAATACAGCACGGGAAGTTTATATTTTTGGCACGGCTACATATATTTTTTTTAAATCTTCGTCAGTAATTTGACTCGTTGAAATACAGCACGGGAAATTTATATTTTTGCCACGACTACATATATTTTTTGAAAAATCTTCGTCAGCACTTTGACTTGTTAAAATACAGCAAGGGGTTAAATTATGCCGTAGATGCCTAAATCCAATCGTGATTGTTCTAACTCTGTACAAGCATGGCAATGAAAGAGTAGAAATAATGTCCCTCGATTTCCATAAAATTGACATCGGCGAAGTGGAGAATTTTGTTTTTAGAAACGGGAAGATTCGACGGGATAGAATAGTTTCCCTTTGGTCTCATAGCAATTTCGCGGAGGAAGTCGTCGAAGCTCGCGGCGCATCCGCGCGGCCGTAGCGATCGCGAAAACCAATCCAAGAATTCAGAAACACATACAGACGAGTTGTTAGATTCAGTTGTTATCAATAGAAGTTCTCGCTCGGAGAAAAATAACGTTTTCCGTATGCATTGCGTGTAACTTGGGTGCAGACATGCTCCGCGCCGAATGAATATACATACACACATGCAAACACATGCACGCGTTACCACGAACTTCGGAATTCGAGGCAGAGAAGTTGGTCCCACGGGATGATAGTCGACCTGCGCCGATGATGAATAACCAAGCAGAAATACGATCTTTGACGGTTCATTAGCCGGTTCAGTGCCGCTCCGAAATTTTGCGTCTCCGATAACGCTTCCTAAGTTAGTCAAAGTCAAAATTACCATACTTAATTGTTAGCAGCGACAACATTCAGCTGAAGAGTAAATTGTCGCGTGTGCATACATTATTAGCACTTCATGCATTCATTAATCTACTGTGTTGTTGATGAAAATACCACGAAATCAGCATTGAAATATTTCTTACGAAGGGAATAATCTATAATCATTATTACTGTTTTATAAATATAGAACAAGAATAAACGGCTGAACTTTTCACCCGGGGAAAAACATAAATTTTTAACTTCTTTAAATGTAGTTGACTTTGGTGAGAAAATTCCGAAAGTCCAAGTTTTAATCTTAGGAATCTACTGGTTCAAAAGCTATGCGTATTTAAAGTTGAGCGATCTCAAGCCTTCTTGACTGTTAAACACGCATAACTTTTGAACCAGTAGATTCCTAAGCTTAAGACTTGGACTTTCCGCATCTCCTTACCAAAACTTACAGGTCTAAAATTTTAAAACGTTAAAAATTTCTGGTTTCCTCAGGTCAAGTTCAGCTGTGAGTATAGATATATATTCTTCTTTTAACATAATTCTGTATACACAATTTTGTTTAACGAAATACTGGAACACTGTACAGACATACGTATAGAAAACTTGTGCAGACAAAAAGAAAAACCTTTCTAAATAAAGGTGCGTCGTTCGTGATTGCAAAGTAGAGTACGCCTTAATCGACGAGACCTTCGAGTCTGTCAGGGTGGGAGTATTACTCATACTCGGAAAGCATTTCGAGACAAGGGATGGTTCGTGTCATATTCCGTGGTAAAGAAATTTTTCAAGCCGTTTAAACTCATTTTTTTCCCTGGCTGGGAACGTCGCCGTGGAAAACGTAGTCGAGGAAAACCGATGATAGAGAGGACCGAGAGTCCGTCCGGTCACGTAAGACGATAAATCATACGGTTACTGCATCTCCATGTGAAAGCGCGTGTGCATGAATTACGCTCGCGGTTATGCGTGCGAACACACATCCACATTCGGGAAAGTCCTGGCTACGCTGTGTGTGTGTGAAAGAGCATTCTATAGGCGGTCGAAACTGTAGATTACAGCAGGCTTGCACTGTATTTACCTGCGATATTATAGATATTTAATTTACAATATTACCTGTCTATGTATTATTGTTTGTTGTTCGAAGCAACCTGGCATTATGGATACTATAACGAGGTTAACAGCTGCCTTCTATTAGCCCGATTGGTCCATGTATTGATCGATAACGGTATAGTCGACGAGTCCTGCAAAATATTGTATCAGGTTCGAGGAAAAGTTCTGCATATTTTCAAGAAAACGTTTGAATGAATTTAGAAAAATATCTGTTGTATATTAATCAGTGATATAATTTACATTATTTGTAACAACTTGTTGCCATTTTTCAGATAACACTAGCAACATGTCTTTTTGATTTACAAGCAAAATTAACTAGTTATTTAAAATACGACAGAACTTTCCCTCCAACCTAAGGCTTCAGATCTAAATAGCGCTCTGAACCGCGCATTTCAACGAACGTTTCGCCGCGCCGAACGGCGAACACAATGGATTTTTTCTATTTCCAGAGATTTTCTTGCGAATAACCATAGAAATTGCAGTGTTGTATATTACACAACGAAATTCATAACAAGTACTTGTAATTATATTTGCAACATGCCTATTTAATAATTTTATATATTATGAATGTTTAGGATATGCTTCATCTGCCCTGCAAAAAGATTTGCAAATGCTACCCACTCGCGATCGTGCGCGCCCAAACGCCTGAGCGTATGGGAAAGAAAAAGGGAAGAACTATAACACAAGTAAATATCATCGGAATTATTAATTAGTGACTATAAATAAAAGCGGGGAGCTCCCACGAAGATAACGTTAATATAGTTTAACGCTCCACGCTTTTATTTATAGTTACTAATATCTAAAAATATTATTTCAGTTATCGATCGTAAGATTGTTAAAAACAAAAGATGTATTAATATTCTCGCGCAAAGGGTCTTTGCCACAGTAACTTGTGTACCGGCATAGAAACAACACGTGTTTATATACCTCGATTTCGTTTTTAAAATTTTCATAAAGCAAGTTAGTAATTTAATACAGTATTTTGACATTTTATTTAAATCCGTTGATATTACAATAATACTGAATTTTCTATTAAAATATACAAACGCAGCTTTCTTCTTTCTTGAGAAAGATCCATTTTAGGATCGAAACGTTGAAAGTTAAATGTTGAGATATATAAACACGTGTTTATATATCTCGATTTCGTTTTTATAATTTTCATAAAGCAAGTTAGTAATTTAACACAGTATTTTGACATGGTATTTAAATCCGTTGTTATTACAATAATACTGAATTTTCTATTAAAATTTACAGACGTAGCTTTCTTCTTTCTGGAGAAAGATCCATTTTAGGATCGAAACGTTTAAAAGTTTAATCAAAATTGCTTTAATGTATTTCCTTGATCGAACCTTTGGGCCGAGAACATTAATACATCTTTTGTTTCTAAAAATATTATTTTCTGCTTTTTAGTGCATTCTAATTTTTTACACATTCTATACAATAGTTCCGTGGTATTTGTCGAGGGTAAACGATCCCACACCCGTCGTCGCTCGAGAAACTAATCTATCCGACTTGTCAGACGCGTCTCGATGCAATTCGACCGAGAACCGTTTCCGGTAAATTCTCGTCGGAAGAAAGAGTCCACGCAGTCCGATAAATCGGAACTCCTTCCGTGGTAGTTAGCGAGTTTGCGAGGGAGTTCCGGCGAAACAATTTAGCAACATCGGTCGCGGTCATTCGATAACCGGGAAGCTGGTTTCTCGAAAAGCCACGCGAATCGCACGCCGCACCGCGGAACTTTATCGGCGACAGGATACTTCTCTTGTGCAATTTGCCGCGCTAATAATCTGCGTCGCGCGGAAGTTTCCCCACGCATATCCGGTATGTATCCGCGTGCACCGCAGGGGAAAGCTTATGCGACAGCGAACTTTCCGACGACGGCCGATATCAATTTGGTAAACGACAGGGGAGTTTTCAACTCGAGAACGAGAGCCCTGGCCACCTTTCGGATGTCAGCCATATTATCCGTCGAATAGACTCGAATGCTTCCACTTTCCTGCTGCTGGCACACACGAGCTGGCTCTAGACAATTCGCGAACCTGCTTCGCCGTTGTATTCGCTTTTATCTCTCTTCCGGAGAATCGGCGCGGTCGCCTCGAGATGCAAGTTTACGCTCGACTCGAGCTTCTCGCTACCTGATATTTTATCATTTTTCGTACTGCTCGAGCACGGCTCACACTTGCTCGACTGGGACACTGCGAATATCCGAGGAAAATCTGCTACACGATTGCAATTTGCGAGGTAAATGCCTGCTGAGCTGTGTTCAATCAACTTTTATAGTATACGGGCCACGCACGCTTCTATATTTCCGCTTTGATCGAATCGCCAGGTACTTTTACCTGGAAAGTATTTCGAACTTAACATTAGAAAGACTGAAACTTAGTATATACCTATATTGCCCAAAGCAGTCAAAATGACTGCATTGTGAAAGAATAACTAATGTGTAAAGAAATTTGCTTAAAATTAATTTTTAATATTTCTTATATTATTTACAGTCATACAACAAGTTATTAGTAACTTTGCGGTCCTCCCACTCTATCAAAGCGTATCGATTACAGTAAGTGATCC
>CM052322.1:3170054-3186890 GCA_028455615.1 Lasioglossum zephyrum | reverse complement strand
TCAAAGCGTATCGATTACAGTAAGTGATCCTACAATCAGTGATCCTCCTTCCCCCCTGAACTACGTTATCGCGCGTTCAAGGGGAATGAGGTGCGTGGGCAGGCCTTGCATAAAAATTCGAATAACAAGTCACGTACAAGTGACGGTAATCAAAAAAATATATAAACTGTTATGCGAATTCGGAGCCGATCTGGTCATATAATAAATTTACTCAATTCAATAATAAAAGTCATTTGATTATTTAAAATTTCCCAAGTAGTCAAAATGACTGCTTTCGGGCAATACAGGTAACACATATATATACCGGAAATGAAAGAGGGGAGAGGCAACTACAATGATTAATAAACGCATTTATATGTTGTAGAAAAAGTCACAAAATTCTAAGAAGCTGTGTCATTATATACACAATTGTTTTTCTAATTGAAATTGAAAAGCAGTCAAAATGACTTCCTTAGGCAATCTAGTGTTAATGAAATTTTGACACGTCTTTTAGGGGTACTCTGGGGTGTTGAATTTGAGTTAATTTCCTAATTTTGAACGCCTGTCCCTCGGTGTCTATTGGGTAAAAAATACGTTAGACCCATGAAATTTGAAGGAAATTTAATACTCTTACCAATAATGAAAAACAAATGTTCTTAGAACCCATAGTTTTTGAGTAACAGAAGAAAAACCGAAAGGAGGTAATAAAAATTGTGGTTTTTCCCCTCCCCAAGTTAACACAGGTCCTCGAGGTCGCAAACTCACTAAAAGAATTGTAAATTGATTATTTAAATGAATAATGTGCAATTACTGGGTGCATCGGGTGCATCCACATAAAAAATAAAGTCATAGGAAGTTAGGATGTGTTATGACGTATGATTTTTTTTCTATTATTAAATAGAGCATAAAATTAAATTAAAATTAAATAAAAAAAAATAGTAACAGAGTCCGCGTATCCTCTATCCTGCAAGTCTGCTGTACGTTATTATGTTCTCGTAGAATGTAGATCAAGATCGCTCGACCGGAGCAGCCGAATGGAATGGTTTCTGGTCGGATGAGAATTTTAACAGTGGGTAGATACTGTACTCGATTGGGCAAACAGAATAGTCTTCTAGTCTCACGCGTAGAACACGGTCCATTACTGACCATGCAGGCGGTAGAAAGCGGTCATGTATGCTCAGTCAGTAGTATAGAACTATCTTTCCAGCAGACAAGTACCAAGCGTAGCGTGGACTTGCCGATACAGTAGTAAGTGCGTACATTTGAGGGAGCAGTGGAACAGAATTGCCTGCAGCTCGACCCTACGAAATCTGAGAGAATTGTGTTGAAAATTCCTGTAGATCCGATCAACACTATTAATTGCTGAAACGTGTTTAAGCAGCATGGTAACTGAGCAAATATTAAACTCTTGTCAGACTCGTAAGTGAAACAAAGACATCTTTTAGACACGCTTTTTGATAACTTGAGATGTTGAATTATTTTTATCCTACAAAAGTGTGGTAGTGATACATCCACAAAAATTACGATATATCCTCTTCATTATTAACATGTTAACGCTAAACCTAGCCTTGCAAGTAACTGGTACATGTTCCTTTGTAAAAATTAGAAGAATGATTTTATTTAGACTTTGTGTAGCTCCCATTGTAATACATGCTTCGCAAAAGATATCTATGCAATCATTTCTTATTTAAAGAATACAGTGTTTTCATTGAATTTCTTATTAAAAAATTCTGGAATCGATCATTTTAACCGGTGATGCTAGGTTTATCGTTAAGAACAGCTTGGTCGTGTTTCAGTATACTTTCTATTAATCACGGTACTAGAAAAATTAAAACAAACAAATATGCAAGATCTGGTATCTCTTCGTTATACGGATGGTCTACAAAATTTGTTGGCTTATTTTCTATGTGCGCGTTCCTCTTAAGGACTTGGTTATCCGTCCATTCGAATTCTTGTCGACAGATAAAGCGTTGCCTAATCGGTGAAAAATATTTGGGGCCAATTGAATTGATTCGTTTCAGCCGCGAAACCGCGGTCGTGGAACAATTATGAAATCTTTTTGTCCGGCGCGGCGTTACACAATCCGCGGCGCGGTGTCCCGGCGATAGATTTATCTCGCGCCGGCCATCATCGAGCCGAAACGATTGCGTAATTAGTTGCGAGGGAGCTTATTCGAAAACAGTCGGACGCGGAAATGCGGCGAGACACGTTAAAACGCGGACGTACGTCGGTCGGCCGGGCTAATTAAAGGGATCGTGAAAAATGTAAGTATCCATCGATAAATCGTCAGTGTCTACGGTCATGACTAATGGGGATTAAAATATCTGATTCCGAGTAAATTGCCGTGGACACATTGCTCGCATCTCCCCGATAAACGTCAATTAAAACACAACGACCCGGTCGCGTTAAATAAGCACATCGCGTCTGTCACGCGCGGTCGCTCGAGAATTTAATAAATGCCAAATAAATTCTTATTTTCCACGACGAACCGCGCGTAATCCAGTCAACGAAAACTTGTAGAGGGAAATGAAAGGAACACAATTTTTCACTTTGGGACTTTGTTCGGACTAGTTAGGAGGTAAACATACTAAAAGTCCCAACTCCTAGCGACCCCTAGAAGGTCCCTTTTTTCTGGTTTTCCCTTATATGTATCTCGGAAACTGCGCGAGATAGCGGAAAACTGAATACGATCAATCTTTTGGCACATTTTGGCAGCTTCAATTTTGTATAGAATGGTCTTATCGCTAGGATGCATAGTTTCCGAGATATAAGCGAAGAACCGAAAAATGGACCTTCTACTCAACTCCTTTTTTTCACCTACCAGGAGTGTCCCTAAAAGTCCCCTTTTTGTATGTTCACCTCCTAACTAGTCCAAACAAAGTCCGAAAGTCAAAAATTGTGTTCCTTCCATTTTCCTCTACACCCCCTTTTTAAGCATTCATTGACTTGACTAGCGGTCCATTGTTACTATTATCGTTACCGTCAAATTCTTCATTAATCGTCGCAAGCATTGGTTTCTGGTAATCGAATTTTTCCTAAATTTCGTTGAAAAAGTACCGAGCAACATTCCCGAAATCCCGCGGAATTTGGCGCGAAAATTCATGCGAATTTACGACGCCGCTCCCATATGATTTGCCAGTACATTTAAGTGCAGTTTAATTTAATTATGCCCGTGTAGGACAGCAATGTGTTGAAACAGTGAAAATAAATTATTCGGTTGTCTCGATACTCGAACGCAGGAAGGAATTTTCCGTACTATTATATTTCATTTATTCGACAGTCGGAACCGGATACATTGTCCCTGGAAATTCGTGAAATATTGAGGAATTTTGCATTGGAACCACGACGTTGTAATTTCAACATTCTCAACGTTATCAATGCGTGTACTCAAAAGAAATTCCAGTCTGCTACACAAGAGCGTACACTCGATGTCTAAATAAAACTCGTTACACAAGATTTATGGACGGATCGAAAATATTTATAAAATATTACGTTTTTACCGAATAATTACTCTTCCGATTGTTATCGTTGCATTTCAATGTTCAAGCCCACTCTGTATTAATTACGTTCCATAGATCTTTACGTGACACCGACATAAATATTTTTTCATTCAATATAATAATTACTTTACTCATTTACTGCAAAACAAGTATTTATTAAACCACACATTTTTGTTGTAAAATTCGCTGTCCAATAATTACACACAGGCTGTAAACATGTTCGTTCCAAACGCACGTCGTTGTTATTTACAATGCAACGAGAATTTCTACAGAACGCGACGTATTCGAGTAACAATTATATTGTACATACAAACCGTTAAACTGTTAAGTTCGAAGCACATGTATGCTTGTAGACTGTTGATACAATCTATTGTATGTCTTAATTCCCCTGAATGAGGCACCGCGATTAATTTCACATTCGCCGGTGCTGTATAAATATCGTCGCAAGCAAGCGTAACGAGATTTACGACCCCGCGAAATTCGGGATACGAATTGCGGTGTTTGGGGACACAACACTGCCAATGAGGTTTGTTTTGTGTACGGGAATCATATTGTGATTGTTCAGAACGTTCCCAACTGGTTCAGAAAGTTTACAATCAGATAATTTCGCGAGGAGGAACGCACTAGTAGACTGCTACATACCAGTGAACGAAATTGCGTTAAACAACGTTTCAGTCTAAACAAAAATAATGTAATTTTATTTGCGAAAACGTTGGAAGACTGTGTTATTGCTCCTTGTGCAATTCTGAATGAAGTTTGCACAAAATTGATTTTTTAAACTGATTTGTATCATTTTTTATGAAAATAGACTAGTGTTTTTAATTTGAAGTGCCTTCTTCCTTTGCAAAAATAATATCCGATGCTTCGTTAAGAAGTTATTAACGAAAAATACCGGTCAGACAACGCGGGACTAAGAAAGGCCCTGCTGAGCGGTCGGACCCCGGCTCGACCAATGCCAACGCCACACTGAGTGAGATCTTTCGCAACCGCCCTCTGATTGGTCGGTGTTTGTCGTTAATAACTCTTAAACAAAGCGATGGAGAACATTTTCGCAAAGGAAGAGGTTGCTTAAAATGATCCCAGTGCAACATTTTTGGGACACTCTGTATAATACATATTCAACGACAAGCTATGCTCGCGGAAGCAATAATTACATGTTTATGAATCTCATTGGCAGTAACTTTAAACAAAGTCGCCACTTCAGCGCGAAGTTTCTCGGGGGAATAATCTGTGAGTAAACTAACGAATCATTAATAATTCATCGAATCATTGACGGCCTTTTAGCCGTTGAATCGGAGGAGCCTCTCTTCCGCGCAATTTTCAAAGGTAAATTATTTAAGACACTGACAAACTGTATAATAATTAAAATCTCCTCGCGTAAGCTGTGTACAAGGAACGACGGGACGCAGACGCGACGCAGACGCGACGCGATGGATGAAAAAAATAAAAAGGAAGACAAGCTGTCGAGTCGCGAGTGCGGCAGGCGTCAACGGCATAAGCGAAAAAATAAGTCAACGTCAAAGGGGATGGCGCTACGACGAAGAACACCGTTTAGGCATTATTCATCCTTCATTGCGTGCAAACAAGCGTGTGCGCCACTCTGAGCGCAGCAGAATCTACTATATGTTATATGCATGTACATATATGCGAGCACATAGAACGACTCGCATAAAACAGCACGATCGTTTTCGAAGCTTGAGGGAAATATTATTCTTTGAAATTGTCCCTTTCTTCGAGATCATTTTGTAACCAGACTTTCAGACCTTTACGCGTAGGCTGAATTTTCTGCTTCGTGTTGTGGAAATGAAGATGTTTTTGTTGACCGTTTCGAGAAGCGAAGGAGAAACAACAATATTTCAATAATATGTAAAATAATCTAAAAGCGAAGGAACAATTCTGTTGTAATGGATGAAAGCATAACATTTAAAACGCACATTAACCTTTAGCCTTTTCATAGAAATAATTCGAAATGAAATTGAATTTTCACACAAAGTCGAAAATAATATAACATTAAATTCCTCGAATGTCTTTCCAGTTGTATATCTGAGTTATTCATCCCTACCTTAAGTGCACAAACTTCGCGGTCCATCTTAAGGGATGAAACCTTTAGCCTTTTCATGGAAATAATTCGAAATGAAATTGAATTTTCTCACAAGGTCGAAAATAATATAACATTAAATTCTTCGAATGTGTTTCCAGTTGTATATCTGAGTTTTTCATCCCTGCCATAAGTGCACAAGCTTCGTGGTCCATCTTAAGGGATGAAGCCTTTTCATAGAAATAATTCGAAATGAAATTGAATTTTCTCACAAAGTCGAAAATAATATAATATTAAATTCCTCAAATGTCTTTCCAGTTGTATATCGGATTTTTTCATCCCTGACATAAGTGCACAAGCTTCGTGGTCCATCTTAAGGGATGAAGCCTTTTCATAGAAATAATTCGAAATGAAATTGAATTTTCTCACAAAGTCGAAAATAATATTACATTAAATTCCTCGAATGTCTTTCCAGTTGTATATCTGAGTTTTTCATCCCTGCCATAAGTGCACAAGCTTCGCAATCCATCTTAAGGGATGAAATCACAGTCCTTTGGCAAGACCGCCCAGTAAGTTGTACCCAAATTGTTTTCCGCTGTCTGCACGCCACTTGCCCTTTTATTTCTCCCGTGTCACTCTCCCTTCGGACGTGGTCGGTGTCACGTCACACATCACACGTCACACGTCACACGTCAACGTCCATTACACCTTGGGAGCCTGAACATGGGCTCTATGTGTTTCCCATGCGAAGAGGAGAAGTGCTTTTCTGGATTCTCGTAAAACCACGAGTTCACTTAGGTATCCAGATGATTAATTGGCTGTGTGCTCTATTCCTGACGAAGAATCTCGTGTATACAAACTGTATATCATACATATGCAGGGTGTTCAGCTACAGGCTAGAGAAAATTAGAGAAGTAGTTCTCCATGACAATGTCACACTAAAATGAAGAATGAGTAACCTCCTACTTTTTCGAAGTCGGTTAATAAATAAATTGCGGCGATTTCGTTGTCGACAGTTAAAAAATCCGCCTAAAATGCGGCAACCCGTCCAACAAAAGTGTACAATGTGACGTATGGAACTTACACCTATGTTTATCGGGTTGCCGCATTTTAGGCGGATTTTAAATTGTGACAACGAAACCGCAATGTTGTTAATTTTGGTGTTATATTGTCCGAACACCCTGAAAGTATTCGAATATATTCATCGTTCCGGTGTGGTAGAGTTTCATTGAACCTAATAACCAGGATAATCAGTTGATGAAATATCTTGTTAAAACAAGTTACCTGGCAAAACGAACGTTTAATATTAAATCATTTACCGTCCATCACGTCGAATTACGGCCGTCAAGAACAATGTATAATTTCTACTCTATTGCTCGTCCAATCTGTTTCGAAAATTCGAACTCATATCAGATGGAACGAAATATGTATAAGGAATTTTAATGAACCAACCGGACACGTGGCCGTGCGTGCGTGATTCTGAATCAGTTTATGAGATCAGTGTCTAAATTACAATTTAATCCGAGTTCAGTTATTGGCTTGCTTCGAAATAGTATACACGCTATATCTAGCAAGCTGCGGTTTCATTCTACAATAATGGAACGAGCCATCGTCATTTTTCTACCCAACTGTATACAGGGTGTTCCAAAAATATATTTGATATCCGAGATCATTGAAAAGAACTTTTTCCTTTATAAATTAAATATTCAATTTTTTAATTAACGTATTGTCTAGTTTTGCCTTAGCGTTATTGAAAATATCTGAACACCTTTAGTTATTAATGCAACGAACATTTTCCAATGCTAGAGAACTTTCCAGCCGACTCGGAGGTCGATCGATTTGCGAAATTTAATTGTAATTAATTTGTCCAAAGCAGTTCGTGACACCGGCGGCCGGTTCGTTCGAGCGTGCGTAGACCGAATGACGTTCCATTCGAAGAAATTTCTTGCCTCTCAATTCCGTTAAATTGCTCCCGTTACCTTTATTAAGCACCACTCACGTTGCATCCTCAAAGACCCTCTCGGCACACACGCAATGCACCGTCACGTATTTGAGCGCGTCTCTATCGGCAAAGTACTGTTCAATAACATCTAGAAGGATAGTTCACTTTCGACTTCTGAACTGCGAAATGTACTTGGAGAACTATCCGACCGTTCTCGTCAAATGTCGCGAATAATTTGGTCATTAGAACACCGTAAATTATTTGGAAGCTGTTTCCCAATTGCATTGGGAGAAAATGATTCATATAAAGAGAAATTATTAAATAATGTACGAAAAGTATGAATTGTTACATCAGATGCATCTTAACTAGACTGCGGATGTTTATATAATTTGTAATTTTTATTAGACAAATTTTAAGAAAGTGGAGACACTTTAAATCTCATTTTTGGTGGCCTTTAGAGATCTGAAGTAAATAAAAGTCGTGTCGAAGTTTGTGGAATTTTATATTGTAGCAATTCGTGAAAATTAATCGAAACAGTTTAGACCAAACATCTTTCTGTTCTTCTTCAAGGTATGGATTTTGCTGAATTTCATTGGTTTATAACTTTTCTTTTTATTTATCGATCATATGTTTAACCAAAGTTGATGTTTTTGGCGCACCGTTTCGATCAATTTAATCGAAAGCAATTTTGCAATATATTAATTTCAACGTTTCGGTCTTTGTTCAGACCCTTTTTAAAAAAATAATGATTGCGTCTGTGAATTATTAAAACAACACAAATGTTATGTCAACTTACTTGCTCATTGAAATTAATATATTGCAAAATTGCTTTCAACCGGTGCGCGAAAAACATCCACTTTTTTTCATTAGTTTATCTGAAAATTCTATAGACCTTAAACGTAAAAATCGACGACCGAAGGATCAACAATTCGTAAAGCCTGAAGCTTGAAAGTAATTCTACATTTGCGTAGACGAAGAGTAAATCTCTGATGAAGATGTGCGGCTAAAATAATGAAACTGGCGATTCCATTCTCCGTAAGATTTAAGACGGAGGTTCGCCGATCCGAGGAGTTTGAGATCTAAAAATTCAAGGACTCTCCGTTGCAAGGATTCAAAGTTCTAAGGAGCCGGAGTTGGCCAGCTTCAAAGTTCCGTAGCTCCTAAACTCCGTCTTGCTAGAGTCGTGAAGCCTAAACTTCTGATACTAAAGCTTCAAAAGCTCCGAAGCTCCAAGTTTCTTCTAACAACCGAACCGTTAGTGGATTACCGTTGTTTGGTACAAGCCTGTAGCTGACTTGAGCCAATAAACGGGAGCGTTGTTAGCAAACCGCTTTCTTTCTACGCTGTATCATTTTAAAGTCTACTCTTCGAGCGTGCATACATATTTTTATTTTCCATCGGGGGGTCCCGGAATAATATTCGTGAAATTTGTTACATCGCATCGTCATCATGCATAACGGCGCGTCGATTACGCAGACGAGATTTTAATTGTGCTCTCGACGCAATCGGCGCGGATCTAATTACGACAATTAGCTTGTGTCGGTATTGCTGTGAACCACGTTCGCTGACAAAAATACCGTGTTATTTAAATTATACTCGGTCATTGGCCCTCGGCGACCGATCGATACGCGATTGCCCCCTCGTCGCTCGACTATCGGCCATTTACTCGAGCATTTTATTGCAATGATGGCAAAAACGACGGACATGGTAGACCGCTGATCAGTGCGGAGACCTGTACTCTAGAAACTTTATTTCTCCGCAATTTCACGGATTTCCGACTAACCGATTCGCTCAATTTTTAAAATCAACTCGTTCAAAGATTGCGGCCTCAGGAGAACATTAAGAAAACGTGCTCAAATCTCTAACAGATGTGCTTCGAAATTGTATTTAAAACGTACAGTATTTTATCCATAAATGTCCCACTACCGCGGGGTGTACCTCTTTCAGGGGCCATGAAGCTCGAGAGGCCTCGATCGCCGAGAAATATTATGACACCATGTGGATCGGGTACATCGGTGAGCTCGCTTAATCGGAATTTCCAACCTGTTTGTTTTCCATTATCTTTTGAGGGGCCATATTTGTGGCATTTTTCTAATAAAAATCATACGAAATATGATATAATTCCGATGATATTTACTTGTGTAATAGACAATTAAAGTATCGGGCGCAACTCCGCGCATCTCTTCCTGGCGCCCAAAACTTTAATTGTCTATTGCACAAGTAAATATCATCGGAATTATATCATATTTGGTATGACTTTAATTTAAAAAATGCCAGAAATATGATCATCGAAGTCCTATAAAAAAATAATGAAAAATAAGGAAGTTGGAAATTTGGATTAGCTACGTTTACATTTCTCCTTCTCTACGTTCGGCAAAAGTCAAAGAATACTGTCCCTGACGCATAAATGTCCCTCGGCAGAACCGTGCTAGGGACTTATATGGATAGAATACTGTATTTACTTTTTTCGAAGTAAACTTACATTGTGGAATATATACGGGGTGTATAAAAATTCTATGTCACCATTGTCATAGCGTAATTCCACAATATCAAGCACTGATTTCACCCCAACTCTGGATCGGTGGAAATTTATCGAAAAATATGGACTGGAAAATTTACCTTGACTCTTCAATTTTCCTGGAAAAACGACCAGGTTCCCTGCTACGGAAGCGTTTGCAAAATAAATAATGAAAAAAAAACATTTTTTCGAAACGAGAATATTTTTGATAAATACACTCATGTTTTCGCTACGAGCTCCCTTAAAACTCATTTGATGATGCTTTTGTTTACGCGCGTGTAAAAATCAACAATTTCAAAGTTACCGCGGAACCGTTCGAGACACGTTCACGCGTCACTCAAGAGTCTACAACATATTCAAAGAAGAAAATCCGGAATAGCACTTAGACAAGTGTAACGAACACTTTGCGGCTGGAGAGTCATCAATAATGCACGGAAGAGCGAAATTTTTCCGCGTCTGTGTTCTATGTTTTGCGGGACGATCCACCGCGAGCAGCGTACTAGCTGAAATCGTATTTCGATGGGAGTAAAGTGCTATTGTGCGGTCGTGTTCGCCGTTTCTTCTGGGTCTGGTGTTCCTCGGTCGGGTTTCGGTAATTGATGCGCATATTTTCAAGGATTCGGGTTGCCTCGTGGGCGAAAGCTTGGCGCACGGAAAAACTCGTTAGATCCCATAACAATGTTTCGTCGAGTGGCGGCGATGTTGGTTGCGCCGGATTCGACGATGGTTTCGCCCGACTCATTGATTAAATTCTGCTACCACGACCTAAATAAAACACCGGCGGGACTCCTTCTTGGTCGGCTGATTGCAGGAAATGCAGATTAAGTGCGCGGCCGATGGCGTGCGGGCTTGCCATTCGAAATTGAACGACTGATTCCTCCGTCGAGACCGTTGCCGTTTACCCGAGGAACCCTCTTTCCCCGACCAGACTCACGAAAAATCGGTCGCTTATTCGATAAACACTTTATCCAGAGGAAGACGTATCGGTATTGATTCGTCTGCGCCAGATTAGGCGAGCTTTTCCACCAGCTTGCCGTGTCGCCTGTTGCCAGATATACATACATAAGTTAACCGTTCGACAGACTTTTTGCCAGCAACGATTCAACTCCGCGCAATAAAAATCTCCGTCTGCAGCGCGGTTCGCGTATGCGAGAAAAAGGTAGTTTGTCAATGGTAACGACACAACGGAGACACGAAATATACACGGAAATATCGGACATTTTTTTACCACGTTTTTATTAGCTCGCTTTTTTGTTTGTTTGTCTGTTTGTTCGGTACAAATCTTGCAATTGATTTTAAACTAACTTCCCGATGAGCTAGGGACTTGAAAATGGAAACATAGCTCAGAACTGGATGACAATGCAATATTAAAAAAATTTTGTTTTAAAAAGTCTATCCATTTAAGAGGAATAACAATTAAATATTTTTATCGGTTCATCCCCCCGCGACAACGCTGTCGCATTCAGCGATCCCCACTCCGCGCGACAATGCTCTCTATTTTACTACGCGTGCGCACTCTGACTCGTCCCCACTCCACGGACCCACTTCGCCCCGATGGAGCTCAGTATACGATAGTACGTCGCCGCGCGACGATCGGTAGTGCATCATCGCTTTGTTTACCAAGTGAAATTTACAGTAAGCTTAGTGAGTATACAAAGTATTAATAAAGAATGATACAAGGATTAACACAATACTAAATAGCAGGAAATAATTATTTAAATAAAAATGAATTTTTAAAAATACCACGTTTTTAAAAACTGACTAAAAAGTATAAAATAATTTTTCCTAGTCCCATACGGATTTCTAACCTCGTGAAGATAGTTCTGAAAATTTGTGATTGTGAATTTTTAATAGCTATGAAAATACGTGTAAGATTTCAAACGAAAAACGTGGGGCGCAAAATGCATCAATTATCTAATGCATGCACCCAAGTTTTTCGTTTTAAATCTTACAAGTATTTTCATAGCTATTAAAATTCACAATCGTGCTCAATGCAATTAATTCATGCCGCACCCTGTATATTACTATAAATAAGTAGTGCGAGGGATTAAAAGCATCAAGAGGAAAAGATAAGGAGGTGATATTAAAATTATATTGGACCAGTGCCTATGTAACAAATAATTATGTGAATCAAGCAATTGCTCGGTAATCGATGCAGCGATAATTACATGTTCAATTATAACGCGTGGGAAACGCGCCGACACTGTCAATTTATATCCCAGCAACGAATATAATATGATATAGTACGCTGTAATTGTTTCGGACAGTTTATGAATTCTATTGTAGCGCGAACATTGTGAAATTGTTAGCCCTTATCAAAGACGGATCCAGGCGGCTCCGAAATGAACCACGACCCTGAAAATCGGCGGAGCTTTTTGGGGTCGCTTCCGGTCGTATTACCGCAACTGAGCGTAACCCCCTCGGGATTACACGAACTGCCGGCGGTGGCAGATTGCTTGGCAAATAGGATTGTGCAGCCAAACAACTGCTAGCAGTTACGAGAGATTGGTATCGTGAAACGATGCCGACGGAGTCTATGCCGGGGGTCTAAATCGACTCAAGTTTTTCCATATTTGCATCCACCACGAGAACTCACGGCGAAACATATCCGACGGAAGTGGCACCGAGTGCCGGAAGTGCGAGTAACTTACGCCGGTGAATATTCTTCGCGGCATTGTTTCCCGTCTCCGGTTAACCTTGCGCGAAACGACGCGAAACGGAACGCAGTTTCCTGTTCAACGAAAATATGGAACACTGTCCACGCCCCTCGTCAGAATATCTACATACACGTAGCTCAATCGTGACATTATCTTATTCGGTACTTTGGAATTATCCCGTCTCTCAATGCTCGCGAAAATGCGCAAAATAAACATTCTAAACACATTAAATGTATGAAATAATAATAATAACAAAGAAAATTTAAGTGAAATAATACGTAAAACCTAACCTAACTCGTGTATAGAAGGGAAAGCAAATGAGGTGTTAGGTTAGGTTAAGTTGGAAAAGGCGCAAATCCTTTACGTCATCATAATAAAAAGCAAGTTACAAATTAAACATTCTAAACACATTAAATGTATGAAATAATAATAATAAAATAATAATAACAAAGAAAATTTAAGTGAAATAATACGTAACACCTAACCTAACTCGTGTATAGTAGGGAAACCAAATGAGGTGTTAGGTTAGGTTGGCAATAATTTCATATTTGGCAAAATGGTCGACGGGAGAATTCCAAAGTACATCTTATTCTTTCAATCTCTTCATTCCTTAATCATGCTGAACATTAAATGGAAACATTATATTTTCGCAAACCTTCTGTCAATAACCTGGTACCGATCTTTTTAAACCTACTTTAATATTTTCGTTGATAAACAGCTTAATTATTGCAGGCTTTTATGTTCTTCCATGATCAGAGAGATAGTGCAGAGAAATATTAATTTCTATATTTAATAATTATATAATTTATACGGGTTGTAAATTCGAATACAATAGAACTTCGATTATCCCTGCTAATTATTGGAATATGGTTGTTCGGATATTACAACAATTACATAGTTTCAGGGCTGAGCTTAATTATTATTAGTGGAAAGTATTCAGACGATAAAGAATTCGAACTCGATAATCAAAGTTCTACTGTGTGTTCTAATTTGAATAATATAATTGTAACTTTTTTATCTTGTTATAGTCAACGATTTCGTAATTAATCGATCGTAATTTAAAAGAATTTTTTAAACGAGGCTGTAGTGCCGAAGTAGTAACTCGAAAAATTTTTTTTGTTATAAATCGCTGTAAATAATGATGCTAGAGCAGCTTATGTTCAGCCCGTCGCGTCGTTAACAAAAATTGCGCCATACAATGTAGCACCTGTTGTATTCCATTAGCCTTTCAAAATCGGAAAATATTTTTTCAGTTTACGAGTGCGTGCGTAGCACGGACCTGGTTTTTAGTTTTAAAAAAAAGGAACATTGAAGAGTGGATTATTTAAATAATATTTGGTATAAAAGATAGATTCGTGATGCGAACATTATGTTCTTATATAGAAATAACGTCGAACAAGAACTCGAAGTAAATTATTTGCTGGGTTTTAGCATCGAGAGAAAATAGTATGAATTATGTGTCGAACAGTTCTACGCTATCTGACCAATTTCCTGCAAGATAACACCCGGTGACGTAATAATCGGCCATCTATAAAGAACAGCGACATCCCATTCTTTCTGGCTGACACCCTCAATTCTTCGTCCGCGGGAACAAGAAATTGCAACTGTCTTGGGCGGAAGTGCTCGTTAAAAGCCTCGCGCGGGCCTGATATATTTTTCAAATTATGATACATTTCACGGAATATCATGAACACACCGCTAAAAGCACGACGCATTTCCTCACTTTCCCACAATTTTTCTCTATCATCATTTTTCCTGGGCTGCGTGCAGACAAATGGAAAACGAGGCAACATTCATTTGCTTGAATAATGAGATTGATGGACGAAAAAAACGAGTTCCGTATGTTTCAAGAAGAAAGAACACAAAATGTGTGTCACTTGAATTTCTAAAAACAACCCTCCGACGAAAAGAATTTCGAATTTTGAACATCCCCGGAATAAAAATCTCCAAAATCAAAAAATAAATGTAATAATTCAGTAATATTAAAATCGTTTTGCCAGTTTTATTACGATTCTGATGAATGCATTCTAATGTGCGCTGGTAGCGAACGCGTTGACGTCATTCTAGAATGAAGAATATATCGCGGAAAAAAGATCCCGTAAAAATGAAACTAACTAAACGAAGAAAAAGCTTTAACAAGGTATAAATGGCTGAGCTGGTTGAATATGTTCGCTGACCGAAAGAAAAGCTTTCGATCGGGAAGCGAATGGGGTATCATCTCTCGAGGGGGATGCCGGGCATTTGCCTAAGCGTCAGTGTGATTCCGGTCCCGTGAAATCCAAGTGTCCGGCCTCGACGGAGGCCGCATTTCACACTGTACATCCGCGTTGGGTTCGTTCGGAAGCATCGTCCGGGACACCGGAAGTAAGTGGGCACGAATCGATCGATAGTTCCTTCCTGGCTTGGCACGGTCAGCCCGGTAACATTCGGGTACACGCGACTGCATCGTCCCCGACACTGACGTCTCTCTACAACCGACAATCGCATGCGTTATGGGCATCCGCGAGTTCTATACCATTCGCCGCACCGCTCTGTACCGCACCGGTGTTAGGACTTTGATCCTATGGATTTATGACGCGCGATGATGGAAGGATGTCGCACAGCTTCCTGCCGATACGTCGTAAATCTTCCGTAATGAAGAGGATGTCGTCCTTGACATCCTAACAGGAACTCGGATTCTAGATTTGGTGCGCAACCACCAGATTACATCTTCTACGGCTTGCACTTTTCACTATCGGCCCTTCGAACTTGGATATCTAGATTTTCTTGATGAATTTTTTTTTTAAATATCTGTGTATTCAGCAGTGTTTAGTAATATTTTTCGATAGAGACAATCATATAGAAGGTGAGCGTTTAATCAATTATCTATCTTATTTTTATCAATTGGAACCATTCTGGAGGTGATAGAAAATAACTTATCTTCAAAAGTAAATGTGCGCTTAATTATCAGAAAGTGGTCTGAATCATATATTTCTTGTTTCGGGGCCCGATCGAGCTCAAACTGCGCGCAGATTCTTTTTATCAATTAGAGCAATCCTGAGAGCAGTTGGAAAAAAATTTATCTTCGAAAGTGAATGTGCGCTTAATTATCAGAAAGTGGTCTAAATCATATATTTCTTGTTTCGGTGCCCAATCGAGATCAAATTTCGCACACATTATTTTTATCAATTAGAGCAATCCTGCGGGGTGTTAGAAAAAATTTATCTTCGAAAGTAGATGTGCTCATAATTATCGGAAAGTGGTCTAAGTCGTATATTTCGAGATGTTCAAAGGAAAAGGATATTAACACTGAATTAATTAAGTCCAAAATAAGTGATCGACTAATTTCTTTAAAATTTCGTCTTAGCACACTTTCAGAATTATGGGTGCAATTAAGGGCCACCCTGGAAGATTAAGAATTTTAAGGACAGAGGCAACGTAATTCTCCGCACCGAGTAGTCCGTCGTCGTAAAAATAAGCCGGAAGCTTCTCCTGTCTACGGAATTACGTTCCACGAACGATAAACCGTTCGACGATAAGAAAATCAGTATTTCTTCCCGTGGAATCGTAACCGGTTGCACTCATTGCTTAACGATATAAAGACAGTGTCATGAGCGCGAGAGTGTATTTTGCAGATAAATTCCATAGCTGACGACTCGCGGCCGTAACTCCGGAATGACCGTGGATGGACGGCATTTATGCGTCGGCGTAACTGCAAATTGCGGCGAGTGCGTTTACTTCGCGGCGCCCCCCGGCTAAGAACTTGGAAAGCGAACGGTGCGATACGGTGGCACGATCCATGGGTATCCGCTAGTCGTGAAAGCAATTTTGACGCCATTCCCGTAGTCCGCTCTAATTTCCTTCGAGGCCGACCGAGTGCCCTGCGAGGCGCGCTCGTAACTTCTTCGTCCCTTTACGACTTCTCGTAACGCCGCTCCGCGCTCTGCGGCCTTGTGTTGCGTTTGTATCGTCGCCTCATCTGACCGTTCCTTTACCCCTTCATTTGGATTTACGAATTTGTTGAAACACTGTCGACGACATTTCTACCTGGACCACGATTCACAAATAACTCCTTCACTCGTAAGGAAAGCGACAGAACTCAATATACAGGGTGTCCCAAAATTCCTTCCAGACCGGGAAATGGGAGGTTCCTTGGGTCATTTGAAGCGACATTTTCCTTTACAAAAATGGCGTCCGCGGCTTTGTTTAGGAGTTATTAACGA